>RYYW01000040.1:84629-369056 GCA_013621005.1 Aeschynomene evenia | reverse complement strand
ATTGAGCTTGAAGGACTGCTTGGAGGACCATCTTCATCCTCAAACCTCAGAAAGCTCTGGCTCTGAAAAGTCAGATAAAAAAGACTTCAAAGCCCTAAAGGCTGAAAAATATCTGAGTCTGAAAACGATCAAAACTCAGATTTCGATGAAGATGACATCTCTCTTCTAGTAAGGAAAATGAAGAAAGCTTGGAAGAGAAGACCAAGCAAAGACAAAGAGATCACCCCAGAAAAGGAAAGTCAAAGCCTTCTGATGCCACATGTTTTGGCTGTGGAGAAAAGGGCCACTTCAGAACAGAGTGCCCTCAGAACAAGGGAAAGAAGAAGTTCATTCCCAAGAAGAAAAGAAGGCAATGGATGCTACATTGAGTGACTCAGAAGAGGAAGGCTCTGAGTCAGCAAGTGAGAGGAAGCTAATGTCTGCTTCATGGCCGGTACTGACTATATTCTGGAAACAGAATCTGAGTCAAAGAGGTACCAAACTCTCCTCCTCTCTCATACTCATACAATGAGATCTCAGAACTCTATGAAGAGCTTCTGAGAGACTCAAACGAATTAGCTAACAATTTCAGCAAACTAAGAAAGTCTTTCAAACACTTAGAAGCTGAAAATGCTAGACTAATTCAAGAAGTAGAACCTAAGGCTTTGAAAGAGATGACTTTAAAAATAGATATCTTGAAGGTCACAACCTCTATCAAGCTTTAGAAACAATGTCTTCTGTAACTGGTGAAAAAGCCGAACTGCTTTGATAGAATTACAAAAGACAAATGAGCTTCTCACTTCTGACTTAGTTAAGATGGTCAAGGGTGAAAAATGATGACACTCTTGCTTGGTGGTCAAAGACCTTAAAAGGATAAGAGTGGACTTGGTTATGAAGAAATCTTCGAACCAAATGATATTGATCCATCTTTAACTAAATCACCTCGCACATGCATCGCATGTTTTAAAAATGGCCATGGTTCTGAAAATGCCCTATGTTGGAAAAAGGAAAAATCTCTAAGCCTCAGAAGGCTCAAAAGAAAACTCAGAAAGCAAAGCCTTCTAAGAAGACTAACCCCTCTCAGAAGGGTAAAACTTCTCAGAAAGCAAGTTTCTTCTGAAAGGGCAAACAAAAGGTCTCTGACTCTCAAAACCATGACCCCTCTGAGAAAAGAAGGCAAAAGTCCAAGAAAGCTAACAAGTAAGGACCCAACAAAGAATGGGTACCAAAATCTGTTAACTTTGTGACTGCAGGTACATCATCAAGCGCTGCTCCACCACCACGATGAGCAGTGGTACCTTGACAGTGGCTGCACGCAGGCACATGACTGGAAGCAAGCACTGGTTCAGAAGTCTCAAGCCCAAAAAGGGCGGAACAATGCGATTCGGTGATGGCGCTAAGGGAAGAGTCACTGCAATCGGAGATGTTGGTAAGGATTCCTCTCACCAAATCTCAGATGTACTTTTGGTCGATGGCTTAACTCACAATCTATTAAGCATTAGTCAATTTTGTGACAAAGGCTTAAAGGTTGATTTATGCCAAGTATTGTCATGTGATTAATCTCACAAATGACAAGATCGTTCTGGAAGGAAAACGTGTTGGTAACATCTATGTTATCCATCTGGATGACCTAAAGGATCAAAACGTGGAGTGCCTTGTCTCTGTCTAAGAAGACAAATGGCTGTGGCATAAGAAACTTGGTCATGCCCATATGAGACTTCTTTCTGAACTTTCTCAGAAAGGACTTGTAAAGGCCTTCCCAGAATTAAGTATCAGAAGGATGCAACCTGCGACTTCTGTGAAAAAGGGAAACAGACCAAAGCTTCCTTTCCCAGTAAAAGTGTATTTCCACTCAGAAACCACTGGAACTGCTCCACATGGATCTCTTTGGACCAACCAGAACGACTTCTCTTTCTGGAAAACGCTATGGTCTTGTCATAGTGGATGATTACTCCAGATTCACTTGGGTTTTCTTTCTAGCCTCTAAGGAAGAAACTTTTGAGAAGTTCAAAGCATTTGCAAAAAGAGTTTCAACAGAAAAGGATTCGCACATTCATACCATAAGATCAGATCATGGTGGTGAATTTGAGAACCATGCTTTCGAAAAGTTTTGTGAAAATCTGGGCATTGCTCACGAATTCTCATCTTCCATAACTCCTCAACAAAATGGAGTGGCTGAGAGAAAGAACGAAGCCTTCAAGAGATGGCTAGAACAATGCTGTTAGAAAGCGGACTTTCAAAAGGTTTCTGGGCTGAAGCAGTTAACACTTCATGCTACATTCAGAATCGAGTCTTTCTGAGACCAATTCTGAAAAAGACTCCTTACGAGCTATGGAAGAATAAAATACCAAACATTTCTTATTTCCATGTATTTGGTTCTTCTTGTTTTATTTCTCAACACAAAGGACAAACTCTCTAAGTTGATCCTAAGTCCGATGATGGATGCTTCCTAGGATACTCCTTAGTCTCTAAAGCTTACAGAGTATATAACAAAAGGAGTAAATGTGTTGAAGAGACAATCCATATTAAGTTCAAAGAACTTAGTAAGGACATGTCTCAGAAAGACGCAGACTTAGAAGATGAGTTTGAAAAACTCAACATCACTTATGAGAAAGCCAAAAATAAAATTCTTATAGATGATGAGACTGACTTCCAACCCATGGAACAACCATCTCCATCTAAAGAAAATCCAGTAGCATCATCGAAGCTCCAGAACCTAGAGAATCTACTTCTCCAAATACAATGGAACCTAGATTCTCAGAAGGACAAAGCTTCTGATGACTCAGAAAGAGAACCTTCTGTGTCTCCTTCTCAGAACCCTACTCCTAAAGGGATTAGAGGTTCAAGAGACTTGAAGAACGTCTCTCAGAACGAAGTCTTGGGCAATCCAGAACGTGGCGTAAGAACCAGAAGGAACTATGCAAATCTTGCTATGGTTTCTGAACATGAACCAGATTCCATAGAAGAGGCGTTAGATGACTCCTAGCTGGGTAAATGCCATGCAGGATGAACTTGACCAATTCGAGAGAAATCAGGTTTGGAAACTAACTCAGAAGCCAAAGGCAAGAGTATCATTGGGACTAAATGGGTGTTTCGAAACAAACTTGATGAAAACGGTCAAGTCGTGAGAAACAAGGCCAGATTGGTTGCTCAAGGGTACAACCAACAAGAAGGGATAGACTACGATGAAACTTTCGCTCCAGTCGCAAGATTGGAAGCTATCAGAATGTTGCTAGCTTTTGCTGCACACAAAGGTTTCAAACTCTATCAGATGGACTTTAAGTCTGCCTTCTTGAATGGATACCTTTCTGAGGAAGTTTATGTAAAACAACCTCCTGGTTTTGTGAATGATGCATTCCCGGATCACGTATTTAAGCTTACAAAGGCTCTCTATGGTCTAAAGCAAGCTCCAAGAGCTTGGTATGATAGATTGAGCTCTTTCCTACTTAAAAACGGATTCTCAAGAGGGAAAGTGGACACAACTCTCTTTACACTCTCAGAAGACTCTGGCTTCTTGATTGTCCAGATTTATGTTGATGACATAATATTTGGCGCAACCAATGAATGCCTTTGCAAAGAATTCTCCAAGCTTATGCAAGGAGAATTCGAGATGAGCATGATGGGAGAATTAAAATTCTTTCTAGGATTGCAAATCAAGCAAGAGTCAGAAGGGACAGTTATTCACCAAGAGAAGTATACCAAAGAACTTCTGAGGAAGTTTCTGATGGATAAGGCCAAACCCATGAGCACTCCCATGCATCCCTCTCAAGTAATTGACTTGGATGAAGATGGTGAGAAAGTCTCAGAAAGCAACTATCGAGGGATGATTGGCTCACTTCTCTACTTAACTGCCTCCAGACCAGATATCCAACTCAGTGTTGGGATCTGTGCTAGATTCCAGTCTAAGCCTAAGCAATCACATTTAACTGTAGTTAAACGAATTTTACGATATTTAAGTGGAACTACTAATCTTGGTCTCTAGTACGAGAAAGGTTGCTCTTCTGATGTTGTAGGATATTGTGATGCTGACTACGCTGGAGATAGGATCGATCGCAAAAGCACAAGTGGCTGCTGCTACTTCTTTGGAAAATGCTTGATCACTTGGTCTTGCAAGAAGCAAAATACGATCGCTCTATCAACTGCTGAAGCTGAATATGTATCTGCTGCGAACTGCTGTTATCAGATGCTCTGGATTAAGAATCAGCTACTTGATTATCAATTAAGGTACACCAAAATTCCTATCCTTTGTGATAATACAAGTGCTATCAACTTAGCTAAGAATCCTATTCAGCATTCTCGATCCAAGCACATTGATATAAAACATCATTTTATTCGGGATCATGTGCAAAAAGGCGACATTGAACTCAAATTTGTGAATACTGAGGATCAAATCTCAGATATATTTACAAAGCCTTTACCCGAGGATCGTTTCAATGTTCTGAAAGGACTTCTCAATCTAAGACGTTTCTAAGTACTTTGAAATTAAAAACTTTTTCTTAGAAACCCCCCCCCCCTTAGTCCTAGTTTAGACTCTGAGACAAACTTTAGAACTAAGCTTCTGAGCTTGAAGTAGGAAAACACAGAAAACACTATCTGAGAAAATTTGTTCTCAGAAGACTCATCCCTCAGAAAGGAGATCTTCTGAAACATTTCTCAGAAGGAGCGTTTCTCAGAAGGACCATTTCTCTCAGAAAGGTACCTTCCGAGAAACAAGTTACCAACGGTAACTTTTGGATAAGCGTCAGAAACGGCTAGTTACAAGCCATTTCTATAAATACTCATGGCATTGTTTCATTTGAGCACTTTGCGCTTTAAAACTTACCAAAACTCTGCCAAATCCTCTCCTCGCTTTCCAATCTTCATCTGTTTCATCTCCATCCTCTCGCTCTCTCTCCGCTATCTCTCCTCTCATTTCTTCTCAAACTTAAACTTTTCTTCCAAATGGCCTCCTCTGGAGAAATCAAGGGCTTAATGAGAAACAACCTCAATGAAGTATCCGAAGATATTCTCTACGACAATGAGGAGATGCAGTCCCTATTCCACAAGACTTATCTTCCAAGAAATCTTGCTATGGGAAAAGTACTACCTCTCTACGTATACAATCAAGTGGATGAGCTTCAACTCACCTTCCTCAAGCAACCTGGATGGCCAGCCATGATGAGCTCAGAGGACGTGTGCTACCCGAATGTGGTGAGAGCATTCTATTCGCAGATAGAAAGGTTCACCAACAAAGGAGTCAAAAGCACGATTGCTGATCAGCAAATCCGCTTCTCCTCCTCTGACATCAACAACGTTTTCAAGACCTTGAATGGTGGTGCTGTCATCGCCGACGACCCAGAATGGGTCAAGGAGGTAGATGACTCAGAAGAAGAAGTGGTGACACTTCTGACTGGTAGCAACAGTCTACCACTCAAGGGCGTAAAGGTGCCTCATCTTACGCAAGAGGCCAGAATAATCTTCTCAGTTGTCCAGCATACCCTTCTCCCTCGGATTGGAGACATGGGAAATGTCACCACCATGGACGCATGTCTACTTTACCATCTGCTGAAGAAAGAGAGGGTTGACTTTGGGAGGATGGTGCTCAACTACATGATGCACCAAGCTCATCCTAAGAGGGCTCTCACAAGTTTACCTTACGGAAGCCTTCTGACCAGAATCCTCGACCATTTCTCTTTTCCTCTTGAAGACTATGAATACGTCTTCAACCACAGCAAATTCACCATGGTCACCTTCAACAACATCAAGAAGAAGAAGGTACCAGAGACGGGGGCACCTAAGAAGAAAGAGGAAGCAAAGCCTTACAAGGGAGCTGCTAGCACCAAACAGCCCTCTAAGGCTGAGAAAGGAAAGGAAAAGGCTTCTGACCCCTCAGAAAGGAAGAAGAAGCAGCCAAAGGTGACTCACCCTTCTCCAACAAGGGTGACAAGGAGTATGGCTTCTGAGGAAGCTCAGAAGACTCCTTAGAAGGAACCTGAGGTTGTTGAGGCTGCTGAAGACTCAGAAGAAACAACGTCTGAGCAACCCATGACCAGAAAGAGGAAAGCACCTCCAACTCTCCAAGTCCCAGACGTGCCACCAGAAGGGAAAAAGAAACGTGGTAGTTTGGTAAAAGCTTACTCTAAAACTCCACCTTCCTTTCTTAAATCTTCTTCTACTTCAATTCCTGTTTCTGATTCTGTTGCTGGTTTTAAACCCACCAAATTTAAAACTAAACTCCTGCATTCCTTGAATTATCAGGGAAAGTCTCACAAAGGAGTGGGGATAAAAACCACTAAGAAACAGAGCCCGCCGAAGTCGACGGGTAAAGAAATTGTAGTAGTTGCTGCTACTGCTGCCACCACCGCTACTGCTACTGTTGCTGCTGTTGAAGAAGAAGCAGAAGCTTCTCATCACTCCTCCCCATCTGGGAATGTCTCCCCTATCAGAGAAGACATTCAGGGGCACGGAGGAAATGTTGCTGATTCCTCTTCTGAGGAAGAAGATGCGGCAAGTTTCTGCATTGAGCATCGCACTCCAGATGCTGGAAGCTCCAAGAAAGAGCCCCAGAAGAAGCCATCTGAGGTTTCTATGGTGGAACTTTCTGAGGCAACCACAACTGAGGCTGCTACTGTAAATGCTGAGTCATTGGCTCAGACGATGCTTGATGTCCGGAAGGAACTGGATCAACCTTCTGAGACTCCAGAAGCTACTCAGATGCAACCAGAACAACAACTACAGCATGAGGAAGCCTTACTTGAACCAACTTCTGAGGTTGGTCCCCTCTCTTCTGAGATCCCTCAGGAACATGAGGAAACTCATGTCTCAACACATGAAGTAGTGCCAGGGACCACCAGCACTGGGCTCAGCTCAGAGGTGGGCGCTGACGCTACCATGGCTGCCGGAGTTGCAGCAGTTGAGGCATTTGTTGCCCACAGTTCCTTAGAAGGAACTCTATCTGAGAAGGACTCTCAGAAGGAACCAGAGGTTCCTCCTCTAGATCTAACAGAAGTTCCTCCTGCATCCTTCGATCAACAAGGTCCCACCTTCTCGATTACGGACTCAATGATTGGTTCCGGCTTTCAGCTGGGAAGGATGGTAGTCACCCCTCCCTCTGTGCAATTTCGGCCTTTCTTTGGTCAAACTGAGAAGTTGAAGTGCATTGAAGCCATACATAGCCAGATCTCAACTTTCAACCTCTCCGAAGATGCTCAGACTTCTGGAGCAATGGAGCAACCATCAGCTCGGCAACCTTCTGATCTAGACCTTGCTCTAGTTTCTGAGGACACTCAGAGGCAGCCTTCTATTGAACTCGCTGCTATTGAAGGCAAAGTTGTCCAAGAAGAAGAACTTCCTGAATATCAAAAGAGGGATATCATCGATGAAGTACTTGAGGCTGAAGTCTCTCGTCCTCCGTCATCTCAACCCTCATCTTCTCAACAGCCTTCCACTGCCT
The DNA here is from genome assembly GCA_013621005.1 of Aeschynomene evenia. NCBI lineage: Eukaryota > Viridiplantae > Streptophyta > Magnoliopsida > Fabales > Fabaceae > Aeschynomene > Aeschynomene evenia. The sequence continues at coordinate 361,645 of RYYW01000040.1, read as the reverse complement.
CCGAACTACCTCCAGAATGCGCTCAGAATGCGACTCAGAGCGAGATTCTCATGGAGATATGCCAGCTGCTACGCTACATTGCCAGAAGACAGTAGTTCTAAGTCAATGATGGCGTTTATGTCTTAGCCACCCTTTTTGATGTAACAAAGGGGGAGTAGATAAATGAGATAAAATTTTTGAACATTGGCTATCGTAAACACTAGGCTAGAACTTAGGGGGAGAAACAACTTAGGGGGAGCCAAATATTTTGTATCTCTACAAAACCATCAATGAAAAATCATTATTTTGGCATCTCATGTTTTACTTAATTTTATGCTTATTTTTTATTATTTGGCATTTCTTGATTTACTTAGCCTGGTATTTCTGAACTTCATACATATATTCATCATGAAATACACGCTATATAATTGATAATCTCAAACAGTGATCATACATTGCATACTTTAACTGTTGATTATCACAGCCTTCTAAGAAAATAACGAAGCCTTCTCTCAGAAAGCTAAGTTAGCTTCTAAGAAAGCAAAAGTGCATTCTGAATAAGTTGTAAACTTACTCAGAAACACTTCTGAACTTAAGCAAAATTATTATCTTAAGACTTAAGTTGTTATCATCAAAAAGGGGGAGATTGTAAGCTCCAGAACCCTTATGAGAGAATTAGGCATAATTCTCTTAGAGTTATGAAAGTTTTAATGATAACAAGGTAAGCCATAAGTATAAATTTTTACTTAAGGTTTTGCTATATGTGCGCTAAGTGTCTCAGAAAGCTTTAGATTATTGCAATACCATGAGCAAGACCAAGACAAAACATCAAGTAGCCTCGAGATCAATAATAAAATCATAGCGCCAAAGATATCAGAAAGGATGTCTCAGAGCGCAGAAGGTGAAAACATGTTTCTGAGGATAGAACACTGTCGCCTCAGAAAGGTCTCAGAAGACCTTACGACTAGCAGTTCTCAGAAGGGTCTTCCCTCAGAAGGTTCGCCTCAGAAGTCCGTACAACTCTCAGAAAGTTGGACTCAGAAGCAACCAAGTGTCTGGACTCAAGGGATCGCAAACAGTATCAGAAAGCTCACTACAACTAGCTAGGGAAGTGGGAACACGCGCACTGTGCAATTCTGAAAAGTTCCTCATTTCGCGCTGACTGTAGCAGGGAGCCGTTCTGAAAAGGACACAGCCACATAAGCAAAGTGAAAGCTTCTAATTTCGCGGCTCTTTGATGCCTATATATATGAGTTCAATTCCAGAGCAATATGACGAAATTCTTGCGCTAAAAACTCTTGATTAAACGTGCAAAAACTCTGCTGAATTGAAAATCATCTGCGAAAACTTAGAACTTTCTCAGAAAGACAATTTTACAGAATTGTTCTTTCAACTTTGCGAAAATCTTCTAGTTCTGTATTTGGGTAAATCCTTACATTTGTAAGTTAAATCTAGAAGTCTACTAAGGGTCAAATTAAGTTTGTAACTTAATCTTAGTAGTTGGTTTTCGAATCAAAAACAACTTTCCGAAAAACGCTAAGTCCTTCGTTGTTTGAAGGCAGTTTTAAGTCCTCTGGTGTTTGAGGCAAAGTTCAAAGTCCTTAATTGTTTAAGGCAAGGAAGTCCTCTAGTGTTGGAGGGAAGGAAGTCCTCTAGTGTTGGAGGCAAGGAAGTCCTCTAGTGTGAGGCAAGGAAATCCACTTCGGGTTGTGAAGTGGTGGAAGTCCTTTACTTGGTAAAGGCAATGTTGTCTGGGAAGGCACATTAAGAAAAATATCTAAGAACTCTCAACTGAAGGTTGAGGACTGGAGTAGGTTGATTATAACCGAACCAGTATAAAATTCTTTGTGTTAAGCTTTTCTCCCTTGCTCTTTACTTGAATAACTCTTTGAGAAAAACTCTACCACGATTTTAATTAAGAAGTCTCGTGAAAACCTTATTAATTAAAATCAGAAAGCTTTTTAAGAAACTCTAACTTTAAGTCATTTTCTTAAAATTCCTCAGAAAGAAACTTTCTCAGAAAGACTAAGTTCTCAGAAACTTAATCTTCTCAGAAAGCAATTTCCGCTGCAAACTCTTAAATCTACCTTCTGAGTAAAAACAGCTTTCTAAGTAAAAGTTTTAAGAAGTAATTTTTAAAACCTTGCACGATTCAACCCCCCCCTTCTCGTGCACACATACACTTTCAGAAAATTCTTGAATCTTGTATCTTGAGGCCTGAGATTCTTCTGGAGTCTTGAGATTCTTCGGGATTTTAATAGAATCTTTGGGAATCTTCACAAAATCTTTGGGAATCTTCTAGACTTGAAATTCTTGACAGAATCTTCTGAGGTCTTTTAACTTCGTGTAGAATCTTCAACAGAATCTTATGGTCCCGCATGGAATCTTCTGGGAATCTTGTAGATTCATATATAATCTTTAGGAGGCTCACAGAATCTTTTTAAAGTGTCCGTAAAAATATTCTGTTACTTTAATGCAAAATATATTCTAAAATAAATTCTGGATAATTATTTCTATTAAATAATTTGCATTTAATTCTCCATACAAGATCTTTCTAGATTTTCCTCACATATATATGTTTTTCGAAATTATTGAATAATATTGTGTAAATTAGAGATTTGATTTTTGTTCTCTATTTAATTATATATAATTCAAAAATATCTATATATATTATACATGAATATTTAAATATAGATTTTTGATAATGATGATTCTCTATTTAATTCCATGTACTTTCCATAAATAAAATTATGGGAAATCATAGAGTCTTCCAACCAAACTTTCCTTAATTAGAAAAGCTTTGACTTGGTCTTCAAAAATTACAATAACTTGTATTCCAAGCATGTATGTTTGCGCCAACTATGCTCTATATATGGTGGTCAAGATGTGTCTTTTTATTTTGTCAAATAAATTAAATCCTAAAACACACTTAACAAACCATTAGTCCAACCAAATTAAAACTTTTATTTTAATTAAGAATTTTATCACTCAAAACCTTCAACCATGAAGTAAAAGGTTCGTGGAGTGAACAATCTCCCCCTTTTTGATGATAACAATTCCAATTGAAATAAAGGTTTTGATTTGATTACAAGAGAAAATATTTTCTTAAGACATGAAGCCTTAGGAAATTATTTTCAAATAAACAAGGAAATAATAAAAAGCAATAATAGAAAAGAAATAATAAAAAGAGAAACTTTATTTAAATTAAAGAAAATGAACATAAACATGAAATAAAACAAAACATAAAAGAAATTAAAAAAAAAACATAAGTGCAAGAACTTTAAAAAGAACTTAAAAAAACTTTAAAAGAATTTTAAAAACATAGAAAAAAAGGAATTAAGCTCCCCCTAGAGCTAGATAAGTTCTTGATGTTCTTGATCTACATTCTTCGATGTTCTTGAAAAAGTCTTCCTTTATCTTCAATTTCTTCTCCCCCTTTGTTTCATCAAAAAGATCTTCACTTCTAGTACCTCATCATACTTGTAACAGTTGAAATCTTGAGATATGAATACGGTGTGATATATTCAAATCTATCCAAGTTGATATTTGCAAACTTGAATATGCGAGTAATTAGGAGTCTCGCAAGGGGTAGACGACCGACGAAATTTTCTTGATTTGTATTTAAAGAATCAGTTATGTTATCAAGAATTAATCTTGATAAGTTGATCTGTAAATTTGTCATGAGGTAGAAAAGAAGCATGGTATCCTTTTTTCTCAAAAAGTTTGTTAATCCAACTCGTGGTAGGAGATAGAATTGAACGATTTGAAACATCATCTTTGCTTTATCCGAGAGATCACTAACTCTCAGACGAACGGGGTTCATGTTGTATTTCCCGCAAAGTACAATAGATACATCACTAGGATGAATTACATCTTGAACAAACCATTCCGGATTCCCATTGATTATTATGCCATCATTATCTATGTTTCAAGCATCGGAAATAAGATTTTCCGAAAGATAGATTGATTGGCTTCCAACATGACTTATCCATCCAATAGGTCCATGAGAAAGCGCGGAGTATAATGCTTTTACCGCCATAGGATAGACAACTTCATCTTCCATTATCAAAGAAAGTAGATTTCTTTGATGCCTTAGAGCAAGAGGAAGAAGTGGCATCTTAGAAAGCATCTCGGGATGGAGAACCTTTTCAATGACAATTTTCCTTATGATGTAGTATGTTTCAAATTTCCTTTGTGATGCCGGATTTGCAAACACTTTATCATCAACGACATATTTCTCATTACTTCTTGATATGCCATGAGGAATGAGATCCATGGTTTCGTGAAGGTTAAAAGGATGTGTATAAGGTTGTGTATGGGGTGGTGTATGTGTGTATGTATTGCGCAAAAGAGGAGGGAGGTAGGAGTAGAAAAGAAATTGTTGTGTTTGATGGTTAAGGGATGAAAGAATATATAGATGGGGGAAAAGAGAGAGAGGGTTGCGAAATTTGGTAGTAAAAAGGGAGGGAAAATCACAAAAAATATAGCAAGGATATTCCATGTGAATATCTCTCCATAAACTCTTAGAAATAAAACATTATAAATCAAGAAAGAATAAATAATATTTCCCAATATCATCATTTAATTTAAATGACAATAATTTAAGAAAATAAAATTTATTTTTCATGAGAGAGAGAGAGAAAATCGAAATTTTCTATGTATGGGTAATAATGAGGGTAAATAAATAAGATATAGTGTGGAAAATAAGATATGTAAGGATTTGTCATTAATGATCTCTTCCACAAAATCTAGATTTACTCTAGATAATATCCATTTAAATCCAAATAAGAATAATCTTAATTTTCAATATAATTATTTAAATAATAAATAACAATATTTGAAAAATTAAAATATATTCATCATAAATGTCATTATATGGGGCGATTTTTTGGTCCAATATGGCTCCTCTTGAATTTTAATTTTTCTTCCATGAGGCCCATGTAGAGACATGTGAGGCCCATTGACTTTATCAAAGCCCATAATTACGTTTGAGGTCCAATCATCTCAATATAAGCCTTTACGGCTAGCCTGAGGCCCAAAGCCTATCAGCAGTTCGAGGCCCAGTTAAGGCCCAAAACCCGTATGAGGCCCAAAGCCCATACGAAAGCCCATCAACTTTTCTTCATTACGGGTGGTCTTCATATAGTAATTAACAATACTGTACACCCGGTTTCTTCAAAAGATCTTCAGAAGGTCTTCAAATGAGATTCAGAAAAATTTTCCGAAGCTCATGTCTTCAAAAAAGTCTTCTAAAAGTCTTCAAACACTTGAGACAAGCTCAAGGCCTTCAAAAATCTTCTAACTCTTGAGACAAATCCAAGGTCTTCGAAAAGTCTTCTTACACTTGAGACAAGCTCAAGGTCTTCAAAAAGTCTTGAAATTTGGCCCAAGATGAAGAGAAGGGGCGTAAATTATAGTCTCCATAGGTCTTCAGTTGACTTTTTGTTGACTTTTGTAGTAGTTGACTTTTCTGTTGACTTCTGATTGTTGGCATGTTGATTTTTCTTCATCTTCTTGAATACTCACCACTTTTGGGGAATACTTAAAGCTTTTTAGTTTTCAAAAATATTTTTAAAAAGAGTTTTTTTTTAAAAGCTCTTTAGGTTAAGTAAACCTTTCAGCGTGCTAAAATGATCTTCAGCTAAAGGTTTTGTAAATATGTCAAACACTTGGTCTTCCGTACTCACAAACTTTAACTCAATATTGCCTTTCTGCACATGGTCTCTTATGAAATGATGCTTAACATCAATATGCTTAGACCTTGAGTGCTGAATGGGATTCTTAGCCAAAGCTATTGCACTTGTGTTATCACACATAACGGGAATTTTATCATACCTGAGATTGTAGTCAAGTAGTTGATTTCTTACTCATGAAATTTGTGTAACACATCCAGCAGCAGCTTCGTATTCTGCTTCTGCGGTGATAGTACAATGATATTTTGTTTCCTGCAACTCCATGTGATGAGTGCATCCCCAAAGAACACACAGCATCCACTGGTGCTTCTTCTGTCAACTCGGTCTCCGGCGTAATCAGCATCACAGAAACCTGTAACCACAGAGGAAATACCTTTCTTGTACCAGAGGCCAAGATTAGTAGTACCTACCAAGTATCTAAGAATACGCTTGACTGCAGTTAGGTGTGACTGTTTTGGACAAGATTGGAATCTTGCACAAATGCCAACACTCAGTTGTATGTCAGGCCTAGATGCAGATAAATAGAGCAGGGACCCGATCATACCTCTGTAGGTGCTTTCAAACACCTTTTCTCCTTCTTCATCCTTGTCAATGACTTGTGAAGGATGCATCAGAGTTTTCATAGGACTGCATTTGTCCATCAAGAATCTTTTGAGAAGTTCCTTTGTGTACTTCTCTTGATGAATAAGTGTTCCATCAACTTGTTGCTTGATTTGAAGTCCTAGGAAGAACTTCAATTCTCCCATCATACTCATTTCAAACTCTCCCTGCATTAGATCTGCAAACTTTCTACATAGAGATTCGTTAGTAGCACCAAATACTATGTCATCAACATAAATTTGCACGATTAATAAATCAGAGTTATCAGTAAGAGTGAAAAGAGTTGTATCCACTTTCCCACGAGTGAATCCATTCGTAGTCAAGAAGCTACTAAGTCTATCATACCAAGCTCTAGGAGCTTGTTTAAGACCGTATAGCGCTTTAGACAAACGATAGACGTGCTCAGGATAAGTTTCACTAATAAAACCTGGAGGTTGCTTGATGTAGACTGTTAGCTCCAAGAACCCTACATTGTCATAAGATGTTTTGAATGATAAAAATCTTTAAGTGTTGGATAAGAATTTTGCTTGTGAATACTAATGGTTTCATCAAGTGTTTCAAGAGGTTAACCTATGAGGTATTAAAAATATTAAGAAAACACTTGAAGCAAAAGAGCACCCAAGAGGCGCATAGCATAGCCTCAAGCTAGCTAGAGGCGCATAGCACAAGCTAAAGCTAGAGGCTCATAGCATAAGCTAAAGCTAGAGGCTCATAGCATAAGCTCAAAGCATCAAGGGAAACTTCTTGCACCACAAGCAAGCTATAGGTGGAGCATAGCATAAGCTCAAAGCATCAAGGGAAGCTTCTTGCACCACAAGCAAGCTATAGGTGGAGCATAGCATATGCTCAAGACACCAAGGGAAGCTTCTTGCAACACAAGCTACTTCTAAGTGGAGCAAAATACAAGCTCAACACATCTAGGAAGCTCAAGCAAGCTCAAGCTAGTAAGCAAAGCTACCTAGCAACCAAAGCTAATCACCTAGGTTTGGTGATAGTAGAACAAGCTAAGCACACCAAGAGATTTCAAGGTTAAGCAAGCTCAAGCACAAGCAAGCTCAAGCAAGCATAGGCGCATGGAAGCATGAGCTCAAGCATTAAAGACAAGTTCAAAGTTTCCTTATTTGGAAGTGGACTTTGATGCCTATAAATACCCCATCATTTGACAAGAGCATCAAGAGAATCAAGAACAAAAAGCCGAAACTCTGTCAAAAATCCAAACAATCATTTGTACTCGAATTCATATTCATTTAGATCAAAAGGGGTAATTTGTAAGGTTTTAGCTAAGAACAATTTGTGTTAAGCTTTTCTTCCTTACTCTTTAATTGCATAAAGCTTTGAGAAAAACTTAACCACGATTTTAATTAAGAAGTCTTGTGAAAACATTACTGATTAAAATCAGAAAGCGTTTAAAAGATTATAACTTAAAGTCGTTTTCTTAAGACTGCTCAGATAGGAACTTTCTCAGAAAGACTGAGTTCTCAGAAACTTAATCTTCTCAGAAAGCTATTTCCGCTGCAAACTCTTAAATCTACCTTCTGAGTAAAAACAGCTTTCTAAGTAAAGGTTTTAAGAAGTAATTTTTAAAACTTGCACGATTCAACCCCCCCTTCTCGTGCACACATACACTTTCAATTGGCATCAGAGCTCGGTCCTTAAGGGGTTGAGCACTTAGCAGTGTAAAGGAAAAAGATCCACGAAAGGAAATATGAATTCACCAGCTGCATTCATATCAGATGGGGCTTCAATAAACAGATCTCCGATGTTCCTCGGAGACAGCTTCGACTACTGGCGTGACAGGATGACGCTATTCATCAAGCACACCAGTCTGGACTTATGGGATAGGATCGAGAATGGAGACTATCAGCCGCTGCAGACAATTACAGAGGATGCTGTAGTTGCAACAGACGCTGAGCCAGGAGCGGCACCTCCAGCACTCAGAACCTATACAAGACGAGTCCCTAAGGACGAATGGACTCAAGAGATGAAGGAGAAGATACAACTAAACTTCAAAGCTAAATACATTCTCCTCTGCGCCTTGCCCAAGGTAGAATACGACAAGATTGTGTCGTGTGACACCGCTCAAGAAATTTGGGAGAGACTACACATGCTGCATGAAGGAAATGATGAAGTCAAGGAAACCAAGATATCAATGCTCGTACATAAGTACGAGTCCTTCTGCATGCAACCTGAGGAAACCATTGACAACATGTCAATAAGGTTTCTCCACATCATAAATCAGCTAAAGGTCTTGGGAAAGACCTACTCCAACGCTGAGATGGTGAGGAAAATTCTCAGAAGCCTCTCTGCCAAGTGGCGCCCAAAGGTGACAGCAATCCAAGAAGCAAAGGATCTAAATCAGCTAGGTTTAGATGTATTGTTTGGCTCACTCAGAACACATGAGATTGAGCTTGAAGGACTGCTTGGAGGACCATCTTCATCCTCAAGACCTCAGAAAGCTCTGGCTCTGAAATGTCAGATCAAGAAGACTTCAAAAGCCCTAAAGGCTGAAGAAATATTTGAGTCTGAAAACGATCAAGACTCAGATTCCGATAAAGATGATATCTCTCTTCTAGTAAGGAAAATGAAGAAAGCTTGGAAGAGAAGACCAAGCAAAGACAAAGAGATCACTCCTAGAAAAGGAAAGTCAAAACTTTCTGATGCCACATGTTTCGGCTGTGGAGAAAAGGGCCACTTCAGAACGGAGTGCCCTCAGAACAAGGGAAAGAAGAAGTTCATTCCCAAAAAGAAGAAGAAGGCAATGGCTGCTACATGGAGTGACTCAGAAGAGGAAGGCTCTGAGTCAGCAAGTGAAGAGGAAGCTAATGTCTGCTTCATGGCCGGTACTGACTATATTCTGGAAACAGAATCTGTGTCAGAAGAGGTACATCATCAAGCGCTGCTCCACCACCACGATGAGCAGTGGTACCTTGACAGTGGCTGCTCGAGGCACATGACTGGATGCAAGCACTGGTTCAGAAGCCTCAAGCCCAAGAAAGGCGGAACAGTGCGATTCGGTGATGGCGCTAAGGGAAGGGTCACTGCAATCGGAGATGTTGGTAAGGATCCCTCTCACCAAATCTCAGATGTACTTTTGGTCGATGGTTTAACTCACAATCTATTAAGCATTAGTCAATTTTGTGACAAAGGCTTAAAGGTTGAGTTTTATGCCAAGTATTGTCATGTGATTAATCTCACAAATGACAAGATCGTTCTGGAAGGAAAACGTGTTGGTAACATCTATGTTATCCATCTGGATGATCTAAAGGATCAAAACGTGGAATGCCTTGTCTCTGTCCAAGAGGACAAATGGCTATGGCATAAGAAATTTGGTCATCCCATATGAGACTTCTTTCTGAGCTCTCTCAGAAAGGACTTGTAAAGGGCCTTCCCAGCATTAAGTATCAGAAGGATGCAACCTGCGACTTTTGTGAAAGAGGGAAACAGACCAAGGCTTCCTTTCCCAGTAAAAGTGGTATTTCTACTCAGAAACCACTGGAATTGCTCCACATGGATCTCTTTGGACCAACCAGAACGGCTTCCCTTTCTAGAAAACGCTATGGTCTTGTCATAGTGGATGATTACTCCAGATTCACTTGGGTTTTCTTTCTAGCCTCTAAGGAAGAAACTTTTGAGAAGTTCAAAGCATTTGCGAAAAGAGTCTCAACAGAAAAGGATTCGCACATTCATACCATAAGATCAGATCATGGTGGTGAATTTGAGAATCATGCTTTCGAAAAGTTTTGCGAAAATCTGGGCATTGCTCACGAATTCTCATCTCCCAGAACTCCTCAACAAAATGGAGTGGCTGAGAGAAAGAATCGAAGCCTTCAAGAAATGGCAAGAACAATTCTCTTAGAAAGCGGACTATCAAAAGGGTTCTGGGCTGAAGCAGTTAATACTTCATGCTATATTCAGAATCGAGTCTTTCTGAGACCAATTCTGAAAAAGACACCTTACGAGCTATGGAAGAATAAGATACCAAACATTTCTTATTTCCATATATTTGGTTCTTCCTGTTTTATTCTCAACACAAAGGACAAACTCTCTAAGTTTGATCCTAAGTCCGATGATGGATACTTCCTAGGATACTCCTCAGTCTCTAAAACTTACAGAGTATATAACAAAAGGAGTAAATGTGTTAAAGAGACAATCCATATTAAGTTCAAAGAACTTAGTAAGGACATGTTTCAGAAAGATGCTAACTTAGAAGATGAGTTTGAGAAACTCAACATCACTTCTGAGAAAGCCAAAAGAAAAATTCTTATAGATGATGAGACTGATTTCCAACCCATGGAACAACCATCTCCATCTAAAGAAAAATCCAGTAGCATCATTGAAGCTCCAGAACCTAGAGAATCTACTTCTCCAAATGCAATGGAACCTAGACTCTCAGAAGGTCAAGCTTCTGATGACTCAGAAAGAGAACCCTCTGTGTCTCCTTCTCAGAACCCTACTCCTAAAAGGATTAGAGGTTCAAGAGACTTGAAAAACGTCTCTAAGAATGAAGTCTTGGGCAATCCAGAACGTGGCGTAAGAACTAGAAGGAACTATACAAATCTTGCTATGGTTTCTGAACTTGAACCAGACTCCATAGAAGAGGCGTTAGATGATCCTAGCTGGGTAAATGCCATGCAGGATGAACTTGACCAATTCGAGAGAAATCAGGTTTGGAAACTAACTCAGAAGCCCAAAGGCAAGAGTGTCATTGGGACTAAATGGGTGTTTCGAAACAAACTTGATGAGAACGGTCAAGTCGTGAGAAACAAGGCCAGATTGGTTGCTCAAGGGTACAACCAACAAGAAGGGATAGATTACGATGAAACTTTCGCTCCAGTCGCAAGATTGGAAGCAATCAGAATGTTGCTAGCTTTTGCTGCACACAAAGGTTTCAAACTCTATCAGATGGACGTTAAGTCTGCCTTCTTGAATGGATACCTTTCTGAGGAAGTTTATGTAAAACAACCCCCTGGTTTTGTGAATGATGCATTCCTGGACCATGTATTTAAGCTTACAAAGGCTCTCTATGGTCTGAAACAAGCTCCAAGAGCTTGGTACGATAGATTGAGCTCTTTCCTGCTTAAAAACGGATTCTCAAGAGGGAAAGTGGACACAACCCTCTTTACACTCTCAGAAGACTCTGGCTTCTTGATTGTCCAGATTTATGTTGATGACATAATCTTTGGCGCAACCAATGAATGCCTTTGCAAAGAATTCTCCAAGCTTATGCAAGGTGAATTCGAGATGAGCATGATGGGAGAATTAAAATTCTTCCTAGGATTGCAAATCAAGCAAGAGTCAGAAGGGACAGTTATTCATCAAGAGAAGTATACCAAAGAACTTCTGAGGAAGTTTCTGATGGATAAGGCCAAACCCATGAGCACTCCCATGCATCCCTCTCAAGTAATTGACTTGGATGAAGATGGTGAGAAAGTCTCAGAAAGTAACTATCGAGGGATGATTGGCTCACTTCTCTACTTAACTGCCTCCAGACCAGATATCCAACTCAGTGTGGGGATCTGTGCTAGATTCCAGTCTAAGCCTAAGCAATCACATTTAACTGCAGTTAAACGAATTTTACGATATTTAAGTGGAACTACTAATCTTGGTCTTTGGTACGAGAAAGGTTGTTCTTCTGATGTTGTAGGTTACTGTGATGCCGACTACGCTGGAGATAGGATCGATCGCAAAAGCACAAGTGGCTGCTGCTGCTTCTTTGGAAAATGCTTGATCACTTGGTCTTGCAAGAAGCAAAATACGATCGCCCTATCAACTGCTGAAGCTGAATATGTATCTGCTGCGAACTGCTGTTCTCAGATGCTCTGGATTAAGAATCAGCTACTTGATTATCAATTAAGGTACACCAAAATCCCTATCCTTTGTGATAATACAAGTGCTATCAACTTAGCTAAGAATCCTATTCAGCACTCTCGATCCAAGCACATTGATATAAAACATCATTTTATTCGGGATCATGTGCAAAAAGGCGACATTGAACTTAAATTTGTGAATACTGAGGATCAAATCTCAGATATATTTACAAAGCCTTTACATGAGGATCGTTTTGATGTTCTGAAAGGACTTCTCAATCTAAGACGTTTCTAAGTACTTTGAAATTAAAAAACTCTCTCTTAGAAACCCCCCCTTAGTCCTAGTTTAGACTCTGAGACGAACAATAGAACTAAGCTTCTGAGTTAGAAGTAGGAAAACACAGAAAAACTCTATCTGAGAAAATTTGTTCTCAGAAGACTCATCTCTCAGAAAGGAGATCTTCTGAAACATCTCTCAAAAGGAGGGTTTCTCAGAAGGACCACCTCTCTCAGAAAGGTACCTTCCGAGAAACAAGTTACCAACGGTAACTTTTGGATAAGTGGCAGGAAACGGCTAGTTACAAGCCATGTCTATAAATACTCATGGCATTGTTTCATTTGAGCACTTTACGCTTAAAGCTTACCAAAACTCTGCCAAATCCTCTCCTCGCTTTTCAAATCTTCATCTGTTCTCACTCTCTCTCAATCTCCCTCTCTCTTGTTCTTCTCTATCTCTTCTCAAAACTCAAACCCTTCTTCCAAATGGCCTTCTCTGGAGAGATCAAGGGCTTAATGAGAAACAATCTCAATGAAATATCCGAAGATATTCTCTACGACAATGAGGAAATGCAGTCGCTATTCCACAAGACTTATCTTCCAAGAAATCTTGCTATGGGAAGGGTACTACCTCTCAATGTATACAATCAAGTAGATGAACTTCAATTCACCTTCCTCAAGCAACCTGGATGGCCAGCCATGATGAGTTCCGAGGACGTGTGCTACCCAAATGTGGTGAGAGCATTCTATTCGCAAATAGAAAGGTTCACCAACAAAGGGGTCAAGAGCACGATTGGTGACCAACAGATCCACTTCTCCTCCTCTGACATCAACAAAGTCTTCAAGACCTTGAATGGTGGTGCAGTCATCGCCGACGACCCAGAATGGGTCAAGGAAGTAGATGACTCAGAAGAAGAAGTAGTGACACTTCTGACTGGTAGCAACAGCCTACCACTCAAGGGGGTAAAGGTGCCTCATCTTACGCAAGAGGCCAGAATCATCTTCTCCGTTGTTCAACACACCCTTCTCCCTCGGATTGGAGACATGGGGAACGTTACCACCATGGATGCATGCCTAATATACCACCTGCTGAAGAAGGAAAGAGTAGATTTTGGGAGGATGGTGCTCAACTACATGATGCACCAGGCTCATCCTAAGAGGGCTCTCACAAGTCTACCTTACGGAAGCCTTCTGACCAGAATCCTCGACCATTTCTCCTTCCCACTTGAAGACTATGAATACGTCTTCAACCACAGCAAATTCACCATGGTCACCTTCAACAACATCAAGAAGAAGAAGGTACCAGAGACGGGGGCACCTAAGAAGAAGGAGGAAGCAAAGCCTTCTAAGGGAGCTGCTGGTCCCAACCAGACCTCTAAGGCTGAGAAAGGAAAGGAAAAGGTTTCCGATCCTTCAGAAAAGAAGAAGAAGAAGCAAAAGGTGACTCATCCCTCTCCAACAAGGGTGACCAGGAGTATGGCTTCTGAGGAAGCTCAGAAGACTCCTCAGAAGAAACCTGAGGTTGTTGAGGCTGCTGAAGACTCAGAAGAAACAACTTCTGAGCAACTCCTAACCATAAAGAGGAAAGCACCTCCAACTCTCCAAGTTCCAGACGTGCCACCAGAAGGGAAAAAGAAACGTGGTCGTTTGGTAAACGCTTACTCTAAAACTCTACCTTCATTTCTTAAATCTTCTTCTACTTCAATTCCTATTTCTGATTTTGTTGCTGGTTTTAAACCCACCAAATTTAAAACTAAACTCCTACATTCCTTGAAATATCAGGGAAAGACTCACAAAGGAGTGGGGATAAAAACCACTAAGAAACAGAGCCCGCCGAAGCCGACGGGTAAAGAAATTGTAGCAGTTGCTACTACTGCTGCCACCACCGCTACTGCTACTGCTGCTGCTGTTGAAGAAGAAGCAGAAGCTTCTCATCACTCCTCTCCCTCTTGGAATGTCTCCCCTACCAGAGAAGACATTCAAGGGCATGGAGGAAATGTTGCTGATTCTTCTTCAGAAGAAGAGGATGCAGCAAGCTTTCGCATTGAGCATCGCACTCCAGATGCTGGAAGCTCCAAGAAAGAGCCCCAGAAGAAGCCATCTGAGGTTTCTATGGTGGAACTTTCTGAGGCAACCACAACTGAAGTTGCCACTGTGAATGCTGAGTCATTGGCTCAGACGATACTTGACGTCCAGAAGGCACTGGATCAACCTTCTGAGACTCTAGAAGCTGCTCAGATGCAACCACAACAACAACTACAGCATGAGGAAGCCTTCATTGAACCAACTTCTGAGGTTGGTCTCCTCTCTTCTGAGATCCCTTTGGAACATGAGGAAACTCATGTCTCAACACATGAAGTAGTGCCAGGGACCACCAGCACTGGGCTCAGCTCAGAGGTGGGCGCTGACGCTACCATGGCTGCCGGAGTTGCAACAGTTGAGGCATTTGTTGCCCACAGTTCCTTAGAAGGAACTCTATCTGAGAAGGACTCTCAGAAGGAACCAGAGGTTACTCCTCTAGATATCACAGAGGTTCCTCCTACATCCTTTGATCAACAAGGTCCCACCTTTTCGATTACGGACTCAATGATTGGTTCCGGCTTTCAACTGGGAAGGATGGTAGTCACCCCACCCTCTGTACAATTTCGGCCCTTCTTTGGTCGAATTGAGAAGTTGAAAGGCAGTGAAGCCATCCATAGTCGGATTTCAACTTTCAGCCTCTCCGAAGATGCTCAGACTTTTGGTGCCAGGGAGCAACCATCAGCTCGGCAACCCTCTGATCTAGACCTTGCTCTAGTTTCTGAGGACACTCAGAGGCAGCCTTCCATTGAACTTGCTGCTATTGAAGGCAAAGCTGTCCAAGAAGAAGAACTTCCTGAATATCAAACGAGGGATATCATCGATGAAGTACTTGAGGCTGAAGTCTCTCGTCCTCCTTCATCTCAACCCTCATATTCTCAACAGCCTTCCACTGCCTCTGACCTACCTCCAGAATGCGCTCCGAATGCGACTCAGAGCGAGATTCTCATGGAGATATATCCAGCTGCTACGCTATATTGCCAGAAGGCAGTAGTTCTAAGTCAATGATGGCGTTTATGTCTTAGCCACCCTTTTTGATGTAACAAAGGGGGAGTAGATAAATGATGATAAAATTTTTGTACATTGGCTATCGTAAACACTAGGCTAGAACTTAGGGGGAGCAACAACTTAGGGGGAGCCAAATATTTTGTATCTTTACAAAACCATCAATGAAAAATCATTAGTTTGGCAACTCATACTTTACTTTACTTTATGCTCATCTTTATTATTTGGCATCTCTTGATTTACTTAGCTTTGTATTTCTGAAATTCATACATATATTCATCAAGAAATACACGCTATGAAATTGATAATCTCAAACAGTAATCATATATTGCATAATTTAACTGTTGATTATCACAGCCTTCTAAGAAAATAACTAAGTCTTCTATCAGAAAGCTAAGTTAGTTTCTAAGAAAGCAAAAGTGCATTCTGAATAAGTTATGAACTTACTCAGAAACACTTCTGAACTTAAGCAAAATTATTATCTTAAGACTTAAGTTGTTATCATCAAAAAGGGGGAGATTGTAAGCTCCAGAACCCTTATGAGAGAATTAAGCATAATTCTCTTAGAGTTATAAAAGTTTTAATGATAACAAGGTAAGCCATAAGTATAAAATTTTACTTAAGGTTTTGCTAATATGTGCGCTAAGTGTCTCAGAAAGCTTTAAATTATTGCAATGCCATGAGCAAAGACAAAGACAAAACATCAAGTAGCCTCGAGATCAATTGATAAAATCATAGCGCCAAAGATATTAGAAAGGATGTCTCAGAAGCGCAGAAGGTGAAAACATGTTTCTGAGGAAAGAACACTATCGCCTCAGAAGGGTCTCAGAAAACCTTGCGACTAGTAGTTCTCAGAAGGGTCTTCCCTCAGAAGGTTCGCCTCAGAAGTCCGTACAACTCTTAGAAGGTTGGGCTCAGAAGCAACCAAGTGTCTGGACTCAAGGGATCGCAAGCAGTCTCAGAAAGCTCGCTACAACTAGCTAAGGAAGTGGGAACACGCGCACTGTGCAGTTCTGAAAAGTTCCTCATTTCGCGCTGACTGTAGCAGGGAGCCGTTCTGAAAAGGACACAGCCACATAAGCAAAGTGAAAGCTTCTAATTTCGCGGCTCTTTGATGCCTATATATATGAGTTCAATTCCAGAGCAATGTGACGAAACTCTTGCGCAAAAAACTCTTGATTAAACGTGCAAAAACTCTGTTGAATTGAAAATCATTTTGCGAAAACTTAGAACTTTCTCAGAAAGACAATTTTTACGAAATTGTTCTTCTAACTTTGCAAAATCTTCTAGTTCTGAATTGGTGTAAATTCTTACATTTGTAAGTTAAATCTAGAAGTCTACTAAGGGACAAATTAAGTTTGTAACTTAATCTTAGTAGTTGATTTTCGAAGCAAAAACAACTTTCTGAAAAACGCTAAGTCCTTCGTTGTTTGAAGGCAGTTTTAAGTCCTCTAGTGTTTGAGGCAAAGTTCAAAGTCCTTAACTGTTTAAGGCAAGGAAGTCCTCTGTTGTGAGGCAAGGAAGTCCTCTGTTGGAGGCAAGGAAGTCCTCTAGTGTGAGGCAAGGAAATCCACTTCGAGTTGTGAAGTGGTTGAAGTCCTTTACTTGGTAAAGGCAGTGTTGTCTGAGAAGGCACATTAAGAAGAATATCTAAGAACTCTCAACTGAAGGTTGAGGACTAGAGTAGGTTGGTTATAACCGAACCAGTATAAAACTCTTTGTGTTAAGCTTTTCTTCCTTACTCTTTAATTGCATAAAGCTTTGAGAAAAACTTAACCACGATTTTAATTAAGAAGTCTCGTGAAAACATTACTGATTAAAATCAGAAAGCGTTTAAAAGATTATAACTTAAAGTCGTTTTCTTAAGACTGCTCAGATAGGAACTTTCTCGGAAAGACTGAGTTCTCAGAAACTTAATCTTCTCAGAAAGCTATTTCCGCTGCAAACTCTTAAATCTACCTTCTGAGTAAAAACAACTTTCTAAGTAAAGGTTTTAAGAAGTAATTTTTAAAACTTGCACGATTCAACCCCCCCTTCTCGTGCACACATACACTTTCAGTCCCCAGTGGTGTGCTGAGGCAGAAATCCTTCAAGTGTTTGGAGGCGGTGATTAGTAAACTCTCAAGTGAAGCTTGAGGACTGGAGTAGGCACATTGCCGAACCAGTATAAAAACTTACTGTGTGCACTCTCTCTACCTTTATCTTTTACATAGTATTTTCGCATAACATAGAGCACACACACTTGCAACTAACTTGATTAAAGTAATATAACTTAGCCACCTAGAGCCAAAGCTCAAAGGCTACATCAATTAACTTAATCTACAAGCACAAAGTGATTATAACATAAGCAAGCCTTACACCTAAGGCTAAGCTAATTCGAAACTTAAGCTTGCATCATTCTCTAATCCGCTGCACTCTATAATTAGACAAGCTTATAGCTTGATCAGAATTGCAAGTTTCAGGTAACAAAGTTTTTGAGTAGACGTGATTCAACCCCCCTTTCTCACGTCACAAGCACCTTCATAGACCTCTTCACTGTGGACACCATTAAGGAATGCGGACTTCACATCCATTTGGTATAGCTTTATTGCTTTATGAGCAGCGAATGCAAGGAGCATCCTTATGGCTTCTAGTCTTGCAACTGGCGCAAAGGTTTCGTCGTAGTCGATCTCTTCTTGCTGGTTGTATCCTTGTGCCACGAGTCTAGCTTTGTTTCTTGTGACCTTTCCGGATTCATCTAACTTGTTTCGGAATACCCATTTTGTCCCGATAATTGTTTTGCCCTTAGGATTCTGAACAAGCTTCCAGACTTCGTTCTTCTCAAACTGTTTGAGTTTGTCATCCATGGCTTCTACCCAACTGGGTTCATCCAATGCTTCTTGAACTGTCTCAGGTTCGATTTCTGAAACAAGTGCAGCATTAGATTGAAATCTCAGGGATCTTCTTGTTCTTACCCCATGAGATGGATCGCCAAGAACTTCGTTATCTCTAACAGTTCTGAGATTGTTTATTCCAATTTTTCGTCTTAGCACAGGTTCTTGAACTTCAATAGACTCAACCCCTTGAGGAGTAGAGGGTTCTTGAGCTACAATGTTTCTTGGTTCATCTCCCCCTGAATCGAGTGATTCCTTCATAACTTGATGATCGTCTTCTTCAATAGTTGTTTGATCATGACTTTCACAACCTTTGGTTGAGATTGTTAGATCCTTCAATCTTTCTTCAATGTCATCTAGATTATGTTGGATGTCTTGCTTTAGTTCCTTGAACTTGATATGGATTGTTTCTTCAACTGTCTTCCTTCGCTTGTTGTAAACCCTGTAAGCTTTAGAAACAACAGAGTATCCTAGAAACACTCCGTCATCGGATTTGAAATCAAACTTTGACAGCTTGTCTCTTGTGTTCAGGATAAAGCAATGTGAACCAAAGATATTAAAATATGATATATTGGGTATTCTTCCTTGCCAAAGCTCATAAGGAGTTTTGTTGAGACTTTGCCTTAAGAAAACACGATTTTGAATGTAGCAAGCTGTGTTGACAGCTTCTGCCCAGAAACCTTTTGGTAAACCGCTTTCCAAAAGCATTGTTGATGCCTTGGCATTTTTATCTAATTTTGTGATTTGAATTCTAATAAATTTTGTTAGTTTAAAGTAAACTCAGTATGTTTTTAGTATGTTTTTAGGGTGAATTGAGTGTTTTAGAATAAAATGGATTTTTCCTGGTTATATTATGTTTTGGGTATTATTTGGTGTTGATTTCAGGAAATGGGCAGACAATTCATGAAGTAATAGCAACCAGAGAAGCACATTCGAAGTACCAATGCTGACGCCTTGCACCTGACGCACGCACTGCGCCTCAAAGTCAGAAACAATTCGGAAGTTGTGCGGAAGCCTAGCGCGTTGCGCACTGCCAGCGCGTTGCGCCCGTGAACTCTCCACCTGCTGGCGCCTTGCGCCCTGCTAACGCGTTGCGCCCGATTTGCCTTCCCGGCCTGGCGCCTTGCGCATCTCGCACGCGTTGCGCCCGATTTGCCTTCCCGACCTGGCGCCTTGCGCATCTCGCACGCGTTGCGCCGATTTGCCTTCCCGACCTGGCGCCTTGCGCATCTCGCACGCGTTGCGCCGATTTGCCTTCCCGGCCTGGCGCCTTGCGCCCCTCGCACGCGTTGCGCCCTGAAGAAGCCACCCATGCAGCGCCTCGCGTCCAATCTACGCCGTGCGCCCGGATAAAAATGGAAACAGAGCATGTATAATTCAGGATTAAATCTGTTTAGATATTACACTCTTAGTTATTTTTAAACAAAATCCCTTTGTATTCAATTTAATTTCGAGGTCTATCTGAGTATATATAGGACTAGAATAGGGGGAAATTAGGGGATCTATCATCTCGATCATCTTGAATCCTTATTTTTCAGCAGCAGTTTGTTTTTCATTCCAGTACTCTGTTTTTACTCTGTTTTTCAATACAATGAGTTATTCGTTCTTTAACCTGCTTTCTATCAATTCCTATGTTTTGTTTACTTTGATTATGAGCAACTAATTCCTTGTTAGGGATAGGGGAATCGTATCACTATGACTTAATCCGATGATTGCAAACCTTTGAATTCTACTTCTTCGATTCAGGTAACTACCTTATTTGTATTGTGTTGTTCTGAAGATTGGGAAATTGCTTTTCAACTTATCTAGGATTCATACGTTTATTTGGGAAAATAAGTGTGTGAATTAGCTCAAGGGAAATTGCCGGAAAGATTGATATCTAGGAATAGAGTCAAGATTTTTATGAACTTTGAATTAAACATATTTTCTTTTCTGTGAAACGATTAGATCAAGGGATTGACTGATTGTTTGTAGAAAAAGTGTTAAATTACCAAGGAATTGGAACTGACAATTTAAGATTCGTTCATTGAATTAAAGTTTAGAATTTGAAGGCGAGCAATTGTTTTAATTATTTCAGAAGATACGTGAACCCGATTCCCTAACCTCGCATCCTTTGATTTTTCATAAATAGTTTACTGTCTTTTACTTTTAATACTCTTTTGAATTTATGATTTCAATCCATTCATCACTCGTAATTCGAATTTTCTAATTAGAAACTCACATCACGAAATTTTGCTCAGTTCTTTAATCCTCGTGGGAACGATACCCACTCACCGTGGACTTTATTACTTGTACGATTCGGTGCACTTGCCGAAGCCCTATCAAGTTTTTGGCGCCGTTGCCGGGGATTAATTGAAACTGACAATTAGAGTAATTGTGTGATTTCTAAATTAGATATATTTTTTTTTTTATTTTACTCTAGTACTCCCTTCACTGTGACGTTGGGAAGTGCTAGACCTCACTTTTATTCAGTTTGGTGTTTGTTTCTGCATGCAAAAATAGAACAAACAGGGCTATACTTTGATCCTGAAATTGAAAGGACTCTGAGGAAGTTGAGACAAGAGAAGAAAAGAGCAGCAATGGCAGAAGAAGGAGATGGGCCAAGAAGGACTTTGGGAGACTATGCCACACCTACCACTAATGGGTGTGGAAATAGTATTGTCCCACCACCAGTGCAAGCAAACAACTTTGAGCTCAAGCCTTCACTCATTCAATTGGTGCAACAAGAACAATTCAGTGGAGGAGCTCTGGATGATCCTAACGTTCACTTAGCTACCTTCCTCCAGTTATGTGATACGATCAAAAGCAACGGTGTGAGTTCAGATGCAATCAAGTTGAGACTCTTCCCTTTTTCTCTTAGGGACAGAGCTAAACTATGGTTGCAATCACAGCCACCGGAAAGCATCAGTACATGGGATGACTTGGTTAGCAAATTTCTAGCTAAGTATTTCCCTCCACAGAAGCTAGCAAAGCTAAGGAATGACATCAACTCATTTGCTCAAAAGGAGGGAGAATCACTCTATGAAGCATGGGAAAGATACAAGGAGATGCTCAGAAAATGTCCACACCATGCAATCCCTGACTGGCTACAAATTCAAACATTCTATGATGGAGTTTCTCAAAGTTCAAGAGTCATGATTAATGCAAGTGCAGGAGGATCTCTTCATAGAAAGACTCCTGAAGAAGCTATTGAATTAATTGAGACTATGGCTGAAAGCAATTTCATGAGTTCTAATGAGAGGCCTATGAGAAGAGGTGTGATGGAGTTGGACACATTGGATACTCTGTTGGCACAAAATAAGTTGTTGTCTCAACAACTAGCTGAAATCACAAAGCAAATGGGACAAATGCAAGTTGCTGCAGTAGGATCTCCAAGTTCATCTTGTGAGCTTTGTGGGGGAGCCCATAAAAATGAAGACTGTGATCTTTTCAAAGAAACTTTACCTGAGCAGGTGAACTACATGGGGAACCCTCCAAGACAACAAAACGATCAATATTCTAAAACTTACAATCCTGGGTGGAGGAATCATCCTAACTTTGGTTGGGGGAATCAAGGGCAAAAACAATTCAATACCCCAACTCAACAGCAAGCCCCATTCATTCCTCCACAAGGCCCTCCTAAACCATCTTCATTGGAGATTGCCATGGAAAAGCTCACTCAATCTACCTCTACATTTGTGCAACAAACTTCAAGCTTCATGCAAGAGACAAGAGCAAGTTTAAAAAATCATGAGGCTTCTATCAGAAATTTAGAGGTACAAGTGGGGCAAATAGCTAAGCAACTCTCTGAAAGGCCCTTGGGATCACTTCCTAGTGATACAGAACCAAACCCGAAGGAGCAATGCATGGCAATCAATTTAAGAAGTGGCAGAAGCATTGAAGTGCAATCTCAAGTGGAGGCACCAACAAAGGTGGAGAATTTCCAACAAAAGCTCACTGAAAAGTCAAATGAACAAGTGGCAAAGCAAGCTAGTGAGCCACCCAAGAAAGAGGTTGCTCCTTACAAGCCAAGACTACCTTACCCTCAAAGAATTCAAGAGAAAACTCAAGACAAGCATCTCTCCAAATTCTTAGAGGTATTCAAAAAACTCCAAATCAATATTCCTTTTGCTGAAGCTTTGGAACAAATGCCTAGCTATGCCAAGTTTATGAAGGAGTTGTTGTCAAGAAAGAGATCACTCCGAGAAGATGAAACAGTAGTATTCAATGAGGAATGCAGTGCTATCATTCAAAGCAAAGTGCCACCAAAGCTAAAGGACCCAGGTAGCTATCATATTCCTTGTGCAATTGGTAATGTTAAAATTAAAAAGGCACTGTGTGATCTAGGGGCAAGCATCAACTTGATGCCTCTCTCTATGATGAAGAAGTTAGGGATAAAGAATGTGAAGCCCACCATGATTTCCCTACAATTTGCTGATAGATCTGTCAAGTTTCCATATGGGGTTGTGGAAAATGTGCTTATTAAGGTGGACAAATTCTTTCTTCCTGCTGATTTTGTTGTCCTTGAGATGGATGAAAGTGAAGATGTCCCAATCATTCTTGGAAGGCCATTCTTAGCTACTGGGCGAGCATTAATTGATGTTCAAAAAGGTGAGTTGACATTAAGGGTGCATGATGAAAAGGTAACTTTCTGCATGTCAAGGGGTATGAAAACTCAAGTAAAAAAGGAGGATGTGTTGAAAATAGAAGTGAACCCCATTGCAATTCAAGAATCCAAGAATTCAATGCTTAATGTGAACACCCGTGACAATCCACCACCTTTGAAACAGATTGCTATTGTGAAGGAAAAAGTTGTGGCTTCAACAGAGGTTAAGAAGAAAAAGCAATGTGGGTTGGAGTTGAAACCCTCACCTCAAACACTGAAGAATGCAATCATTGAAGGATGGCAAATGTGTGTGGAGTACTTCAAGATGAATGAGGAGTTTAGGAGGGATGGTTTTCCTCCCCCCTTTGATGATGAAAAGATCGAACAGTGGTTTGATGAGGAGTTCTTGTTAACAAATGCTAACAATGGAGTCTATGCGCCACCATTCAAAGATGTCAAGAAGGCTAAGGTTGAATCTGAGAAAAATGTGAGCATGAAGGAGCACAACCTAACGCACCATGCTGGAGGAGGGATTG
The DNA here is from genome assembly GCA_013621005.1 of Aeschynomene evenia. Taxonomy (NCBI): domain Eukaryota; kingdom Viridiplantae; phylum Streptophyta; class Magnoliopsida; order Fabales; family Fabaceae; genus Aeschynomene; species Aeschynomene evenia. Next base: position 338,212 of record RYYW01000040.1, on the reverse strand, counting down.
ATCAACAAGAATCATATGACCCACCTTAAGTTGGCATCCATACGTCAAGCTAGTGACGTTAAAGAAGCGCTTGTTGGGAGGCAACCCAACCTAGGGAAGTTTTCTATCCTCTCTATTTATTTTCTTTAGTTTTTAATTGTCATGTCTTTCGATTTCTTTGTCGTTTATTTAAGTGCATGGTGGTGGAATTGATGGATAAATTTGCATGAGACTGTGTTTGAATTCGTCTTGGTTGATTCATAAACTGTGTGAATACATGTTTATGCACCTTGAATGGTTGTGTGGTTAATTATTATTTATGCAAATTGAGGAGATGATTAGGATTGATTTCTAGAGAATTAGAGTTTTTGGACTAATTCTAAATAACTAAGTTTGGTGTGAGTCCCTGTGCATGAGAATGCAGTGTGATGCCAATATTGTTTGTGAATTGATTGAATCATTTGGAAATTGAATTAAGGAGGGGGTGAGCCTTGCAATAAAAGATGATGCATAAAGGTTCCAAATGAAATGAAGCACAAACATCTAAGGCTCTGAGCACCAATGACTAGGGGATATCTCTATTAAAAATCATTAGAACCTAGTTATGTGCTTGTGGTGTTTTTGTGTCAGGGAGAGACTTGGGCAAGTAGATCCGAGGGGTGCTTCACCACCTAGCGTCTTGGGCCAACTGGACCGGGAACGTTGGTTGAAAGCTTACTTTAAAAGGTTGCCCCGAGACAAAGCATTTAGAGTCAAAAGTTCTGTGCAAAGAGTGCAAGTGTGATTGAAAAAATTGCAAGTGTCTTACCACTACTGTTTGTGGTAAATTGATTCATTTCAAAGGTTAAATATTTTGGAAGGCATTGCATTACATCTATGGAACTAGGGCCAAACACTAAGTTTGGTGTTCAGGAGCTGTGAAAAAAAATTCTTATAATTTGATCCGGATTTTAATCTTGATTGTCAAGTCTAATGTTGCTCAATGTAATGCTGAATTGGTAGAAAAGGGTGTATAGTTGCATGAATCATACAGTTTTTAGTTAACCTGAAAAGAAAGTGTGATGTTTCAAAATAACTGTTCTTTGATTCCACTACTTTGTTACTTTATTTTTACTGGTTTATTTTAGTATTGTTTTGGTTGCTTGGGGACAAGCAACACCTTATGTTTGGTGTTGTGATGCCTTGGCATTTTTACCTAATTTTTTGATTTGAATTCTAATAAATTTTGTTAGTTTAAAGTAAACTCAGTATGTTTTTAGTATGTTTTTAGGGTGAATTGAGTGTTTTAGAATAAAATGGATTTTTCCTGGTTATATTATGTTTTGGGTATTATTTGGTGTTGATTTCAGGAAATGGGCAGACAATTCATGAAGTAATAGCAACCAGAGAAGCACATTCGAAGTACCAATGCTGACGCCTTGCGCCTGACGCACGCACTGCGCCTCAAAGTCAGAAACAATTCGGAAGTTGTGCGGAAGCCTAGCGCCTTGCGCACTGCCAGCGCGTTGCGCCCGTGAACTCTCCACCTGCTGGCGCCTTGCGCCCTGCTAACGCGTTGCGCCCGATTTGCCTTCCCGGCCTGGCGCCTTGCGCATCTCGCACGCGTTGCGCCCGATTTGCCTTCCCGACCTGGCGCCTTGCGCATCTCGCACGCGTTGCGCCGAATTGCCTTCCCGACCTGGCGCCTTGCGCATCTCGCACGCGTTGCGCCGATTTGCCTTCCCGGCCTGGCGCCTTGCGCCCCTCGCACGCGTTGCGCCCTGAAGAAGCCACCCATGCAGCGCCTCGCGTCCAATCTACGCCGTGCGCCCGGATAAAAATGGAAACAGAGCATGTATAATTCAGGATTAAATCTGTTTAGATATTACACTCTTAGTTATTTTTAAACAAAATCCCTCTGTATTCAATTTAATTTCGAGGTCTATCTGAGTATATATAGGACTAGAATAGGGGGAAATTAGGGGATCTATCATCTCGATCATCTTGAATCCTTATTTTTCAGCAGCAGTTTGTTTTTCATTCCAGTACTCTGTTTTTACTCTGTTTTTCAATACAATGAGTTATTCGTTCTTTAACCTGCTTTCTATCAATTCCTATGTTTTGTTTACTTTGATTATGAGCAACTAATTCCTTGTTAGGGATAGGGGAATCGTATCACTATGACTTAATCCGATGATTGCAAACCTTTGAATTCTACTTCTTCGATTCAGGTAACTACCTTATTTGTATTGTGTTGTTCTGAAGATTGGGAAATTGCTTTTCAACTTATCTAGGATTCATACGTTTATTTGGGAAAATAAGTGTGTGAATTAGCTCAAGGGAAATTGCCGGAAAGATTGATATCTAGGAATAGAGTCAAGATTTTTATGAACTTTGAATTAAACATATTTTCTTTTCTGTGAAACGATTAGATCAAGGGATTGACTGATTGTTTGTAGAAAAAGTGTTAAATTACCAAGGAATTGGAATTGACAATTTAAGATTCGTTCATTGAATTAAAGTTTAGAATTTGAAGGCGAGCAATTGTTTTAATTATTTCAGAAGATACGTGAACCCGATTCCCTAACCTCGCATCCTTTGATTTTTCATAAATAGTTTACTGTCTTTTACTTTTAATACTCTTTTGAATTTATGATTTCAATCCATTCATCACTCGTAATTCGAATTTTCTAATTAGAAACTCACATCACGAAATTTTTGCTCAGTTCTTTAATCCTCGTGGGAACGATACCCACTCACCGTGGACTTTATTACTTGTACGATTCGGTGCACTTGCCGAAGCCCTATCAAGTTTTTGGCGCCGTTGCCGGGGATTAATTGAAACTGACAATTAGAGTAATTGTGTGATTTCTAAATTAGATATATTTTTTTTTTATTTTACTCTAGTACTCCCTTCACTGTGACGTTGGGAAGTGCTAGACCTCACTTTTATTCAGTTTGGTGTTTGTTTCTGCATGCAAAAATAGAACAAACAGGGCTATACTTTGATCCTGAAATTGAAAGGACTCTGAGGAAGTTGAGACAAGAGAAGAAAAGAGCAGCAATGGCAGAAGAAGGAGATGGGCCAAGAAGGACTTTGGGAGACTATGCCACACCTACCACTAATGGGTGTGGAAATAGTATTGTCCCACCACCAGTGCAAGCAAACAACTTTGAGCTCAAGCCTTCACTCATTCAATTGGTGCAACAAGAACAATTCAGTGGAGGAGCTCTGGATGATCCTAACGTTCACTTAGCTACCTTCCTCCAGTTATGTGATACGATCAAAAGCAACGGTGTGAGTTCAGATGCAATCAAGTTGAGACTCTTCCCTTTTTCTCTTAGGGACAGAGCTAAACTATGGTTGCAATCACAGCCACCGGAAAGCATCAGTACATGGGATGACTTGGTTAGCAAATTTCTAGCTAAGTATTTCCCTCCACAGAAGCTAGCAAAGCTAAGGAATGACATCAACTCATTTGCTCAAAAGGAGGGAGAATCACTCTATGAAGCATGGGAAAGATACAAGGAGATGCTCAGAAAATGTCCACACCATGCAATCCCTGACTGGCTACAAATTCAAACATTCTATGATGGAGTTTCTCAAAGTTCAAGAGTCATGATTAATGCAAGTGCAGGAGGATCTCTTCATAGAAAGACTCCTGAAGAAGCTATTGAATTAATTGAGACTATGGCTGAAAGCAATTTCATGAGTTCTAATGAGAGGCCTATGAGAAGAGGTGTGATGGAGTTGGACACATTGGATACTCTGTTGGCACAAAATAAGTTGTTGTCTCAACAACTAGCTGAAATCACAAAGCAAATGGGACAAATGCAAGTTGCTGCAGTAGGATCTCCAAGTTCATCTTGTGAGCTTTGTGGGGGAGCCCATAAAAATGAAGAATGTGATCTTTTCAAAGAAACTTTACCTGAGCAGGTGAACTACATGGGGAACCCTCCAAGACAACAAAACGATCAATATTCTAAAACTTACAATCCTGGGTGGAGGAATCATCCTAACTTTGGTTGGGGGAATCAAGGGCAAAAACAATTCAATACCCCAACTCAACAGCAAGCCCCATTCATTCCTCCACAAGGCCCTCCTAAACCATCTTCATTGGAGATTGCCATGGAAAAGCTCACTCAATCTACCTCTACATTTGTGCAACAAACTTCAAGCTTCATGCAAGAGACAAGAGCAAGTTTAAAAAATCATGAGGCTTCTATCAGAAATTTAGAGGTACAAGTGGGGCAAATAGCTAAGCAACTCTCTGAAAGGCCCTTGGGATCACTTCCTAGTGATACAGAACCAAACCCGAAGGAGCAATGCATGGCAATCAATTTAAGAAGTGGCAGAAGCATTGAAGTGCAATCTCAAGTGGAGGCACCAACAAAGGTGGAGAATTTCCAACAAAAGCTCACTGAAAAGTCAAATGAACAAGTGGCAAAGCAAGCTAGTGAGCCACCCAAGAAAGAGGTTGCTCCTTACAAGCCAAGACTACCTTACCCTCAAAGAATTCAAGAGAAAACTCAAGACAAGCATCTCTCCAAATTCTTAGAGGTATTCAAAAAACTCCAAATCAATATTCCTTTTGCTGAAGCTTTGGAACAAATGCCTAGCTATGCCAAGTTTATGAAGGAGTTGTTGTCAAGAAAGAGATCACTCCGAGAAGATGAAACAGTAGTATTCAATGAGGAATGCAGTGCTATCATTCAAAGCAAAGTGCCACCAAAGCTAAAGGACCCAGGTAGCTATCATATTCCTTGTGCAATTGGTAATGTTAAAATTAAAAAGGCACTGTGTGATCTAGGGGCAAGCATCAACTTGATGCCTCTCTCTATGATGAAGAAGTTAGGGATAAAGAATGTGAAGCCCACCATGATTTCCCTACAATTTGCTGATAGATCTGTCAAGTTTCCATATGGGGTTGTGGAAAATGTGCTTATTAAGGTGGACAAATTCTTTCTTCCTGCTGATTTTGTTGTCCTTGAGATGGATGAAAGTGAAGATGTCCCAATCATTCTTGGAAGGCCATTCTTAGCTACTGGGCGAGCATTAATTGATGTTCAAAAAGGTGAGTTGACATTAAGGGTGCATGATGAAAAGGTAACTTTCTGCATGTCAAGGGGTATGAAAACTCAAGTAAAAAAGGAGGATGTGTTGAAAATAGAAGTGAACCCCATTGCAATTCAAGAATCCAAGAATTCAATGCTTAATGTGAACACCCGTGACAATCCACCACCTTTGAAACAGATTGCTATTGTGAAGGAAAAAGTTGTGGCTTCAACAGAGGTTAAGAAGAAAAAGCAATGTGGGTTGGAGTTGAAACCCTCACCTCAAACACTGAAGAATGCAATCATTGAAGGATGGCAAATGTGTGTGGAGTACTTCAAGATGAATGAGGAGTTTAGGAGGGATGGTTTTCCTCCCCCCTTTGATGATGAAAAGATCGAACAGTGGTTTGATGAGGAGTTCTTGTTAACAAATGCTAACAATGGAGTCTATGCGCCACCATTCAAAGATGTCAAGAAGGCTAAGGTTGAATCTGAGAAAAATGTGAGCATGAAGGAGCACAACCTAACGCACCATGCTGGAGGAGGGATTGATCAACAAGAATCATATGACCCACCTTAAGTTGGCATCCATACGTCAAGCTAGTGACGTTAAAGAAGCGCTTGTTGGGAGGCAACCCAACCTAGGGAAGTTTTCTATCCTCTCTATTTATTTTCTTTAGTTTTTAATTGTCATGTCTTTCGATTTCTTTGTCGTTTATTTAAGTGCATGGTGGTGGAATTGATGGATAAATTTGCATGAGACTGTGTTTGAATTCGTCTTGGTTGATTCATAAACTGTGTGAATACATGTTTATGCACCTTGAATGGTTGTGTGGTTAATTATTATTTATGCAAATTGAGGAGATGATTAGGATTGATTTCTAGAGAATTAGAGTTTTTGGACTAATTCTAAATAACTAAGTTTGGTGTGAGTCCCTGTGCATGAGAATGCAGTGTGATGCCAATATTGTTTGTGAATTGATTGAATCATTTGGAAATTGAATTAAGGAGGGGTGAGCCTTGCAATAAAAGATGATGCATAAAGGTTCCAAATGAAATGAAGCACAAACATCTAAGGCTCTGAGCACCAATGACTAGGGGATATCTCTATTAAAAATCATTAGAACCTAGTTATGTGCTTGTGGTGTTTTTGTGTCAGGGAGAGACTTGGGCAAGTAGATCCGAGGGGTGCTTCACCACCTAGCGTCTTGGGCCAACTGGACCGGGAACGTTGGTTGAAAGCTTACTTTAAAAGGTTGCCCCGAGACAAAGCATTTAGAGTCAAAAGTTCTGTGCAAAGAGTGCAAGTGTGATTGAAAAAATTGCAAGTGTCTTACCACTACTGTTTGTGGTAAATTGATTCATTTCAAAGGTTAAATATTTTGGAAGGCATTGCATTACATCTATGGAACTAGGGCCAAACACTAAGTTTGGTGTTCAGGAGCTGTGAAAAAAAATTCTTATAATTTGATCCGGATTTTAATCTTGATTGTCAAGTCTAATGTTGCTCAATGTAATGCTGAATTGGTAGAAAAGGGTGTATAGTTGCATGAATCATACAGTTTTTAGTTAACCTGAAAAGAAAGTGTGATGTTTCAAAATAACTGTTCTTTGATTCCACTACTTTGTTACTTTATTTTTACTGGTTTATTTTAGTATTGTTTTGGTTGCTTGGGGACAAGCAACACCTTATGTTTGGTGTTGTGATGCCTTGGCATTTTTATCTAATTTTTTGATTTGAATTCTAATAAATTTTGTTAGTTTAAAGTAAACTCAGTATGTTTTTAGTATGTTTTTAGGGTGAATTGAGTGTTTTAGAATAAAATGGATTTTTCCTGGTTATATTATGTTTTGGGTATTATTTGGTGTTGATTTCAGGAAATGGGCAGACAATTCATGAAGTAATAGCAACCAGAGAAGCACATTCGAAGTACCAATGCTGACGCCTTGCGCCTGACGCACGCACTGCGCCTCAAAGTCAGAAACAATTCGGAAGTTGTGCGGAAGCCTAGCGCCTTGCGCACTGCCAGCGCGTTGCGCCCGTGAACTCTCCACCTGCTGGAGCCTTGCGCCCTGCTAACGCGTTGCGCCCGATTTGCCTTCCCGGCCTGGCGCCTTGCGCATCTCGCACGCGTTGCGCCCGATTTGCCTTCCCGACCTGGCGCCTTGCGCATCTCGCACGCGTTGCGCCGAATTGCCTTCCCGACCTGGCGCCTTGCGCATCTCGCACGCGTTGCGCCGATTTGCCTTCCCGGCCTGGCGCCTTGCGCCCCTCGCACGCGTTGCGCCCTGAAGAAGCCACCCATGCAGCGCCTCGCGTCCAATCTACGCCGTGCGCCCGGATAAAAATGGAAACAGAGCATGTATAATTCAGGATTAAATCTGTTTAGATATTACACTCTTAGTTATTTTTAAACAAAATCCCTCTGTATTCAATTTAATTTCGAGGTCTATCTGAGTATATATAGGACTAGAATAGGGGGAAATTAGGGGATCTATCATCTCGATCATCTTGAATCCTTATTTTTCAGCAGCAGTTTGTTTTTCATTCCAGTACTCTGTTTTTACTCTGTTTTTCAATACAATGAGTTATTCGTTCTTTAACCTGCTTTCTATCAATTCCTATGTTTTGTTTACTTTGATTATGAGCAACTAATTCCTTGTTAGGGATAGGGGAATCGTATCACTATGACTTAATCCGATGATTGCAAACCTTTGAATTCTACTTCTTCGATTCAGGTAACTACCTTATTTGTATTGTGTTGTTCTGAAGATTGGGAAATCGCTTTTCAACTTATCTAGGATTCATACGTTTATTTGGGAAAATAAGTGTGTGAATTAGCTCAAGGGAAATTGCCGGAAAGATTGATATCTAGGAATAGAGTCAAGATTTTTATGAACTTTGAATCAAACATATTTTCTTTTCTGTGAAACGATTAGATCAAGGGATTGACTGATTGTTTGTAGAAAAAGTGTTAAATTACCAAGGAATTGGAATTGACAATTTAAGATTCGTTCATTGAATTAAAGTTTAGAATTTGAAGGCGAGCAATTGTTTTAATTATTTCAGAAGATACGTGAACCCGATTCCCTAACCTCGCATCCTTTGATTTTTCATAAATAGTTTACTGTCTTTTACTTTTAATACTCTTTTGAATTTATGATTTCAATCCATTCATCACTCGTAATTCGAATTTTCTAATTAGAAACTCACATCACGAAATTTTTGCTCAGTTCTTTAATCCTCGTGGGAACGATACCCACTCACCGTGGACTTTATTACTTGTACGATTCGGTGCACTTGCCGAAGCCCTATCAATTGTTCTAGCCATCTCAATGAGGCTTCGATTCTTTCTCTCAGCTACTCCATTTTGCTGTGGAGTTCTAGGAGAGGAAAATTCGTGAACAATACCAAGATCCTCACAAAGATTTTCAAAAGCATGATTTTCAAACTCACCTCCATGATCAGAACGAATGGTGTTGATGTGAGAACCTTTTTCGTGAGAAACCATTTTCGCAAATGTTTTAAATTTTGAAAACGTCTCATCCTTAGAAACTAAGAAAATTACCCAGGTGTATCTACTGTAGTCGTCAACTATGACAAGGCAATAATACTTGCCCGCAAGTGAAGCCTGTCTTGTAGGACCAAAGAGATCCATGTGAATTAGCTCAAGTGGTCTAGTAGTAGAGACTACTGTCTTACTTTGGAAAGAAACTTTGGTCTGCTTTCCCTTCCCACAGAAATCACAGGTTGTATCCCTGTCATAGCGGATCTTGGGAAGCCCTTTGACCAAACCTTTCTGAGATAACTCGGAAAGTAACTTCATGTGGGCATGACCCAACTTCTTGTGCCAAAGCCACTTGTCATCCTCAAAGGATGATAAGCATTTCACATCTTGATCCAAAAGGTCCTCAAGATAGATGACATAGGTGTTGTGATGTAGCTAAAAGCGTCGTAAATTCTTTTAGCTACAACCAACTTAGAATTAAAAACAAGTTCCCAAAAAGGTATTGAATTAATTAGCTATAGTAGTATAGCTAGTCAATCCAAGTCGTCTCTCAAGGAGGCTTATATCATTGATCTAGTGTGTATAGTATATTTAGATTTGGGATTATGCAAGAAGTGAATAAAGCTATGCAAATAAAGGAAAATAACAATGCAAAAGAGTCTTGGTGTTGGGACATTCATCAAACCATATTTTCCCCATCCTAAACCCACCTAGGCATTTTATCAAATACCTTGCAAGCAACTTACACATGCATAAGAATTATTCAACCAAAATGATTTGGATCCAAACCAAAATAGTAAAACTATCCTAAACATATGCAAACCTAATTCTCAATCAAGAATTATTCCTACTCTCCTAGCAAATGGGCATCAAATGATAATCCTCATTCAACACCCAAAAACACTCAAATGCACAATAATCTCTTAATCAAGAAACTAAAATGCATTCAAGATATACAATTAAAATCAGCAAGCATGGATCCACACAAACAAACCATAATTGCATTTGGAACCAAGAGATTAGGAAGCAAGAGCAAAATCATGCAATGGGTTTCAAGAGAAAATGTGATTCTACCATTACCCAACACCAAGAACCAAGAAACTACTCAACCATAATTAAAGCAAGTAAGAAACAAGAAATTAAAGCAATAGCAAAGATGAAAATGAAATTAGAAATTAAATTGAACTTGGAGAATTTTCTATGTGTGTCGAAGCTACTGCAGCCGTCTCCCTCACAAGGTCGGGTCCTAAAACACTCGCCTCACCTGGGTCATGCCAACACAAGGGTGATCTGCACTTCCTCCCATACAAAGCCTCGAAAGGCGCCATCCCTATGCTCGCCTGGTAGCTGTTGTTGTAGGAGAACTCTATCAAGGGCAACAACTTGTCCCAACTGATGGTGTGAGAGTCTCTTTGGAGAATCTCTAAAGCTATGCTTTCCAACCCAAGAGGGGGGGTGAATTGGTTGTAAACTTTTTCTTGTATATTAAAACTTCTGCACTTTCAAAATATGATCAAGCTTCTCAACTTATCAAGAATTAGTTTCAAGTCAGAAATATAAAATCAAACACAAGAAATAAAGTTTCTCAAAGTATATGCAGCGGATTAACACAACCAATTAACTCAAATCACTTTTGCATCAAGCTTCTGACTTTCACAGATATATCAAATCACTGAATTAATTTCAATTAAAATGACAATATCAAGATATGAAAATCAATTTCAGAATTATCAATTACAGCAATAACAGATTCAGAAATATCAATCTTCTGAACTCAGAAGATTCAGAAATAGATTCAATCTTCTGAATTCTGCAGCAGTAGGTTTCAATCTTCTGACTTCTCAAATTCAATTCTTTAATGTCAATATGATCAAATCAATTAATCAAGACTTAAATCAATATACAAACATATGATTTAAACCTTTAAAATACTTATATCACCAAGATTATTTATTTCACAAGATTCTTTAAGTTTTAAAAGCAAATAACCATGCTTCTGAATTCTGCAGATTCTTTTACAAATTTCAGAATTATCAAACACACCCAAAACGAATTTATGAATGCAAAATTCAATATGTATGAATTCAAGAGATAAAGGGTAAGAGAATTAAACCAAGATTTATACTGGTTCGGCCATAAATGAGCCTACATCCAGTTCTTCAATCTTCAACCGATTGAGTTCCACTAGACAAGAGTTCTTGAACAACAATTACAATCAATCTGATATATTTTTCAACCTTCTCAGGTTCGACACTCTCTAGATATCCCCTCTAGAAAGATTCTTGCTCCTACGATGTACCCTCCAAGAAGACTTTCCACCTTGATATCCCCTCAAGGATTTTTCAGCAATCTTGTTCTTGACCCTTTTTCTTGTGACCCAATTGTAGAGAATTGATTTTCCAGATTTTTGATTTCTTCTATTTCAAACCCATTGAGCTTGATTCATCCATCTGAAATTTTCTTTTTCAGAATCTTCTTCCTTTTCTAATTGCATCTGCATCTTTCTTGAAAGCTTGTTATCTTCCTTTTTTCTCTTCTTTCTTCTCACAACAATTCTTTCTTTTTTCAGCTCTTGCCTTTTTTTTCTCTCTCTTCGAGGAGTGTGTATGATCGTGTATTCTCACTTGTGTTTTTTATCTCCTTTTTCCTTTCTCTTACAGATTACAACTTGAGATTCTTTATATATATAGAGAACTCTTTCAAATGATCACTAACAAACTTTCTGGGGGGAAAACTATTAGCTAACTATTACAATTAACTAATCACCCAATTAAACCATGTGCTAATTAAAATTACATTTAACTAACTCAGATTTAACATATTTAATTTCAGAAAATTAACTTCAGCAAATTAAAGTCTTGCGCATGCTTCTGAAGTTTCAGAAGTATCAGCTATAGAACTGTTTCAGCAATCAACACAGTTCTCCAATCTTCTGGATTTTAGCTCCTTTAAATCTGATTCTTCTCAAACTAGTTTCTGAAGCTTCTGATCTTCCCCGGAAGCTTATGAACTACTTATTGCACATTTCTCTAGTGTGTATTACAAGATTATACATTATATAACCTATTACAACACTAATCCTATACTATGTTTCTCATATAAAATACAAACATTACACTTTAAAGCTCTAGAAGCATATATACAATACTAACAGTGGTATATCTATTACATCAATCTTCTGATCTATACCAACACATCCACTGAAGCTTCTCAAACTAAAGTTACATTAGTTTTGTTATTATCAAAACCAAATGAGGGTTTACATTAACAATCTCCCCCTTTTTGATGATGACTAAACTCATGTAATTTTTCAATACTTTCTCAGATTTTTTAAAATGAAAACAAGTATTGATGAGAGTTTCAAAATCATTTTCACAAATGAATTTTCAGAAGTATGACATTTTATTAGTTTCAGATTTTAAATGCATCAAATTCTATCTCAAAAGAATTTTCAGAAGTATCAGATTGTATCACAAATAACTTTTCAGAAGTATCATAACCAATCTCAATTTTGACACAATATAGCATATATCATATCAGATTTGAAATGCATATAGCACTTTCAGATTTATGTAACTCCCCCTAGATATCATATCCATATAAGATAAAGAATATATCTTTTCCTAACCTTTAAACAAAGTCATAACTATCAGATATACAAATCAGAGGTATCAGATTTCTAAACATAAAAGTCAGAAATATCAGTTTCAAAATCAGAAATATCAGTTTCAAAACTGCAAGTCAGAACCATCAGCTATAAAGGTCAGAACTATCAGTTCAAAAAGTCAGAACTATCAGTTCAGAACCTATAAACTCCCCCTCTCTCAAATACTTTTGAGAAGGATTATATCCATCCATTATATCCATCCATTAAGAAGAAAGATTACATCTAATCATTCTCCCCCTTTTTGTCATAATCAAAAAGGTTAAATAGATACAATGTTGAGTTTATTTCTTAGATATACAAACCTATCTTCAGCTAGTGGTTTTGTGAATATATCAACCAAATTTTTTTCAGTTTCAATGAATTTCAATTCAATGTCACCCTTTAACACATGATCTCAAATGAAATGATGTTTGATATCTATATGTTTAGTTCTAGAATGTAAAACTGGATTTTTTGCTATACATATGGCACTTGTACTATCACACAATAAAGGTAAGGATTTGTACCTCAAATCATAATCCTCCAATTGGTTTCTTATCCATAATAGTTGCTTGCAATTAGAAGAAGCAGCCACATATTCAGCCTCAGTCGTAGATAATGCTACTGTTTCTTGCTTGTTGCATGTCCAAGTTACCAATTTATTACCAAGGAGGCAACATCCACCCGAAGTGCTCTTTCTTTCCACTTTGTCACCAGCAAAATCAGAATCCGTGTACCCTACTACATCAAAAACATCTCCTTTCTCATAGAAAAGACAAAGATTAGTAGTACCTTTAAGATATCTAAAAATCCTCTTTACTAATCCTAAGTGTGATGTTTTTGGTTTAGATTGAAATCTAGCACAATATCCTACACTAAACTTAATATTGGGTCTAGATGATGTTAAGTAAAGCAAAGAGCCTATCATGCCTCTATATTCGGATTCATTTACATTCTCATCATGTTCAAGTGATTCTGAGGGGTGAATAGGTGTAGTCATAGCCTTACAATCTAGCATTTTGTATTTTTTCAAAAACTCATTACAATACTTAGATTGATGAATGAATATACCCTTTTCAAGTTGTTGAATTTGAAGTCCCAAGAAGAATCTGAGTTCTCCCATCATGCTCATTTCTGTAACACCCTGCTACTTAGGGGTGTCTGTGCGAAGGGCTCTATCCCAACGAACACGCTATAAGGACCTTAAAACTAGATAAGATAACTGAAATAACTGAAATAACTGTTAACTGTAATAACTGTTCAATATCATAAAACCTTAACTGTTACTGTAACTGGAACATATAACTGAAAGGAATCCTACCTCTAGTGTCTGGAGCAAAAGTAACCATAAAAAAACTGTCTGAAACATTATATCTTAAACTGAAATAAAACCTAAACAAATAAACTGGAAGACTCCACGTCAGAAGCGGAGCTCACCGAAGATAACTGCTACGACCTCTACTGGATCAGGGGCTCCTCGTCTGCGAAGGGATCGTACTCTGAAAAACATGGTTGACGAGGGATGAGTCGTCGACTCAGCTATGGGATAATGCAGGCAATGCAACACTCACAATATATATAACACATACTGGCATGTTATCATCCAATCAAACAATCCCGTCGAGTTATCACACTAAAGCAACCCAAGCCTACATCTGTATAGCTGTATCTGTATCTGAATCTATGAACTAACTCTCAGCACGCAACTAGAGTATAGTCCTAACTGTCCCACGAGGGGTATATCTGTCACCATGTCGTCCGGTAACCGGGATCGGAACATGCTTGGCGGGCTTGGGCGGCTCACTCTTAATTAGCACACCATACTAAGATACCGGTATCTGACCTCCGGCCATAGCGTCTGACGTATACTAATAAGGGCGGTGCGATTACTCAAGACAGCCAGCGTGTAGTACAATCAACATACATCATGCATATCATAAAGCTATATCTATAGTTCGGTTACATTTCTTATCTTATTTAGTCACATGTTATCATGGCATATCAATACGTAAGCAACCAGCAATCACACACACTCAGCATATAACATAACTTAGAAAATAAATCTCTACCATCATCTATACTAAATTCCTAACCACCTAGCATATCACTATTCCTAACCACCTAGCATGTTACTAACTACTTCTACTGCTACAAACACATGCAATATTACTCAACTTATTATTATCTTACCTAATTATCTAGTGATCAAACATATATATGCTGTAAATGCTGAACTACATACAAGATCTCCACTCACCTGGATAATCCTGACTCTGAGAAGCACTGTCGGCTCCGGATCCAGCCAGCGGCACTGCGTTCGCACCTGAAGTGCAAGAAAAGGACCCATTAGGCCCCTGAAGAAGAGAAAACAAAACTTGAACTGCTGCTGCGGATCACGTCGTCGCTAGCGAGCTACTGCCTCTCGCTAGCGAAGGGCCGGTCGCTGGCGAGCTTCTCTTGCTCGCTGGAGACCATCACGCAGAAAGGGGCATAAAAGACTTTTTACACTCACCATCGGGAACTTGCTCATGCAGAGACATCCCCAAGACGTCAAACTCACACTATCCTCAACAATGAAGGATGCCCCAAAGCACTGCTTTGAAAAGGCGAGAGTGTGAGGTGTGAGGGAAAAGCAAACATATCCTCTCATATATATAGGGTGAGGAAGGAAAGGTTGAACAAGCTGTGAGCGATGTGGGACTTCGGTCCGGTCGCTAGCTACTAACATATGGTCGCTAGCGACCAGCTGCTCGCTAGCGAGCCCCATCTGATAGCAACTATCTGACGTTTTCTGACATGTCCTGAGAAGAGTCCTTCCTAAGGGACACTATGATACGGGGTATCACAATCTCCCCTCCTTTTAAGGATTTGGTCCCCAATTCCAAACTAAGCATAAAAGAAAACAAAACACTAGGAACCAAGGTTCTGAAAATCGGACCGGACATTGAACCGAACGAGGGAGAGGTTCAGAGGTTTAGAGGTTTAACCGGTTCGACTGGAGGTTCAACCGGAGGTTCAACCGGATATAATAAAATATCTATAAAATATATATTTATCTATAAATATATACAAATATGATGAATTATATGCTATAGAAAAATTAAAATGCGTGAAAAATATTAATAAAAGTGGAAATATATAGCATTTGATAAATTTAGCGGTTTAATAGTCCTTAATTTTAATAATTAAAGTGTATTATATATTAAATTTTATTACAAAGTAGCTATTAAATTTTAAAAAATTAAAATTTATATTTTTATATAAGTTGACCGGCTCAACCGGTTTTTACCGGTTTTCCCGATTTTGACCGGTTTTTGACCAATTTTTCCGGTTTTTGACCGGTTTTCAGAATCCCGGTTTTTCAGGCTCACTCGGACCGGACAGGGGTCCGGTTCCCGGTTCAACCGGTCGGACCGACCGGTCCGGTCTGGTTTTCAGAACAATGCTTGGAACGCATACTAAGGTTTACCTTGTGGATCGAAAAGATACGGGTACTTCTCTCTCATCGACTACTCCATCTCCCACGTGGCTTCGTTTACAGAGTGATTCTTCCAGATGACCTTGACTAGGGGTACCTCCTTGGAACGAGGCTTCCTGACCTGATGATCGACTACGGCTACTGGCTCCTCCTCATATCTCAAACTCTGATCAATCTGCACAAGCTGTGACTTCAGAACATGAGACTCATCGGGAACAAACTTCCTCAACATCATACTTCCTCAATATCGACATGTGGAAAACTGGATGAACTGCTGCTTACCCAGCAGGAAGAGCTAACCGTTAGGCAACCTTGCCAATCCTCTCCAAGATCTCGTATGATCTGATGTAGCGATGATTCAGCTTTCCTCGCTTACCGAACCTCACTACCCTCGTCATCAGGGATACCCGCAGAGACTCCTGATCTCCGACCGTGAACTCCAAGTTGCATCTCCTCTTGTCTGCATATGCTTCTTGTCGAGAATAAGCTGCCGCCAAACGCTTCATGATCAACTGTACCTTCTTTAGAGCATCCTCAACTCACCCGATAGGCGAACGACAACGCCTACCAGACAAAGCCTTAAACGGCGTCATTTGAATGCTCCTGCGATAACTGTTGTCGTAGGCAAACTCCACCAAGGGAAATTGAAATTCAAGCTGCAAGCCCTTAACGTATCCTCCAAAGTCTGAATCTTGTGCTCTGACTGACCGTCTGTCTGTGGGTGAAAGGCGGCGCTGAAATCCAACCTCGTGCCTAGAGCCTGATACAAGGAAACTGGAAGTAAACTGCGATCCCCTGTTTGAGATTATGGAAACCGATCCCCATGTAACCTGACAACCCGATTGATGTAGAGGCGAGCATACTGCGTGGCTGTAAACGTAGTCTTCACCGGAATGAAATGAGCTGACTTCGTGAGTCTGTCCAGTATAACCCAGATAGCATCGAAACCCCTTACTACACGTAGCACCTCATCTGCATCCACTGATAAGTCGGAACATTTCCCCTTCTTCGAACCCTCACCCTGAGCTCCACCAACCTAGGATCCATATGATATAATGCTTGTCTGACATTGACAACATCTGACTGATGCGGCTTCACGAGCTCTGCAAACGTCGACTGAATGCTGACATGGACTAAGAGCACCCCTGATCCATCAACCTCGAACCTGACACCCTCGTACTCCAACCTCTCTGACTGGAGGTTTCCCGGGCAGATCCTCCAAAAAAACATCCATGAACTCGCGAACCACTGTTATCTCATTGGTGCTACCCTGCTCCGCCGGCACATCCCTCACAGCTACAAGGTAATCACCACTCCCCTTGCCCAGCAACTGAAGATCATTCGTAGACGACATCAGACCGGCGACTGGCGTAAAACTGCTGCTCCGAAACTCCATTGGCTCCTGCTCCGGGACACTGAAGGTCACTGTTTTCTCCATGTAGTCTACCTCTGCATACTGCTCCGACAACCAAACCATACCCAATATCGCATCGAACTCTGCCATCTCGAGAACCATCAGATTTGCCTCTGCATGAAACTCTCTGATCCGAACAGGACACGATCGGAATACCCGATCCACATCTAACGGTCTCCCTCCCGGTGCTCATCAGGAAAGGCAGCTCAAGGATGGAAGGACTCTCACTGAACCTCATAGCGGAAAAGACTAACACAAAGGAATGCGTAGCTCTGGGATCGAACAACGCTAACGCCTCAAGCCTCTAGTTGAGATGATACCTGTAAGAACTGCATCGAGTGTGTGAGCATCCTGGCGGGTGATAGCATAAAGACGGGGTTGTCCTCCTACGCGGGAGCCCCTACTTCCATGTCCTATACTATCTGTCCTCCCGCCTCCACCGCCTCCGCCGGCCGGTGCGAAGAAACGGGTCTGACCCTGAGCTGGCTGAACCACTTGAGAGACCATATGTACTGAGGCCTTGCTAGGTGCTGGTTGTCTGACTCTACTCTAGCTCTGACTCTGTGAAGTGGCGGAGCGAACCGGAGCGGCGTCGAGGGGATGGCCATGACCGGCTGAAGCCCCTAAGACTGTTGATGCTGATGATTGCGTACTGGGTTACTCCGCCCGAGAAGGAACCGACGTGACTAGCTTTCTTCTCTCCCCTGGCCTGGACATCCATTCTTGTCATTTCACATGAAATGGCAGCATTCCGAACCTCTGCATGCTTCCCTGACATCTGGTAACTCATCAAGGCAAATCCATGCTGGCTAGGAAAACCCCTGCATGAAACGTCTCACCCTCTCGTTCGGGGTCATAGGGAGCTGAGTGACCCCGGCGAGTCGAGCGAGCTCTGCCTCGTACTCGGAAACTGTCATGGCTCTAGAAATCTTCAGGTCCAAGAAAGCCTGCAACGCTCTGTCTCGAAGACTAGTGGGGTCGAACCTCTCCCTGAATTCATAGGAAAAACTCCTCCCACGTCGGTCATGGGGCATCTGGGCCTCGACTATCTCTCGGCGTCTGGTACCACATGGTCGCAACACCTCCCAACTGGTGTCCAATCAACTCTGCTGCTAACTCTGAGGGAATGCGTAGAAGCTCTGCCATTTTCCGGATCCAACCCAGGAAGTCCATCGGGTCCAGATCTGCTGGGGTGCTGGAGAATTACGGGGGATTAGACTGGCTGAAGCGATCAATCAACATGTCCCCCGTACTACTTGTAGGTGTAGCCCGAGCTGCTTCCTGCCGCACCTGAACGGCCTGTTGTGTCTGTACTACGTGCTGAGCTAGCGCATCCTGCTGTGCCTGTGCTGTCTGTTGTGCCTACGTAGCTACTATCTCTACTAGATCGGAGATAACGTATCATATACGCCTACCTCCATTGTGGGAGCCGAAAGAAGAAACAGAGCGATTACGAGGAATCATGATCCTGGCGAGGTCAAACCACTAGACATGTCGGAAAAAGGATTTCAAAGAAGACTCTGACTACTATTGAACTTATCTGATTTTACTTTTCTATGAATCTCTCGTGACACTACATTCCATGGCAATGAGCGCGCTTCCATTAGCATGTTAACACCCCGCTACTTAGGGGTGTCCGTGCGAAGGGCTCTATCCCAACGAACACGCTATAAGGACCTTAAAACTAGATAAGATAACTAAAATAACTGAAATAATTGTTAACTGAAATAACTGTAATAACTGTTCAATATCATAAAACCATAACTGTTACTGTAACTATAACTGGAACATATAACTGAAAGGAATCCTACCTCTAGTGTCTGGAGCAAAACTAAACATAAAAAAAAAACTGTCTGAAACATTATATCTTAAACTGAAATAAAACCTAAACAAATAAACTGGAAGACTCCACGTCAGAAGCGGAGCTCACCGAAGATAACTGCTACGACCTCTACTGGATCAGGGGCTCGTCGTCTGCGAAGGGATCGTACTCTGAAAAACATGGTTGACGAGGGATGAGTCGTCGACTCAGCGATGGGATAATGCATGGAATGCAACACTCACAACATATATAACACATACTGGCATGTTATCATCCAATCAAACAATCCCGTCGAGTTATCACACTAAAGCAACCTAAGCCTACATCTGTATAGCTGTATCAGTATCAGAATCTGTATCTGAATCTGTGAACTAACTCTCAGCACGCAACTAGAGTATAGTCCTAACTGTCCCACGATGGGTATATCTGTCACCAAGCTGTCCGGTAACCGGGATCGGAACATGCTTGGCAGGCTTGGGCGGCTCACTCTTAATTAGCACACCATACTAAGATACCGGGATCTGACCTCCGGCCATAACGTCAGACGTATACTAATCAGGGCGGTGCAATTACTCAAGACAGTCAGCGTGTAGTACAATCAACATACATCATGCATATCATAAAGCTATATATATAGTTCGGTTACATTTCTTATCTTATTTAGTCACATGTTATCATGGCATATCAATACGTAAGCAACCAGCAATCATCACACAGTCAGCATATAACATAACTTAGAAAATAAATCTCTACCATCATCTATACTAAATTCCTAACCACCTAGCATATCATTATTCCTAACCACCTAGCTTGTTACACGGTTCATACCTCTAGAAGTATCCACAATATTAGGAGAGGTTGAAAAATGATTTACTTGATTTGAATTTGCATTTTCTGATGTAAAAATGAGATCAGAAGCATCAGATATGTTCTGTAGCTCTGCATCAGAAGCATCTGCGATCTGTCCAGAAGCTTCTGAAAACTGCCCAAAAGCATCAGCAGCGCCTGAATTCTGTCCAGAAGCATCTGACCTTTTTAAGACAGCAATTTGATCTTCAATTTCATCTTCTAATGCTTCTGAAATTATATTCTCAGAAGCATCATCCTTGCTTCCATCTACATCTGCAAAATCTTTGGAATACTCTTTGAATGTTACATGTATAGACTCTTCCATTGTAAGAGTCCTCTTATTATAAACTCTATAACCTTTAGAATTTAAAGAGTAACCTAAGAATATACCAACATCAGACCTAGCTTCAAATTTATCCAAGTTATCCTTTGTGTTTAAGATGAAACATTCACAACCAAAAACATGGAAGTAGGAAACATTTGGTGTTTTGTTAAACCACAATTCATAAGGTGTCTTTTTGAGAAATGGCCTAATAAACACTCTATTTTGGATATAGCAAGATGTATTTACAGCTTCAGCCCAAAAATGCTTTGCTATGTTTCTTTCTAACATCATAGTCCTTGCCATTTCTTGTATACTCCTATTCTTTCTTTCCACTACTCCATTTTGTTGAGGAGTTCTAGGATTAGAAAAAATGTGAGATATACCCGAATCTTCACAAAGACTTCTAAATGAATGGTTTACAACTCTCCTCCATTATCACTCTTTATGGTAGAGACTTTGTACCCTTTTTCATTTTGAACCCTTTTTAGAAATACTCAGAAATTTTCAAAAGTTTCATCCTTTAATCTTAGAAAGAAAGTCCAACAAAATCTTGAAAAATCATCAACAATCACATACACATATTTCTTTCCTCCTAGGCTAATAGTTCTAGATGGACCAAATAAATCCATATGTAAAAGCTCTAGAGGCCTTTTAGTAGCAACATCAGCAATATGTTTGAAAGAGGTTTTAACTTATTTGCCTCTCTCACATTCATCACATGACTTATCCTTATTATAGAGGATTTTAGGTAAGCCTCTTACAAGATCTTTAGATAATATTTCAGAAATTAATCTCATGTTTATGTGACCTAGCTTTCTATGCCAAAGCCATTTATCATCAACCAAAGTCAGCAAACAATTAAGATTTTGAGAATCTAAATCATCTAAGTATAAAACATATGTGTTGCCAATGCTATGTGCTGTGAATTTTATAGAATTATTAGTGGGGTCATAGACTTGAACTTTGTGCTTATCAAAAAGAACATTTAGATTAAGGTCACAAAATTGACTAACACTTAATAGATTATGTGTAAGCCTATCTACCAACAACACATTGCTAATAACATGATTGGATGTCTTACCAACATCACCAATCCCTTTTACCTTAGCACATGTACCATCGGCAAACCTTACTTGACCTTTGTCCTTTTTTCTAAGTTGGATGAAGTAGTCCCTTTGTCCAGTCATGTGTCTTGAACATCCGGAGTCTACATATCACCTCTTCAGATCCATGGTCTTTGTTTTCAAGCATCTCTGCAAATAGCTTTAGTTGAGCTTTAGGTATCCAAATTCGATTGGTTCCTTTGGGGTTAGTTTCCTTGGGATTTTTGGTTTTGGAATCATACTTTCCCTTGGATTTATAAAGCCAACAAGCATCAGAAGCATGATTGGTTTTAGAACAATAAAAACACTTTGCCCTCTTAAAGGTTTTCTTAAAAGATTTTTTATCTTTGGCAAAATTGTTTTTAGGAACATAACCAATACCATTCTTGTCAAAATAAGCAATTTGTGATCCTAAAATCATTTCCAGATTTTTGGTGCCATTCACAAATTTTTCCAGATCATTTCTTAAGAGAATATTGGTCTTAAAAAGATCATTGCACTTATCAACAAGCTTCTGAGTTTCTGCATCAGTTTCAGAAGTATCGCTAGCTTCTGAATCTGAGTTATCAGACGTTTCGGAAGCTTCTGACTTGTCTTTAGAATGCTTAAGATTCCTAATATCATTTTCGAAATCTATTTTTTCAAATATCAATAGATCATTAGCTTCTCTTAACCTTTCTAAATCCCTCTCAAGATCCATATTAATTTTTCTTAATTTTTCCAAATCATTTTCTTCATTAGAAAAATCAATATTGGATTTTGACTCAATGCTTCTGAAATTTTCCAGATCCATTATTAACTCAGAATTGATTTGATTTTGACAATCAAGATCATGCTTTACTTCAGAGAATTTTTTCAAAACTTTTTTATGATTGATCTGAAGCTTCTCATAAGTATGTAATAATGAATTGAAATTTGACATGAGTTCCTCGAATGTTACCTCATCCTCTTCAAAGTCAGAGGCATCAGTTTCTGAGTTGTAATCGGCCATGAAGCATCTCAGCCTCTGATCCTTCTCATCTTTATCTTCTGAAATCCTATCTTCTGAGATTTCAGATTCGAAATGCAAAGCTTCTGAGGTATCCGAATCTTCTGAAACAAATTCGGCCATGAAACACATGTTCGAGACTTCAATCTCATCCACATCAGAATTATCCTCATCACTCAAGGTTTCTTTATATGCCTTCTTCTTTCCTTTATTTTTTGAAGATGCATTTTTAAGCTTTGGACATTCCGGTTTAATGTGCCCCTTCTCATTGCAATGATAGCAAGTGACTTGATCCGATTTGTTTTTGTCTTTCTTGAAAGAGTTTGAATTCTTCTTACTCGAACTCCCCTTTCTAAACATTCTTCTGAATTTTTTGATGAACAATGCCACTTGTTCCGGATCAATTTCAAAGTCATCTTCAGAGGAATCAAGTTCCGAATCAGATTCTGAATCTGACCTCATTATCAATGCCTTTTTCTTCTTCTTCTTCTTGGACACTTTCAATGCCATATTGTCCCTGAAATGGTTAGTGCTAGCAATATTTTGCAATTCTATTTCATGCACTTTTAATGATCCAATTAAAGCATCAAACTTTAAAGTTTTGAGATCCTTAGCTTCTGAGATTGCTGTTACATTCGGCAACCATCTAGAAGTCAAGCTTCTTAAAACTTTTCTAACAATTTTAGAATTAGGCATGTTATAGTTCAGATCCCTTAATTGATTAATGATGCCAAGAAATCTAGTTATCATGCTATCAATCGATTCATTTTCATCCATTTTAAATTGTTCATATTTCGATCTAAGCATATCAATCTTAGTTTCCTTAACCTCATCAGTACCATCATGCAATAAAGCTAATCTATCCCATGTTTCTTTGGCTGAGCTACAACTAATGATCTTATCTTACTCACTTTTAGTTAAAGCACAAATAAGTAGATACTTAGCTTTAGAATTTAACCTGACCATTTCGTTTTGCTCCCTTGTCCATTCGGCTTTTGGAATAGGCTTGGTTTCAATTGATCCATCAAGTAAGACTCTTGAAGTTTCTGGAATCTTGTCTCCATTTTGAATGATTTCCCATAATTCAAGACTATTGTACTAAATGAATAATTGCATTTTGTCCCTCCAATATGCATAGGCAGTACCATTGAACAATGGAGGTCTATTTATTGATTGACCTTCAGAGACTTGAAAGTTTGCTTGATTTGTCATAGCTTTCCCTTTGGATCTTGCTCTTAATTCTTGTTAGAGAATTTCCTTGATAGAAATCAGCAAAGAACCGGAGCTCTGGATACCAATTGATGGTGTGAGAGTCTCTTTGGAGAATCTCTAAAGCTATGCTTTCCAACCCAAGAGGGGGGGGTGAATTGGTTGTAAACTTTTTCTTGTATATTAAAACTTCTGCACTTTCAAAATATGATCAAGCTTCTCAACTTATCAAGAATTAGTTTCAAGTCAGAAATATAAAATCAAACACAAGAAATAAAGTTTCTCAAAGTATATGCAGCGGATTAACACAACCAATTAACTCAAATCACTTTTGCATCAAGGTTCTGACTTTCACAGATATATCAAATCACTGAATTAATTTCAATTAAAATGACAATATGAAGATATGAAAATCAATTTCAGAATTATCAATTACAGCAATAACAGATTCAGAAATATCAATCTTCTGAACTCAGAAGATTCAGAAACAGATTCAATCTTCTGAATTCTGCAGCAGCAGATTTCAATCTTCTGAATTCTGCAGCAGCAGATTTCAATCTTCTGACTTCTCAAATTCAATTCTTTAATGTCAATATGATCAAATCAATTAATCAAGACTTAAATCAATATACACACATATGATTTAAACCTTTAAAACACTTATATCACGAAGATTATTTATTTCACAAGATTCTTTAAGTTTTAAAAGCAAATAACCATGCTTCTGAATTCTGCAGATTCTTTCACAGATTTCAGAATTATCAAACACACCCAAAACGGATTTATGAATGCAAAATTCAATATGTATGAATTCAAGAGATAAAGGGTAAGAGAATTAAACCAAGATTAATACTGGTTCGGCCATAAATGAGCCTACATCCAGTTCTTCAATCTTCAACCGATTGAGTTCCACTAGACAAGACTTCTTGAACAACAATTACAATCAATCTAATATATTTTTCAACCTTCTCAGGTTTGACACTCTCTAGATATCCCCTCTAGAAAGATTCTTGCTCCTAGGATGTACCTTCCAAGAAGACTTTCCACCTTGATATCCCCTCAAGGATTTTTCAACAA
The DNA here is from genome assembly GCA_013621005.1 of Aeschynomene evenia. Lineage (NCBI taxonomy): Eukaryota > Viridiplantae > Streptophyta > Magnoliopsida > Fabales > Fabaceae > Aeschynomene > Aeschynomene evenia. The sequence goes on along the minus strand of RYYW01000040.1, from coordinate 313,779 downwards.
TCTTGTTCTTGACCCTCTTTCTTGTGACCCAATTGTAGAGAATTGATTTTCCAGATTTTTGATTTCTTCTATTTCAAACCCATTGAGCTTGATTCATCCATCTGAAATTTTCTTTTTCAGAATCTTCTTCCTTTTCTAATTGCATCAGAAGCAATGCTTCTGCATCTTTCTTGAAAGCTTGTTATCTTCCTTTTTTCTCTTCTTTCTTCTCACAACAATTCTTTCTTTTTTCAGCTCTTGCCTTTTTTTTTTCTCTCTCTTTGAGGAGTGTGTATGATCGTGTATTCTCACTTGTGTGTTTTATCTCCTTTTTCCTTTCTCTTACAGATTACAACTTGAGATTCTCTATATATATAGAGAACTCTTTCAAATGATCACTAACAAACGTTTTGAGGGGAAAACTATTAGCTAACTATTACAATTAACTAACCACCCAATTAAACCATGTGCTAATTAAAATTACATTTAACTAACTCAGATTTAACATATTTAATTTCAGAAAATTAACTTCAGCAAATTAAAGTCTTGCGCATGCTTCTGAAGTTTCAGAAGTATCAGCTATAGAACTGTTTCAGCAATCAACACAGTTCTCCAATCTTCTGACTTTTCAATCTTCTGGATTTTAGCTCCTTTAAATCTGATTCTTCTCAAACCAGTTTCTGAAGCTTCTGATCTTCCCCAGAAGCTTCTGGACTACTTATTGCACATTTCTCTAGTGTGTATTACAAGATTATACATTATATAACCTATTACAACACTAATCCTATACTATGCTTCTCATATAAAATACAAACATTACACTTTAAAGCTCTCGAAGCATATATACAATACTAACAGTGGTTTATCTATTACATCAATCTTCTGATCTATACCAACACATCCACTGAAGCTTCTCAAACTAAAGTTACATTAGTTTTGTTATTATCAAAACCAAATGAGGGTTTACATTAACACCAACTCCCCAGATCATCTAACACACATGTCCTCAACATGTCCTCCAGAGTCTGAATAGTCCTCTCCGACTGATCATCTGTCCGTGGATGATATGTCGTGCTCATGCTCAACTCTGAACCGAGCGCTTTCTGGAAAGCTCTCCAGCAACGAGACGCGAACCTCGGACCACGATCCGAGACTATCGTCTTCGGCACACCATGCAGCTTCACCACCTCCCGAACATAGATCTCCGCTAACCTCTCTAGACGGTAGGTCATCCTGATCGCCTGAAAGTGAACCGACTTGGTCAGCCGATCAATAATAACCCACACGGCGTCGTGCCCCGCGCGCGCCTGAGTCCTCGGCAACCCAGACACGAAGTCCATGGATATGCTCTCCCACTTCCACTCCGGAACACTCAGCAGCTGTAGCAGTCCCGGCATCCTCCTAGGCTCCGCCTTCACCTTCTAACACACCAGACACATACTAACCCATTCTGCTACGTCTCTCTTCAGTCCCTGCCACCATAACATCTTCCTCAAATCCTGGTACATCTTATCTATCCTAGGATGAATGGTGAAATGGCTCTTATGAGCCTCCTCCATAAACGTTCTGCAAAGGTCACCGCTTGTAGGAACGCACACACGCTCCTCAAACCTCCATAAACCATCTCCATCCACTGCAAAACCTTGTAATCTCCCATCGCAAACCGTCTTCAATACCTTCCCGAACTCCCCGTCTTCCTGCTGTGCTCTTGCAATCTCCCTCATAAAGAAGCTCGACACCTGGAGATGGCTCACTCTCGCACTGGTGGGGGTAAGGGTAACTCCTACGTCCAGGTTCCTAAACTGCCCTATCAGCTGGGCCTCTCTGACCATCATGTGGGCTACGTTCATCGTCCTACAACTCAAAGCGTTCGCAACCACATTCGCCTTCCCTAGATGGTAGTTCAGCTCAAAATCATAATCCTTCAGAACTCCATCCAGCGCCTCTGCCTCATGTTCAGCTCCTTCTGATCGAACAGATACCTGAGACTCTTGTGATGAGAAAAGACCCCGAACCTGACTCCATACAGGTAATGTCTCCACATCTTCAGAGCAAACACCACCGTTGCAAGCTCTAAGTCATGAGTCTGGTAACTAAGCTCGTGTGGCTTTAACTGCCGTGAGGCATATGCCACAACGCTGCGATGCTGCATTAGCACGCAACCCAACCCCTTCCCTGAAGCATCACAGTAAACCTCAAAGGGCTCACTGGGGTCTGGTAGTGTAAGCACTGGAGTCGAGGTCAACCTACTCTTCAACTCCGTGAAACTACTCTCGCACTCCTCCGACCAAACGAAAGTAGCATTCTTCCTAGTAAGCTTCGTCAAGGGTAATGCGATCAGGGAGACATTCGAAATGAACCTACGGTAATATCCGGCTAGCCCAAGAAAGCTCTGAATCTCAGTCACCGTAGTAGGCCGCTCCCAGCTCATCACAACCTCTATTTTACTAGGGTCCACGGAGATGCCTCCCTTTGACACAACGTGCCCCAAGAACTTCACCTCCTCCATCCAGAATTCACACTTTGACAGCTTCTGTGATACCCCGTATCATATCCCTTAGGAAGGACTCTCTTTAGGACACGTCAGAACACGTCAGCAAGTTGCCCACAGAGGGGACTCGCTAGCGAGCATTCAGCTTCCGCTAGCGAGTAGTTGGTCGCCAGCGACCACATGTGGGTCGCTAGCGATGGGACCTAGTCCCACATCGTACAGAACAAATGTCGAGGCGTTGCTGTCAGAAGGCGCTCGCCAGCGAGCAGCAAGTGCTCGCTAGCGAAGAGCTAGTCGCTAGCGAACGTATGCTTGTCGCTATCGACCGGTCCGAAGTCCCACATTGGTTACGTTTGGCTCAGCTTTCTCCCCCTCACCCTATATATATGAGAGGTTATGTCACCTCACAACTCACATCTCACACTTAGCCTTTTCAAAGTAGTGCTTTGGGCATCCTTCGTATTGAGGATAGTGTGAGTTCGACGTTTTGGGGATACTCTGCTAGAGAGAATTCCCGACGGTGAGTATAAAGTCGTTTTTGCCCTTTCTGCGTGATGGTCACCAGCGAGCAGGAGGAGCTCGCCAGCGACCGACCCTTTGCTAGCGAGAGGCAGTAGCTCGCTAGCGACGGCCTGATCCGTAACAGTAGTTCAAAGTTTTGTTCTTTTCTTGTTTTAGCGGTTCTAATATGTCTGTTGCACGACAGGTGCAAATACGGTTCTAGTAGCTGGGGACGGAGCGTTCGGTCTTCTTCAGTCTCAGGATTATCCAGGTGAGTGGAGATCTTGTATGTAGTTCAACACTTACAACATATATATTTGTATAATCGTTAGATAATTAGGCAAGATAATAATAAGTTATATATATTGCATGTGTTTGTAGTAGTAGAAGTAGTAGTAGTTAGTGACATGTTAGGTGGTTAGGTGTTGTGATATGCTAGGTAGTAGTGACTTAGTAGGTGATTATAGGAAATTAGTTTTCTAAGTTATGTTATGTTATATATGTTGACTGTATGGTGAATGCTGGATGTTATATATTTCTGTATATGTCATGATAACATGTGATTAATTAAAGATAAGAAATATAGCTATAGCTTAAGATGTGATGTGTGCTGATTGTATTACTTGCTGACTGTCTTGAGTAATCGCACCACCCTGATTAGTATACGTCAGACGCTATGGTCGGAGGTCAGATACCGGTATCTTAGTATGGTGTGCTAGTTAAGAGTGAGCCGCCCAAGCCCGCCAAGCATGTTCCGATCCCGGTTACCGGACGGCTTGGTGCCAGATATACCCCTCACGGGACAGTTAGGACTATACTCTAGTTGCGTGCTGAGAGTTAGTTCATAGATTCAGATACAGATACAGATATAGATGTAGGCTTGGGTTTCTTTAGTGTGATAACTCGACGAGATTGTTTGTTTGGATGATAACATGCTTGTATGTGATATATATGTTGTGAGTGTTGCATTGCATGCATTATCCCATCGCTGAGTCGACAACTCATCCCTCGTCAATCATGTTTTTTAGAGTACGATCTTGTAACATCCCAATTTATTAACTATGCCATGGACATAATTAACAATTTGCAATGTTACATAACACCCAAAAACCCCATGTTTTTTTTTGAAACGTTTATATATAAAATAATTTTTTTCGCAAACCCCTGTGTACAATAAATCGGTATCGAGACTCGAAGCCATGACCAATCAGATTAGTAGCCCGAATAGTTAACCTGGATAAGCGTCTAGAATATCAATAGGAAATGCCAAGATATAAATAAGGCCCATACAACAAATGGCCATAATATTAATATATAACATATGCTTCAGAGCGAAATGTAGCAGAGTTCAAGTGTATCAAGATCCTGTTTAGTACATGCCGAATATATTTATATAGAGGAGCTGACATGATAAAAATAAATAAGTCTGGAATCCTGGTCCGACTATACAAAAATGACTCAGGTAAAACTGCAGTTCGTTAAATACATATACAAGCCAAAAGAGTTAATCCCACGCAGGGGTATAAAAGGCTCCATATAAAAGATAACTTATAAACAGAAAAGATAAAGGTGTCAATAGTCAGCTACACATCGGTCAGGTTGGTCACGATCCGCGCCTCACCTACTGGCGCTCCCGGTATCCTCGCTCATAGCTGAACCTGTGGCAGAAGAAGACACCTCAGACTTTACCATGATGTAGTCGACGTCTGTCCAGAAATCCGCCGAGTCCTCACTCGAGTAGCCCTCGTCCTCCTCTAGGTCCGACTCAGTCGACTCCGAGACGGGAGAAGGTGGCGGAAGTGGTGGCGGAGAAGCAGATGCCTGCGCTGGGGTGGAGCTGGAGCAGGAACTGGGGCAGGAACGGGACCAGGAACGGTGGCCGGCGTGTAGCTGGACCAAGCGAAGTCATAGGTCTCGTGGCGCGGTGGGGGCGGCGGCGGCTGGTCCATCTAGAATCGAATCATCAAGAAAAGAGAGCGTAAGACGAGATCGTCTTAGTGAGTTACCTTGAGCACACGGATCTACGTGCCCGATGTTATCGATTCTAGCCAGTCAAAGTAATACTTGTATCGAACGGGACTTGTATTTTCTCAAAAACTCAAGTGCTTACTTTGACTAGAACAAACAACTTAACGATCCGTTTCTAGAGGGGGAACCTATGAGTCTTTCTAAGTTCTCGCGGTTCTCTCAATGTACAATGAATGCTCACCCCTCTCACATATCATTACAGCCGACCAAAATCGGTTTTGCACTTGTGGTAATCACCACATCAAATTCTAGCAGCAAAAATACATATTATGCAACAAACCAGCACTTTCACATTATTTCAATTTAATAAACATGCATGAGAACATTTCAAATAACACATCAACTTTGAGGCGTATCCGAATACACCCACCTCCCAAATACCCTCTAATGGCATATTCGAATACACCCACCTCCCAAATAGCCAAACTCGGCATACTCGAATACACCCAAACTCCTAAGTAGCCGGCATCAGCGTACTCGAATACACCCAAACTCGTAAGTAGCTGGCATCAGCGTACTCGAATACACCCAAACTCCTAAGTAGCTGGAAAAGGCCTACTCGAATCCACCCAAACTCCTAAGTAGCCATATAATACTTCAATCTTCCAAAATCAACACAACCACACGAAACATATACAAATCTCTACATTTCAGCTTAATAATTAAATTCTCAACATCATAGCATGCACTTCCAAGGACTCACAACTAAGTGGCTCATCATTCATAATTTACAGTTCAATCATGTATCACAATTTAAGGAAGAATTCACATTCACTTCATCATGAGCATATCATAATTTACTTCAGTCTCACTAAGGGGTCCTACCACCCATATTAACATAGCATGCTTGTACATTATTATCATAACGAATTCGTCATCATATATATAACTCCATTCACATACACTCGTCAATTCAAATTTCATAACATTCACACAAACGGGTTTGGGTTCTCCGAACACCATATACTTACTTCGAACTAAAAGGTTAAAGCTCTCATCATATACATAGCCTAATCTCATTCGTATCTTTATCAAATATCACAAAAACTCCCATGTCACCCCTTAACTCACGATTCCTTGCACATCAACTTATATATATATACATTCCATTTCTCATTTCATGATTAAAAGCATTACTACATACTTATTTTCATCACTTTAAAGTAGTATGTTAAACCCATTATCATTATTTGAAAACTTGTATTTGAAATAGGGTGAAAATAAGTGAAATTGTACTTTTCAGGTGCAGGGGATCGATCCTCAGGGGTCTGGGATCGATCCTGCCTTAAAATTTTACAGAAAACACGGTTTTGCAGCCTGGGGATCGATCCTCTCATAATGGGGATCGTTCCCCACTTAATTTTTTTTCCAGAATCAGCAAATTTTCACTTGGGGATCGACCCTCCAATGGTGGGGATCGATCCCCACAGCACAGATTCTGCAGAAAATGCAAAAATCGTGCCTTTGCTCCCCAATCACCCCAAAACTCATACCCACTCATCCAAATCACTCAAAAATCATCCATCCAACATACATACACATATCATCAGTGTCTAAACTCAATATCTCAGAGCCAAATGCAAGAAAAACACAAACTCTTACACATGCAAACATCAAACTTAACATGCAAGCACTCACACAAGCTTCATTCATCAATTTCATCAAGATACTCTCACATGCATCATGCAACTCGAAAATCAGAGGTGAATATTAACAAAAACAAAGAGCAAGAGGTTCTGGAACAATGAGAAGTCAGAAGCATGATGAAGAGGGTTGATAACTCACTTGATTTCTTGAAGAGAAAGTGAAATGGAGGTGGTTGAGGGCGGTTTCTCTTGCCTTCTAGGGGGCTGGTCGAGCTGGTTTCTCAAGGGGGAGGGAGAGCTCTTGAAGCTTTCTGATGTGTTTGTTTGAGAGAAAATGCAATTGTGATGAAGGGGAGGGGGTCTGGCCGAGTGTTTAAAGGGCCAAGGGGGTTGTTTTATTTCAATTTTTGTGTTGTTGTAGTGTTAAATGTCTCTAGGTAGTGAGTATGAGTATAATTTTGAGCAAGAATTTACAACTAAGACTTATGGTGAGAGTTAAATAAATTTTGGAGAGCTCAGGGTCCTAAAAAGTTGCTCCGGTTGTGTTTAGGATCTAGCTTAGGCTCGCTCTCAGGTTACTCAGAAACTCACTTAAACACTCAATTTTTAAAATAAGAAAATGATATATGATCGTTATGAAAATCTCCTTAATATTATGAGACTCTCAATGAGTCTAAAATAATTATCTCATATTATTATTAATTTCACATTATATATATATATATAAATAGGATTTTTCCTGAAAATCGTAAAAATGTGAAATATAATAATAATAGCCTTAAAATCATAATTTTCCAATATTGGTGAGAATATTTTCTAAACATTTTCCAAACACCAATTTGGGAGTCTAAATTTTTAAATATTAAGGTCTCAACAAAATTTTTATAACGATCATTACCCCTCTCAGGGGTTCTCTAACTCATACAATAATAATATTAAGTCTGCCTTGCTTCTCAGCAACTTAAATTATTATTATAATAACTTATAGCACATTCACAAAATTTAGTCACATAAAACAAATAAATGCATATATATATATATATATATATATATATATAACTTATTTTAATCACAAGACATAAAATATGTTCCCTTACATATATGAAATTTTATTTGTTCTCACATAAGCACCCCTTGCATTCTTTTAATATATCACGCATTATTATATATATATATATATATATTACCACTGCAATATATATATAAATAAACCAAATACCAGTCTCTTCCCTGAGTACGAGAATTAAATTAAATCCAAACACACACACCACTCACTTTGGTTCCGTAAAATATATTTATCTCAGGCAACACCATGTAATTTGTTTCATCAATTAATTATCAATCATCATCAAATAAAATAATAAATCTTAGCACCACGTTGCCCATGTGCGCACTGCGCATGTATATATATATCTATATATCAGTCACATACAACACCTCATGAAATATCACCACACACATACATACATACATATATATATATATATATATAATTCTAAGCTCCGGGCAGGGACAGAGGCAAAGGGGGGCAGAGGGGTCCATGGCCCCCCCAATTTTTTTTAAAAAAACTAATATTTATATGTATATAGTGTAATTTTCAACTTTTATTAATGATATAGGATAAAAGAATAATGTCCAATATAATTATAGTCCTAATTTTTAATGTATGGTATAATTTAAATCTTCAATAACAAACCGTTTCATGGATTATAATTAACAAATTATTTTAGGATTCACTCATACTAATATATTACACAATAACTAAACTGAAGTATGTGTCAATGATTTCTGAGTTAAGTCAAGACGTACTTAGTTAAATCGGGAAAAACTGAGACTTATTATTTGATTGATTGTTTATTTTATTTAGTATTGACTCTTCTTGTTTCAACGATTACAAATGAAAAATAGTTTTCAGTTATGAATATTGGAAAAAATAGACTAAAAAACAAGATGGAAAATAATTTTTTTGCTGATTGTTTAGTAACTTATGTCGAAAGAAAAATTGCAAAAAAATTTGATATTGACTCAATTATTGATGAATTTTATAATATGAAAGAGCGTTATGCTCAAGTTCAATAGAGATATAATGTATTTAATTTTTAAACTAATAAATTTTTATATAATTATTTTAATTCTTTTATGTTTATAATTATAGCCCCCTCACCATTTTAATCCTGGATCCGTCCCTGGCTCCGGGCACCAAAATTCGCACCTGCGACTGAGAATACACAAAAGCAAGGAAGTCCCGAATCACGGGTGTTACAGATCCTACCGCAGACGAGGAGCCCCTGATCCAGTAGAGGTCACAGTTATTATCCTTGGTGAGCTCTGCTTCTGACGTGGGGCCTTTCAGTTTTTTCCCTTTTGTTTAGACTTTCATTTTCAGTTTAAGTGTAATGTTTCAGACAGTTTTGTTATGTATTAGTTGCTCCAGACACTAAAGGCAGGTTTCCTTTCAGTTTATGTTTCAGTTACCTTTAAAGTACAGTTACGGTTTATTTATGATGAACAGTATTTTACAGTTATTTCAGTTTACAGTTATTCAGTTATTAAGATGATAATATATCCAGTTTTAAGGTCGTAGTAGCGTGTTCGTTGGGCTAATGCCCTTCGCACGGACACCCCTAAGTAGTGGGGTGTTACAGTTGGTATCAGAGCCTTAGGTTTCCCCCCTAGAGTCTGGAGCTAGGAACCTTAAGTGTCATGGCAACCATGTTAATGGAAGTGCACCCATGGCCATGGAATGTAGTGCCACGAAAGGTTCATAGAAAGTAAAGTCAGTTGAATCCAGTAGTAGTCAGAGTCTTCCTTGATAATCCCTTTCTGATATGTCTTATGGTTTGACCTTGCCAGGATCATGATTCCTCGCCGACGTTCCTCTTCCTCCTCAGGTTCTCGACGTGTATAGGACGCTATCTACAATCTAGCAGAGATAGTAGCTCTTCAGGCGCAGCAGAATGCGCAGGAGCAGCAGGTCGCTCGGGCCCAGCAGACTGAGATGGCCTAGTAGACTGCTCAGGCGCAGCACACAACCCTAACTCAGCAGCTTGCAGAGGCACAGCAGGCCGCTCAGATGCAGCAGGCAGCATTAGCCCAGCAGATAGCAGCAACACAGCAGGCCGCCACGGCACAACAGATGGCACTCGCCCAGCAGATAGCAGCTACCCAGCATGCCACCCAGGAGCAGCAGGCAGCGTTAGCTCAGCAGATTGCGGCGACTCAGCAAGTGGTTCAGGCTCAACAGGAGGCCACTCAGGAAGCATCTAGAAGGAACACGGAGGATGTGCTGATTGACCGTTTCAACCGGTCAAATCCTCCTCGTTTCTCCGGCACCTCAGAGGACATGGACCCGATGGACTTTTTGAGTTGTGTTCAGAGACAGACTACACTTCTCTGCATTCCTTCAGAGCTGGCTGTCGAGTTGGTTGGACACCGGATGAGAGGTGTTGCAGCCACGTGGTATGAGACATTGATAGAGGGCAGAGGTCCAGAGGCCGCACTGCTGACATGGGATGAGTTTGCACAGGAGTTCAGAGACCGGTTCGTCCCCACTAGCCTTCGGGACAGAGCACTTCAGACTTTCCTAGAGTTACGGATGACCAGAGAGATGACTGTTTATAGATATGAGTCAGAGTTCTCCCGCCTCGCTAGGGTCACCCAGTTCCCCATGACTCCGAAAGAGAAGGTGAGACGCTTCATCCAGGGTCTTCCAGGCAACTATCGGTTTGCCCTGACATGCTATCAGACATCAGACAGATTTCCAGAGGTTCTAAATGCAGCTCTTTCGTGTGAGACGATGAGCATCAGTATTCAGGCCAGGGGAGAGAAGAAAGCTAGGCTCACTGGTTCTTTCTCGGGCGGAGCAGCCCCAGTCCGCAGCCAGCAGCCATCACAGTCTCACGGTTCCCAGCCGAGTAGGACCATCTCCTCAGCGTCCACTCTGGTCCGGCCCGCTGCCACACAGAGTCAGAGTCAGAGTAGGGGTAGCTAGCCCACCGCGTCCCACCAGCAGGGAGGATCAGTCTCATCTCGCCCGCAGTGCCAGATTAGCGGTAAGCTCCACTTTGGGGTTTGCCGTAAGAGGACTCGAGGTTGCTATAGTTGTGGCCAGGAGGGCCATGTGCTCAGGTATTGCCCATCCAGACAGTCGTCATACAGTGAGGCCTCAGTACAGATGACCCCTTCGGTAGCCCAGTCAGCACAGGGTCAGACCCGCTTCTTTACGCCGGCCGGCAGAGACGGTGGAGGCAGGAGGTCAGATAGCAGAGGATCAGGAGGTAGAGGCTCGGGAGGTCAGTCCCACCACTATGCTGTCACCCGTCAAGATGCTCATGCGTCCAATGCAGTTCTCACAGGTATTATCTTTGTTAATGGTTATGATGCTTTAGCGTTGTTCGATCCCGGAGCAACGCATTCCTTTGTGTCAGTCTTCTTTGCTAGTAGGTTCCGTGAGAGTCTTTCCCTCCTTGAGCTGCCTTTCCGGGTTAGTACGCCGGGAGGTTCATTAGATGTAGATCGGGTGTTCAGTCCGGGTTGGAGAGTTTCAGGCCAAGGCAGATTTGATGGTTCTCAGGTTAGAGGAGTTTGATGCGATCTTGGGTATGGACTGGTTGGCAGAGCAGTATGCAGAGGTAGATTGTCGGGGGAAGACAGTGACCTTCAGAGTTCTGGAGCGGGAGCCAGTGTTGTTTCGGAGCAGCAGTTGTGCGTCGGTGGATAGTCTGATATCGTCGATGAGTGCTCTTCAGTTGCTGAGCAAAGGGAGTGGTGGTTACCTTGCAGCGGTGAGGGATATGTCTGTGGAGCAGAGCGACACCAGTGAGATGGCTGTAGTTCGAGAGTTTATGGATGTTTTTCTGGAGGATCTGCCCGAGAAACCCCCAGTTAGAGAGGTGGAGTTCGGGATAGACTTGGAGCCAGGGGTGTGGCCCATCTCTATACCCCCGTATCGCATGGCACCGGCAGAGCTGAGGGAGCTTCAGAGTCAGTTACAGGAGTTGTTGGACAAGGGGTTTATTCGGCCGAGTTCGTCACTGTGGGGAGCGCCAGTACTCTTTGTGAAGAAGAAGGATGGGTCTATGAGGATGTGCATCGACTACAGGCAGCTGAACAAGGTTACAATGAAGAACAAGTATCCGTTGCCGAGGATTGATGACCTGTTTGACCAGCTTCAGGGGGCAGTGTGCTTTTCGAAGATAGACCTGAGGTCGGGGTATCATCAGCTGAAGATCAAGGATGATGATGTACCCAAGATGACATTTCGTACCTGTTATGGACACTATGAGTTCTTGGTGATGTCCTTTGGGTTGACGAATGCCCTAGCTGCTTTCATGGACCTGATGAACAGAGTGTTCAAGCCATTCTTGGATCGCTTTGTTATCGTGTTCATCGATGATATCTTGGTGTATAGCAAGGGCAAGGAGGAGCATGAGGGACATCTGAGGACGGTGTTGCAGACACTGAGAGAGCATCAATTGTATGCTAAGCTCTCGAAGTGTGAGTTCTGGTTGGACAGGGTGGCCTTCTTGGGGCACGTGGTGACGAGTGAGGGGATCACGGTGGACCTAAAGAAGGTTGAGGCGGTACGTTAGTGGGCACGACCGACATCAGCGGCAGAGATTCGGAGTTTCTTGGGATTAGCCGGTTATTACCACAGGTTTGTAAAGGGTTTCTCGACGGTAGCTGCACCGTTGACGGCGCTGAAGCACAAGGGGGTTAAGTTCCAGTGGTCGGAGGCTTGTGAGCGGAGTTTCTAGAGGTTGAAGGACGGTTTGGCTTCAGCACCGGTTCTGGTTCAGCCGTCAGGTAGTGGTGGTTTCTCAGTGTTCTGTGATGCATCTAGGGTTGGTCTGGGATGCGTGCTTATGCAGAGGGGACAGGTGATTGCTTATGCGTCCAGGCAGCTGCGGAAGATGAGCAGAACTATCCTACCCATGATCTGGAGTTGGCAGCAGTGATCTTTGCCTTGAAGACCTGGAGGCACTATCTGTACGGGGATACGTATGAGATCTTCACGGATCACAAGAGTTTGAAGCATATCTTCGAGCAGGAGGATCTGAATCTGAGGCAGAGACGGTGGTTGGAGCTTCTCAGCGACTATGATTGTTCAATCAAGTATCACCCGGGGAAGGCAAACGTGGTGGCAGATGCCTTGAGTAGGAATCTGGTGGTGGAGGAGCGGAGATCGCAGGGGAGTTTAGCTCACGTTGTGCCTGAGAGGAGACCCATGGCAAGAGAGATCCAGAGGTTGGAGTCTGAGGGTGTATGGTTCGAGGTTGATGGATCGGGGGCACTCTTAGCCCATATCAGTGTTAGGTCGACGTTTGCGGAGCTTGTGAAGCAGCGTCAGTCAGAGGATCCGAGGTTGGTGGAGCTCAGAGAGAGGGTTCAGAGAGGGGAGTGTTCGGACTTCTCAGTGGATGCAGGTGGGGTGCTCAGGATTGGAGACCGGTTGTGTGTGCCAGAGGTAGGGGACCTCCGAGAGACCATTTTGAGAGAGGCTCATTGTACACCTTATTCGGTTCACCCAGGATCGACTAAGATGTACAAGGACCTCAAGCCATTATTTTGGTGGCACAACATGAAAAAGGATGTGGGTGAGTTTGTGACCAGGTATCTGGTGTGTCAGCAAGTCAAGGCTGAGCATCAGCGCCCAGCAGGGATGTTGCAGGGGATTCCACTGCCAGAGTGGAAGTGGGAGAGGATAGCGATGGATTTTGTGACGGGGTTGCCACGAGTAGTGAGGGGTTTCAACGCTATTTGGGTGAAAGTGGATCGGCTCACGAAGTCTGCACATTTCATTCAGGTGAAGACCACATTCACGGCCACGCAGTATGCTCGCCTCTACATCGATCAGGTTGTCAGGTTGCATGGGGTACCGGTTTCTATCATCTCATACAGGGGATCGCAGTTTACCTTCCGGTTCTGGCGTGCCTTGCATCAGGCTCAGCACAGCTTTTCATCCGCAGACGGACGGTGAGTCTGAGCGTACGATTCAGACTTTGGAGGATATGTTGAGGGCCTGCAGTTTGGATTTTGGTGGGTCTTGGGACGAGCAGTTGCCCTTGGTAAAGTTCGCGTACAACAACAGTTACCAGGATAGCATCCAGATGGCATCGTTTGAGGCGTTGTACGGTAGGCGTTGCCGCTCGACTATAGGGTGGTTTGAGATAGGTGAGGTTCAGTCTATGGGTCCAGACATGGTTCAGGAGGCTCTGGAGAAGGTAAAGGTTATCAGGGAACGCTTGGCAACAACTCATTCTCGTCAGAAGGCATATGCAGACAAGAGGAGACGCGAATTGGAGTTCGCGGTCGGGGATCAGGTGTTTCTGAGAGTATCCCCAATGAAGGGGGTAGTACGGTTCGGTAAGCGAGGAAAGCTCAACCCGCGCTATATCGGACCATACGAGATTTTGGAGAGAGTTGGCAGGGTTGCTTATCGGTTAGCTCTTCCAGCAGAGTTAGCAGCGGTTCCCCCAGTCTCCCATGTGTCTATGCTGAGGAAGTATGTTCCAGATGAGTCTCATGTTCTGAGTTCCCAGCCGGTACAAATAGATCAGAGTTTGGGCTATGAGGAGGAGCTAGTGGCCATTGTTGATCACCAGATCAGGAAGCTTCGTTCCAAGGAGGTACCGCTAGTCAAGGTCATCTAAAGGAATCACTCTGGAGACGAAGCCACATGGGAAACGGAGCAGTCGATGAGAGAGAAGTACCAATATCTTTTCGACCCACGAGGTAAACCTTAGTATATTTCTAGTATGCTTTCTTTTCTTTTATGTTTAGTTTGGATTTGGGGACCAAATCCTTAAAAGGAGGGGAGATTGTGATACCCCGTATCATAATATCCCTTAGGAATGACTCTCTTTAGGACACGTCAGAACACGTCAGCAAGTTGCTGACAGAGCGGACTCGCTAGCGAGCATTCAGCATCCGCAAGCGAGTACTTGGTCGCCAACGACCACACGTGGGTCGCTAATGATGGGACCTAGTCCCACATCGTACAGAATAAACGTCGAGGCGTTGCTTTCAGAAGGCGCTCGCCAACGAGCAGCCAGTGCTCGCTAGCGAAGAGCTATCGCTAGCGAACGTATGCTTGTCGCTAGCGACCGGACCGAAGTCCCACATTGGTTACGTTGGCTCAGCTTTCTCCCCCTCACCCTATATATATGAGAGGTTATGTCACCTCACAACTCACATCTCACACTTAGCCTTTTCAAAGTAGTGCTTTGGGCATCCTTCGTATTGACGATAGTGTGAGTTCGACGTTTTGGAGATACTCTGCTAGAGCGAATTCCCGACGGTGAGTATAATGTCATTTTTGCCCTTTTCTGCGTGATGGTCGCCAGCGAGCAGGAGGAGCTTGCCAACGACCGACCCTTCGCTAGCGAGAGGCAGTAGCTCACTAGCGACGGCGTGATCCGCAGCAGTAGTTCAAAGTTTCGTTCTTTTCTTCTTTTAGCGGTTCTAATATGTCTTTTGCACAACAGGTGCAAATACGGTTCCAGTAGCTGGGGACGGAGCGTTCGGTCCTCTTCAGTCTCAGGATTATCCAGGTGAGTGGAGATCTTGTATGTAGTTCAGCACTTACAACATATATATTTGTATGATCACTAGATAATTAGGCAAGATAATAATAAGTTATATATATTGCATGTGTTTGTAGTAGTAGAAGTAGTAGTAGTTAGTAACATGTTAGGTGGTTAGGTGTAGTGATATGCTAGGTAGTAGTGACTTAGTAGGTGATTATAGGAAATTAGTTTTCTAAGTTATGTTATGTTATTTATGTTGACTGTATGGTGAATGCTGGATATTATATATTTCTGTATATGTCATGATAACATTTGATTAATTAAAGATAAGAAATATAGCTATATCTTAAGATGTGATGTGTGCTGATTGTATTACTTGCTGACTGTCTTGAGTAATCGCACCACCCTGATTAGTATACGTCAGACGCTATGGCTGGAGGTCAGATCCCGGTATCTTAGTATGATGTGCTAGTTAAGAGTGAGCCGCCCAAGCCCGCCAAGCATGTTCCGATCCTGGTTACCGGACGGCTTGGTGCCATATATACCCCTCACGGGACAGTTAGGACTATACTCTAGTTGCGTGCTGAGAGTAAGTTCATAGATTCAGATACAGATACAAATATACAGATGTAGGCTTGGGTTGCTTTAGTGTGATAACTCGACGGGTGATGCCTTGGCATCTTTATTTAATTTTGTAGTTTAATTTCTAAGAAATTGTGTCAGTTTTATTTAGTTTCAATGTGTTCTTAGAGTAAATTAAGTGTTTTTAGAATAAATTGGATTTTCCAGGGTTATATTACGTTTTGGTATTATTGTGGTGTTAATTTCAGGAATTGTGGAAGTAATTGATGCATAAATAGCACTTGGAGATGCACATCGCGTCCCGGAGAAGGCCAATTCCAGGCGCTTTGCGCCTCACTCACGCGCAGCGCCTCAAACTCATAATGGAGTAAAGATCAGCAAGAGAAGCAGGTGTTTCACGCCTTCACGGCGCCCTGCGCCCTCGAAGCCAGCGCCTCGCGCCTACCGGCGCCTTGCGCCCGAAAAGAAATTTCCCGTCCAGCGCGCCGCGTCATCCAGGCGCCTTGCGCCCGAGAAGAAATTACCAGGCCAGCGCGCCGCGCCTCCCGGTGCTTTGCGCCCGAGAAGGACCCTTCATGCCAGGCGCCTCGCGCTTGCTTTGCGCCTTGCGCCCCTGGGAGTTTTCCATCTTGCCGCGCCGCGTGTGGACTTAGCCTTGCGCCCGGAGATACTGGAATTACCGCACCATAACTAATTCCCAAGATTGTGCTGTAATTTAGGATCAAATTCAAATGAAAATCTATTTTGTATAATTATGAGTTATCTTTAAACAAAAATCCCTTTGTTTTAGGGATAGGTACAATTTGAATTCTAGGACTATCTGGTTATAAATAGGACTAGAATGGAAGCTCAGAATCATCTTGGTTTTTATCTTTTGTTCTATCTTTTGTTTACGTACTCTTATTATTTTCAGAATTAAATTCAGTTATTCGTGCTTCAAAATGTCTTTCAATTTTCATGCTTTGTTTTCTTTAATTATGAGCAACTAAATTCTTTGTTAGGGTGAGGGGGATCGTATTACTATGAATTAATCCGATATTTGTGAACCTTTGGTTTTATAAATTCAATTCAAGCTATTACTTTATTTGTATTGTGTTGTTCTGAGGATTGGAAAATCACTTTTCAACTTACCTTGGATTCATGTGTTTATTTGGGAAAATAAATTTGTGAATTAGCTTAAGGGAAATTGCTGGAAATATTGATATCTAGGAATAGAATCAAGATTTTTGTGAACTTTGAATCAATAACAAATTTTTATCTTTTCTTTGAAATGATTTGATCAAGGGATTGACTAATTGTTCTTAGAAAAAGTGTTAAATTACCAAGGAATTGGAATTGACAACTTAAGATTCGATCATTGAATTGAGGTTTTAAAATACAAAGGCAAACAAATGTTTTATTAACTTCAGAAAATACGTGAACCCAATACCCTAACCTTTCATTCATTGAATTTTCATTAAACTTTTACTGCATTTTTTTTACATTCAATAGCTTTCGAATTTACATTGTGTTCTCATTCATTAAACTTTATTCAATTTGTCTAATTAGAAACTCATTTAAAGAAATTTTTGCTCGGTTCTTTAATCCTCGTGGGAACGATACCCACTCACCGTGGACTTTATTACTTGTACGATTCGGTGCACTTGCCGATACCCTATCAAGTTTTTGGCGTCGTTGCTGGGGATTAATTGAAACCGACAATTAGAGTAATTAAGGGCGCCGTCACCTCCCTTCACTGTGACGTTAGGAGTGCCGTATCTCACTTCCATTTAGTTTGGTGTTTGTTTTGCATGCAAAATAGCACCAACGCTCTATACTTTGATCCGGAAATAGAGAAGACTTTGAGGCTATTAAGGAAAGCAAAGAGAAGAGCAGAGATGGCAGACGGAGGTGACGGACAAAGAAGGACTTTGGGAGACTATGCTACACCTACTACCAATGGGTGTGGTAATAGTATTGTCCCACCACCAGTACAAGCAAACAATTTTGAGCTCAAACCTTCACTTATTCAGCTGGTGCAACAAGAACAATTTAGTGGAGGAGCTCTTGATGATCCCAATGTACACTTAGCAACTTTTCTCCAGCTATGTGATACAATCAAGAGCAATGGTGTGAGTTCAGATGCAATCAAGTTGAGGCTCTTTCCTTTCTCTCTTAGGGATAGAGATAAACTATGGTTGCAGTCACAGGCACTGGAAAGCATCAGTACATGGGAGGACTTAGTTAGTAAATTTCTAGCAAAGTACTTCCCTCCTCAGAAACTGGCAAAGCTAAGGAATGACATCAATTCATTTGCTCAAAAGGAAGGGGAGTCACTCTATGAAGCATGGGAAAGATACAAGGAGATGCTCAGAAAATGTCCACACCATGCAATCCCTGACTGGTTACAAATTCAGACATTCTATGGTGGAGTTTCTCAAAGTTCAAGAGCCATGATCAATGCAAGTGCTGGAGGATCTCTTCATAGGAAAACCCCTGAAGAAGCTTTGGAGTTGATTGAGACAATGGCTGAGAATAATTTCTTATGTCCAAGTGACC
The DNA here is from genome assembly GCA_013621005.1 of Aeschynomene evenia. NCBI lineage: Eukaryota > Viridiplantae > Streptophyta > Magnoliopsida > Fabales > Fabaceae > Aeschynomene > Aeschynomene evenia. The sequence continues at coordinate 295,546 of RYYW01000040.1, read as the reverse complement.
GAACTCCATTAAGGAAAGGTATGATGGAGTTGGACACATTGGACACTCTCTTGGCACAAAACAAGATGATGACTCAACAACTAGCTACACTCACAAAGCAAATGGGACAAATGCAAGTTGCTGTAGTAGGACCTTCAAGTTCATCTTGTGAACTTTGTGGGGGAGCCCATAAAAATGAAGAATGTGATATTTTCAAAGAAACCCCACTTGAGCAAGTGAACTACATGGGGAACCCTCCAAGGCAACAAAATGATCCATATTCCAAAACTTATAATCCTGGGTGGAGGAATCATCCAAATTTTGGGTGGGTATGGAGAAACTTACTCAATCCACTTCTACATTTGTGCAACAAACCTCAAGTTTTACGCAGGAGACAAGAGCTAATTTCAAAAATCAAGAGGCTTCCATAAGGAACTTGGAGGTACAAGTGGGGCAAATAGCTAAACAACTCTCTGAGAGGCCTTCTGGAATTTTTCACAGCAACACAGAACAAAATCCTAAGGAGCATTGTAAAGCTATTCAATTGAGGAGTGGAAAAACACTTAAAGAGCAAAAAGAAGAAAAACAAGAAAAAGTGGATGTACGGGAAAAGAAAAAAGAAGAAGAATTACCCATACTTGAGGAGAAAGAAAATGAAGTACCCATGCAAGAAGAAAAGAGTGAAGAAGTCAAAGTTGCTCCATACAAACCAAGGCTACCATATCCTCAAAGACTTCAAAAACAAACCCAGGAAAAACAATTCTCAAAGTTCTTGGAAATATTTAGGAAGCTACAAATAAATATTCCATTTGCTGAGGCTCTTGAGCAAATGCCTTTACATGCCAAGTTCATGAAGGATTTGCTATCAAGGAAAAGAATTAAGGAAGATGAAACAGTGATGCTCACGGAGGAATGTAGTGCTGTCATTCAAAAGAAGATTCCTCGAAAATTAAAAGATCCTGGGAAGTTTTATGTTCCTTGCACTATTGGAAGTTTGACCATTGGGAAGGCTTTGTGTGATTTGGGAGCAAGCATAAATCTCATGCCTCTATCCATAATGAAGAAATTAAATATTGAGGAAGTGAAGCCAACCTCTATCTCCCTGCAACTTGCTGATCGTTCAATCAAGTTTCCATTTGGTGTTGTAGAAAATGCACTTGTCAAGGTTGATAAGTTTATTTTTCCTGCAGACTTTGTGGTGCTTGATACGGAAGAAGATGAAGACACTCCTATTATCCTTGGGAGACCATTCTTAGCCACTGGAAGAGCTTTGATTGTTGTGCAAAAGGGTGAGTTAACATTAAGGGTGCATGATGAAAAGGTAGTCTTTAATGTTTTCAACACTATGAAATTTCCAGTGGACCAAGAAAGTTGCATGAGGTTAGACACAATAGATCCTTTGGTAGAGGAAGTTTTTGCATTAACTTGGGAAAATGATGTTATAGAAACAGTAGCCTTGGTGGAAGAAAATGATGAAAAAGAACGAGAGGATCCTAATATGTCAAGTTCTTCCTTAACACTTCAAGAAACAGAGGAACTATTATTGAAGAAAAAGAGTGAGAAGCAAGAACCTATAAAGCCTGAATTAAAACCATTGCCTCCATCTCTTAAATATGCTTTCATAGGAAATGATGAGTTTTATCCTGTGATAATCAATGCTTCACTAAATGAAAAAGAGGAAGGAGAATTACTGGAAGTGTTGAAAAAGCATAAAGAGGAAATTGGATGGAAGCTTAGTCATCTTAAGGGGATTAGTCCAACCATGTGCATGGATAAAATCCTCATGGAAGAAGACTCAAAACCAGTGGTGCAACCTCAAAGAAGACTTAACCCCATCATGAAAGAAGTGGTTTTAAAAGAAGTTCTGAAGCTATGGGATGCTGGTATTATTTATCCCATTTCTGACAGTCCTTGGGTGAGTCCAGTACAAGTGGTACCAAAGAAAGGTGGCATCACTGTGGTGAAGAATGAAAATAATGAGTTAATTCCTACAAGGACAGTCACTGGATGGAGAATGTGCATTGATTATAGAAGATTAAATGTGGCTACTAGGAAAGATCATTTTCCTCTTCCATGCATTGATCAAATGCTGGAGAGATTGGCTAGGCATCCATATTACTGCTTCCTGGATGGATATTCAGGCTACAATCAAATTGCAGTAGATCCTGTAGATCAAGAGAAGACAGCTTTCACATGCCCCTATGGAGTTTTTGCCTATCGAAGAATGCCTTTCGGGTTGTGCAATGCACCCGCCACTTTCCAAAGGTGCATGCTTTCTATATTCTCTGATATGGTAGAAAAATTCATTGAGGTATTTATGGATGATTTCTCTGTTTTTGGTGATTCATTTGAGTCTTGTCTTAAACATCTATCTTTGGTTTTAATGAGGTGTCAAGAAACAAACCTTGTTTTAAATTGGGAAAAATGTCATTTTATGGTAACAGAGGGTATTGTTCTTGGACACCGAGTTTCTTCCAAAGGTATTGAAGTTGATAGAGCAAAGGTGGAGGTAATTGAAAAATTACCCCCTCCTATGAATGTCAAAGCAATGAGGAGTTTCTTGGGTCATGCTGGATTTTATAGAAGGTTCATAAAAGACTTTTCAAAAATTGCAAAATCTTTAAGTAGTCTTTTAATGAAAGATTCACAATTTGACTTTGACAATGAATGCATGCATGCCTTCGAAACTCTAAAAACCAAGCTTGTCACTGCACCAAAAATTTCTCCTCCTGATTGGTCCTTACCCTTTGAATTAATGTGTGATGCAAGTGATTTTGCAATTGGGGCTGTCTTAGGACAAAGAAAGGACAAGTTGTTGCATGTGATTTATTATGCAAGTCGTGTGTTAAATGATGCACAGAAAAATTATGCAGCAACAGAGAAGGAATTATTGGCTGTAGTTTTTGCTTTTGATAAATTCAGATCTTATTTAGTTGGTTCTAAAGTAATAGTCTACACTGATCATTTTGCTCTTAAGTATTTAATGAGTAAACATGATGAAAAGCCAAGATTGATCAGATGGGTGCTGTTGCTACAAGAGTTCAACATTGAGATAAGAGACAAGAAAGGCTCAGAAAATTTGGTGGCAGACCATTTGTCAAGGATTACACTTGGAGAGGAACAAATGATTAAGGTACCAGTGAATGAAGAGTTCCCAGATGAACAACTCCTAGCCATACAAGTGTTACCGTGGTTTGCCGACATGGCTAATTACAAGGCTGGGGGAAGGATTCCAAGTGAAATGAATGGGAATCAAAAAAAGAAATTCATGCATGATGCTAGATACTTTCTATGGGATGAACCTTATTTGTTCAAGAGGTGTAATGATGGTGTAATTAGAAGGTGCATCCCAGAGGAAGAAGTGTATATTGTTTTATGGCATTGTCACGGTTCAGAATATGGTGGGCATTTTAGTGGAGAAAGAACTGCATCAAAAGTGTTGCAAAGTGGGTTGTATTGGCCAACTATTTTTAAGGATGCAAGAGCTTTTGTGGAAAGATGTGACAGATGCCAAAGAACTGGGAATTTATCAAGAAAGCATGAAATGCCTCAACAATTCATTCTTGAGGTGGACTTGTTTGATGTTTGGGGAATAGATTTCATGGGTCCTTTCCCATCCTCCTACTCCAATTTGTATATCCTAGTGGCAGTGGATTATGTTTCCAAATGGGTTGAAGCAATTGCCTCTCCCACTAATGATGCAAAGGTGGTAGTGAATTTTCTAAGGAAGATGATCTTTTCAAGGTTTGGAGTCCCTAGAACCTTGATTAGTGATGGTGGAAGTCACTTCTGCAATAAGCAATTAGAGAGCCTTTTGCAGAAATATGGAGTCAAGCACAAGGTAGCCACTCCATATCATCCTCAAACAAGTGGACAAGCTGAAGTTTCTAATCGAGAATTGAAGAGAATCTTGGAGAAGATGGTAAGTGCTTAAAGGAAGGATTGGTCAAGAAAAATTGATGATGCACTTTGGGCTTACAGAACTGCATTAAAAACACCAATTGGTATGTCTCCGTATCAACTTGTATATGGTAAATCTTGTCATCTGCCTGTTGAACTTGAACACAAATCATTTTGGGCTATAAAATTTTTAAATTTTGATTTAAAATCGGCAAATGACAAGAGATTACTACAACTCAATGAACTTGACGAATTTCGTAGTCAAGCTTATGATAATGCTAAGTTGTATAAGGAGAGAACCAAGAGGTGGCATGATAAAATGATCACTCCAAGGCAATTTGAACTTGGACAACAAGTACTTTTATTTAATTCAAGATTAAGGTTGTTCCCAGGAAAGTTGAAGACAAGATGGTCGGGACCATTCACTGTGACCAAGGTTTCATCTTATGGGCATGTAGAGATCATGGACCCCAAATCTGAAAGAAAGTTCACTGTGAACGGACAAAGGTTGAAACATTATCTTGGTGGAGAAATTAACCGACTAGTTTCGGTTCAAACACTCACTTGAAAAAGTCATACGTCAAGCTAGTGACGTTAAAGAAGCGCTTATTGGGAGGCAACCCAATTGAGTATCCTTTTATTTAATTTTGTTCATTTTATTTTATTTTTAGTGTTATTCAATTATTTTCTCAATAAAAAAAAATAAAATTTCCAGACCCTCTGGCGCCTAGCGCCTCGTTGGCGCCTAGCGCCCCTCCCTTTTTCCTTATCCGGCGCCCCGCGCGAGCCAAGCGCATAGCCCGCTGGAGACAGACTCGAAACGAAGCGAGTTATGCTTCGTGGCGTTTCGAATCACTCAGGCGCATCGCGCCTCAATCCCTTCTTCTCCTCAGCGCCCCGCGCTAGCAAGGCGCACCGCGCCTGGAAGACAGAACCAATTTGGGTGAAGCCACACCCTTGGCGCCTCGCGCCTGGTCCTTCGCATTTAGGGCGCCTCGCGCCCAGTACATTCCCTGTAGCGCTTCGCGCCCTCCCGATTTTTGGCGCGAGAATTTCGCACCTCTTGCCTGATAAGGGCGTATTTTTGGGTATCATTAAAAGATGCCCTGCACCCAACTTATTCTCCATATTCTTTCTCATCCCTTACACACCTTCACTTCATCTATCTAAACTTTCACTCCTCCACACTCTCACTGCATTCACAAAACCACACACAGTAGCTTCGTGTGTATACATACAACACCATCTAATTTTTCTTGTTATCTTTATTCAAGGTAAAATTTTCATTAACTATGAAGCATGTTCATATCCTTTTATTCATTGTACACATGCTCTGTTGTGGTAACGGATGAGATGAAAATGTGAAGTTATTAGGTATTGTCTCTTGAGCTAACAAAGCTAACGGTGTTACTGTCATGTGGCTTCCTGTATGGGTTTAAATTTTTTTTCAGGAAATGGCACCATCATCTAAAAAGAGAAAAGGGAAGGAAGTGGCTGCATCCTCCTCTCATTACTCTCATCGCTTCCGGACTAAGGAAAACGAAGACTACTACAACTCAGTGGTAGTAAACAAATCAATCATCCCGGAAGTTGGCTTCGCACTTAGAGAGGGGGAATTTCCAGAAATCCAAGAGGAAATTGCTCGAAGGGGGTGGGAGCTGGTGTGTTCACCCCCTTAGAATTGTGGGAATGCAAAGGGTATTAGAATTTTATGCTAATGCTTGGCAATCTGAGAAAAACAAGGAAAGGGAGTTCAAAAGCTTTGTTAGAGGAAAAGAAATTGATTTTAGCTCTGAAATGGTGGAAAGTGTGCTGAATCTAGAAGTCAATCCAGATAAATCTCCCTATGGATTTTGCGCACCGATGAAAGGAAATCAAAAGCTGCAAACAACACTGCGGGAAATTTGTAAACCTGGGGCGAACTGGAAACATGACAAACACGGCCGCCCAAATCAGTTAGCTCGATCAGATCTTATCCCTGTGGCCAGAGGATGGTTAGAATTCATAAATCACACCATCCTCCCAACCACTCACTATTCGGAAGTTACGGTGGATAGAGCAGTGATGATTCATTGTCTTATCACAAAGGATAAAGTTGATTTGGGTACATTATTATCCAAAGGTCTAGCAAAATTTGTGTACCCATCAAGAATGACCTTGGGATTTCCATGCCTCATTCAGCGCATCACAGAAGCCGCGACAGTGGTAATTGAGGGTGACTCTCCTATCCACATACCTAGGCCAATAACTGCTGCAGCCGTTGGAAAATCAAAGAAGAAAGATACAGGTAAGGCACCTGAAGTTCCATCGTTTCCTCCTCCGAATGATCCTGTGGGTGATGTACCAAGTCAAAGTCAAAATCAAAATGAGTCATCGGAACTGCAGAAGCTGAGGGCTGAATTTAATTTCTTCAAAATTGATTCTTATGAAATGTATAGTTATCTCGCTCATGCATTCCATAAGCTGGCTCCGGAAAAATTTCCGGAGTGTAAAACCAGTTGCAAGAACATATGGCAACACAGGGATCCTAATCAATCAAATGATGAGGATGATGATGAGGAAGAGGAAGAAGGAAATGATGATGAGGATGAGGATCAAGGGGGAGATTGACCACCCCCTCAGGTAAGTTCTAACTTATGCTTGAATAAATTTCAATTTCTGTTTTGTTTGAGTCTTGTGTCGTTAGTGTCTTGTGTTTGTAGAGTAGGGGAGTTGATGAGAAATTTTAAAAAGAACAGAAGTGATTATAATTGTTAAGGCTAGCTCAAGAATGTGATCAACATGCATGAATGAAATGTTAAATAAATAATGCTGAGTAATTAGAGAAGCCAAAAAGGAATAATGCCTTAGAAAATTATTATAGGGGTTCTTGGAGTATGTCTAAAAGCCAACTGAGTTGACAAATTAAATGCATAAATGTAGTGTGAAGATTCTGAGAAATTACCGATGAAAATGGAGGAATTTTAATAAGTAAAGAAAAAAGGGGTAGGCTTTGTCGAAAAATATCTAAGGCTCTGAGCACCAATGGCTAGGGGACATCTTCAATTAATATTTTTAGAACCTAGCTATGTGCTTGTGGTGTGATTGTGTCAAGGAAGGGCTTGGGTAATTAGATTCGAGGGGTGCTTCATCACCTAGCATCTTGGGCCAACTGGACCGGGAGCGTTAATCGAAAACTCATCTTAAAGGGCTACCCTGAGACAAAGCATTTAGAGTCATGTTCCTTAAGAAGAAAAAGACAAGAGAACTACCCCAAAAATGATTGAGAAAGCTAATTCATCGAGGTGAAACAAAAAAGTATAAATGTCATTGCACTACATGGTTGTAAAGCTATAATGAAAACATAGTTGGTTGATAGAATCTCTTGAAGAACCCTTATAACATGATCTGGAGTATAATTCTGAGTGTCTTCTCTATTGCAAGGTGAATTGTTGAAGGATATAAAGTGATTAAAAATTGCATGTAGTCCTATTGCTTTGAGTTGGCCTTACTATTTGATTATACAAGTTCTGGAAGTTATTGCTCTTAATTCCTGTACCCTGCTTTGTGTTGTGTTTCGTTGCTTGAGGACAAGCAACACCTTAAGTTTGGTGTTGTGATGCCTTGGCATCTTTATTTAATTTTGTAGTTTAATTTCTAAGAAATTGTGTCAGTTTTATTTAGTTTCAATGTGTTCTTAGAGTAAATTAAGTGTTTTTAGAATAAATTGGATTTTCCTGGGTTATATTACGTTTTGGTATTATTGTGGTGTTAATTTCAGGAATTGTGGAAGTAATTGATGCATAAATAGCACTTGGAGATGCACTTTGCGCCTCATTCACGCGCAGCGCCTCAAACTCATAATGGAGTAAAGATCAGCAAGAGAAGCAGGTGTTTCGCGCCTTCACGGCGCCCTGCGCCCTCGGAGCCAGCGCCTCGCGCCTGCCGGCGCCTTGCGCCCGAAATGAAATTTCCCATCCAGCACGCCGCGTCATCCAGGCGCCTTGCGCCCGAGAAGAAATTACCAGGCCAGCGCGCCGCGCCTCCCAGCGCCTTGCGCCCGAGATGGACCCTTCATGCCAGGCGCCTCGCGCATACTTTGCGCCTTGCGCCCCTGGGAGTTTTCCATCTTGCTGCGCCGCGTGTGGACTGAGCCTCGCGCCCGGAGAAATTGGAATTACCGCACCATAACTAATTCCCAAGATTGTGCTATAATTTAGGATCAAATTCAAATGCAAATCTATTTTGTATAATTCTGAGTTATCTTTAAACAAAAATCCCTTTGTTTTAGGGATAGGTACAATTTGAATTCTAGGACTATCTGGTTATAAATAGGACAAGAATGGAAGCTCAGAATCATCTTGGTTTTTATCTTTTGTTTACGTACTCTTATTATTTTCAGAATTAAATTCAGTTATTCGTGCTTCAAAATGTATTTCAATTTTCATGCCTTGTTTTCTTTAATTATGAGCAACTAAATTCTTTGTTAGGGTGAGGGGGATCGTATTACTAAGAATTAATCCGATATTTGTGAACCTTTGGTTTTATAAATTCAATTCAAGCAATTACTTTATTTGTATTGTGTTGTTCTGAGGATTGGAAAATCACTTTTCAACTTATCTTGGATTCATGTGGTTATTTGGGAAAATGAATTTGTGAATTAGCTTAAGGGAAATTGCTGGAAATATTGATATCTAGGAATAGAATCAAGATTTTTGTGAACTTTGAATCAGTAACAAATTTTTATCTTTTCTTTGAAATGATTTGATCAAGGGATTGACTAATTGTTCTTAGAAAAAGTGTTAAATTACCAAGGAATTGGAATTGACAACTTAAGATTCGATCATTGAATTGAGGTTTTAAAATACAAAGGCAAACAAATGTTTTATTAACTTCAGAAAATACGTGAACCCAATACCCTAACCTTTCATTCATTGAATTTTCATTAAACTTTTAATGCACTTTTTTACATTCAATAGCTTTCGAATTTACATTGTGTTCTCATTCATTAAACTTTATTCGATTTGTCTAATTAGAAACTCACTTAAAGAAATTTTTGCTCGGTTCTTTAATCCTCGTGGGAACGATACCCACTCACCGTGGACTTTATTACTTGTACGATTCGGTGCACTTGCCGATACCCTATCAACGGGATTGTTTGTTTGGATGATAACATGCTTGTATGTGATATATATGTTGTGAGTGTTGCATTGCATGCATTATCCCATCGCTGAGTCGACGACTCATCCCTCGTCAATCATGTTTTTCACAGTACGATCCTACCCCAGACGAGGAGCCCTTGATCCAGTAGAGGTCGCAGTTATCATCCTTGGTGAGCTCTGCTTCTGACGTGGGGCCTTTCAGTTTTTTCCCTTTTGTTTAGACTTTCATTTTCAGTTTAAGTGTAATGTTTCAGACAGTTTTGTTATGTATTAGTTGCTCCAAACACTAGAGGCAGGTTTCCTTTCAGTTTATGTTTCAGTTACCTTTAAAGTACAATTACGGTTTATTTATGATGAACAGTATTTTACAGTTATTTCAGTTAACAGTTATTCAGTTATTAAGATGATATTATATCCAGTTTTAAGGTCCTAGTAGCGTGTTCGTTGGGTTAGTGCCCTTCGCACGGACATCACTAAGTAGCGGGGTGTTACAGCTTCGCAAACAGCTTATTCTCCTTCAGCACCTCCAGCACCACCTTCAGGTGGCTCTCATGCTCCTCATGCATCTTCGAATAGATCAGAATGTCGTCAATGAAGACAACAACGAATCTATCCAAATAGGGTCTAAAGATTTTGTTCATGTAGTCCATGAACATCGTAGGAGCATTGGTCAGCCCAAAGGACATGACCGTGAACTCGTAGTGACCATAACGAGTCCTGAAAGCCGTCTTCGGGATATCCTCACCCCTCACACGAATCTGATGGTACCCTGACCTCAAGTCTATCTTCGAAAACACCTGGGCACCTCTCAGCTGGTCCATCAAATCGTCTATCCTAGGCAGCGGGTACTTGTTCTTGATGGTCACTTTGTTCAGCTGCCTGTAGTCTATGCACAACCTCATGCTCCTGTCCTTTTTCTTAACGAACAACACCGGCGCTCCCCAAGGTGATACACTTGGTCTGACAAACCTCTTCTCCAACAGCTCCTCCAACTGAGTCTTAAGCTCCGCCAACTCTCCGGGAGCAATCCTATAGGGTGCTATGGATATGGGTCCCGTCCCGGGTACTAGATATATGGCAAACTCAACCTCTCTGGCTACGGGAAACCCCGCTACCTTGCCCATTTTCCTCATTACCGTCGACATCATCCCTAGTACGTCTGTTCTGTGGTGCCATATTCCTATGCACACAAAACAAGAAACATTGAGTTGATCAGGCTCCACATTACAGCTGTGTATGCACAGTTACTATGACAGTCAAACAGATCGATCATGCACCTCAAAACTAACTAAAACATGTGAGAGGCATACGCATGATATAACTACCATGTATGCAACAATAGCATAGCAGGTCCATTACCCCAAGCCCTGTAGGATAGACCTGCTCTGATACCAAAATGTAACACCCTACTAGATAGCCCTTAGTGCTATAGTCATTCTGGGCCATTTCATAAGGGTTACCTCCTGTTATCATACATATACTTTTTTATTTTGAAAATACATGTACGCGGAAAATACTTGGGAGAATTTTTTTTTTTTTGAAAATCGTTCGCGGAATATAAACATAAGGGCATTGCGTATAATATAACGATAATATATGACACACGATATGGTCTGAATAATACCTCGTAAAATAAATGGAAATAAACAGACATAGTCTCCCCAAACATAAAATCACGAAAATAAATAGTAATAGGTGAAGGTAGTGAAACGTGAGAAGGGGGTTGAATCACGTTCCAACTATAAATCCTGTTTCTGAAAATTACTTTAAAAATAAAGATCAAGTATAAACTTGTCTTGCACAGCGGAAACAATTGTTATTAAATAATCATAAACTTAGCCTATAGACAAGGCTATAACAGATCTTGAAAGTATATTTACTTTCAAGCTCTTCTAAATGATAAAGGTTAAAACTTTAACCTTCAACACTTAGATAAAATATGATGATCATTTCGCTAATGCTATGTGTGTGTGTATGCAATGATAAATTGTAAAAACAATTAAATAAAGAGCAAGAGAAGAGAAAGAGCACACACAAAAATTTTATACTGGTTCGGCAACGTGCCTACTCCAGTCCCCACGATTCACCTGAGAGTTCACTATCACCACCAACACTAGGTGGAATTTCCTGCCTCTGCTACACCCTAAAGGACTTCAACCTGCACCTTCACCAAGGTGACTCACTGCCTTTGAAAACCACAAAGGACTTCCCTTGCACCAACAACTAGGTGACTAACTACCTTTGACAACTACAAAGGACTTCAATCCTTGCCTTCAACACCGAAGGACTTTCTACCCTTGCCTTAGACCCACTAAGGACTTCTTGCCTTACAAAAATAAGGACTTTGTATAAAATATGTGATTTTACCAATCAAGAACTTAGATGCAACTAAGTTGGAACCTTGATGGATTTTTCTCTCAAAGAAATAACTAGCAAAGCTAGGATAAACAAATAAAGCTCACTTTTTTTAAGAATTACAACCTTTTCCCAAATAAAAATAAGAACTTGAGGTTTAGAGGTTGAAGATGAAGAGAAATAAGGATTCAATTCGACAATAGTTTTGGCACTTGTAAGCTTGGGTAGTCTCTTTAATTCATGGGCATTGAGGTCTTGTATTTATAGGGAAAACACAAGCTCAATTTCGAAAATGCATGTCTTGATATCCACCCTTGATTTGAATTTGAAATCTCTTGATCCATTGGTGAGAGCTCCTTGATATGATTTGAAATTGATCTTCCAAAAATAGAAAAATCAAATAAGAGGAAGTTTAATCTTGGCTCTTGATTCAAATAATTCCCTTTAATCCAAAGGTTATTATTTGATCTTAAATATGGAAACTTTATAACCAAGCATTTGAAATAAGGAAACTTCATCTTGGCCCTTGAATTTGAATTGAGCCTTGATCTTGTGGTGTGCATTGCTTCATCATAATTTCACAAAATCTTGCAAAATTAGCAAGCATTTTGCGCCAACTTGGGAGTGAGAAAGGCTAGGGTTTTTAGCTTTTCTTGCTCCACAAGTGTGCCTCCATGTTGGTACGAATTAGGATTTCATGATTTCTCATTTTTGAAAATCCTAAAACACCAAACATGGTCTTCCAGGGAATCTTCTGTAGGTAGATTCTTGAATCTTGAAAATTCTTGAATCATGTATCTTGAGGCTTGAGATTATTCTGGAGTCTTGAGATTCTTCGAGATCTTGATAGAATCTTCAGGAATCTTCACAGAATCATCGGGAATCTTCTAGACTTGAAAATCTTGACAGAATCTTATGAGGTCTTCTAACAAAGTGCGTCTTGTTCATTTTATTTAATACATATAACATATCATAATTAAAGGTCTCTATGTAGTGTACTATGTGCTTCTAAATATCAGTAAGGAAAAGAACATATCATAACACTCTATATAACTTTAGCTCTCTTAAACTTTAATCTTGCATTAACATTGTTTGGCCTACCACCCTCCTATACATATCCTCCACATCATCGGTTCCTTAGGTATGAGCTCATCCTAACATATGCGGGAAGAGGGGGTTTTTCACTTTCCCTTGGTAATGCAGTCAGTGACCTAGGTTGTCATCCCTCCCTTACTAACTCCACTAGCTACCGAAGGCTACAGTGTTTTACTTTAACTATGACTTTACGTGATTTCACCTTCCTTTACCAACGGAGTCGGCGACCGAGACCTTATCCCTCCCTTACCCACTCCGTTAGTGACCGAAGGCTACATTACATTACTTTAACCTTTCAATACATCATCATCATATACATTGCATTATATCATAATATCATCACTTAAAATTTCATCATAACATTTAAACATACATACGACTCATAACATTACATAATGAACATATACGAATCATACATAACATATATTATCATACAATCGTACTTTTATATCATATTAACATATTACAGCTCATATAATCATATATAAATCATGCATAAATCATATATAACACTTATACAAGTTGTAGAACGCATTAGGGTGCATAAAGGATAAAAGAAATCAATTTTCGGACAAAGGGGCAAGAGACAGCGCAGCAGCCACCGCTTGGGCTACTGGCTAGGTCAAGAGTCACCGTGGGACCCACCGTCACTTAAAAATTACTAAAACACTCTAAAACATCCCAAATAATACTATAATGCTCATATAACTTTTTTAATATTTAAACATAAATTAAAATACACACATAGGCACATAAAATAAAATAAAGTAAATAATATATAACACTAACATTATCTAATAACATCATGTAACTCATGTAAACATTTCATATCATCATTCATAACCTCATACGTCATCTAAATATCAATTAAAACTCATATATGCATCCAACATACTCCTCCACATACAATGAACACTCACATAGATACACATAATTATCATGACACATAATAAACACACATAATTCACATAGCATAGAATGAACACATATAATCATATATACACACTTAGATCACATCACACATAAGGGTTTGACTAGAAGAAACTTATCCACCCAAACAGAATTAAATCCTAACCAAGGTCAATTACCCTTAATCTCACTTAATTAGGACTTAATAAAAGTCGGGGTGTTACACAACAGAGTATAATAAAATATGTATAAAATATTTATTTATTTATAAATATATATATATGATAAATTATATGCTATAGAAAAATTAAAATGTATTAAAAATATTAATGACAGTTAAAATATATGACATTTGATAAATTTAGAAGTTTAATAATCCTTAATTTTAGTAATTAAAGTGTACTATATATTAACTTTTATTATAAAATAGTTATTAAAATTAAATTTTTTATTTTTAAATTAGTTGATCGGTTCAACCGATTTACCCGATTTTTACAGATTTTTGACCGGTTTTTGTTTGAAATTTAATAACTGACTATGCCCGGTCTGGTGGGGAAAAAACTGGTTGTTTGAAATTTGGTCAAAACCGGTGAACTGCAAAAAAAAAAAAAATCGATTGAACCAATCAACAAATTCAAAAATAAAAATTGTAATTCTTTAAAATTTAATAACTATTTTATAATAAAATATAATATATAATATAATATAATTTAGTTATTAAAATTAAGGACTATTAAAGCTCTAAATCTATTAAATGCTTTATATTTTAACTTTCAATTACTATTTTTAATACACTTTAATTTTTTATAGAATATAATTCATCATATGCATATATATATATATATATATATATATATATATATATATATATTGTTAGATAAATATATATTTTAATATATACGCTTGAACCTCGGTCAAATTGGTTGAATCTCTGAACGGCTCCCTCATCTGGTTTAATGTTCGTTCGATTTTTAAAACCTTGAAAAAGAGAGACATCCTCTCAAAATGAAGACAAAAAAAATTATCCAAAAGCAAATAAAATTAATTTTTTGGAAACATAAAAGTTAAAATAAACTAATGATCTAAATTGTTTAGCATGTTTTGCTACCTTGCAAGTTTGGATTTTCCCTCTATTTTTTATCAATAGATTAAATTATATAAATTTAACCTAAAAATAATGAATATTATATTTAAAATTAAAATATAATAACAACCATTTTAATATGTACAATTTAAATATTTATAAATTAAGACAACAACAACAAAATAAGATGATAAATATAATAAATTAAATAAATTAAAATAATTGATAAATTAAGACAATAAAGATAACAAACATCAAGAAAATGAGTTATAGAATATGAACCCAAATGGAGAGATTGTATTTTTTTATTAGTATTATTATTATTTAAATCATGCAGATGGGCTTTTTTACATAAAAAGATTGGAAATGGGTTATAGAATATGAACCCATGGGGCTCTACAAAAAAAAAAAACAAAGCCCAAAATGAGCTTAAATACAAACACAAAACAATACTAAGACTAAAACACCAAATGGGCTAAAACACCAAATAGTCAAACACAATCAAAATTAGGGTTTGGTTTTATTTTTGAGGAGGGAGAAAGAGAGGTGAGTAGGGCCGTCAAAACGGGTCAAACCCGTCGGGCCAACCCGTTTATCCGCCTAAAAAAAGAGGGTTGGGCCAAAAATTTTTGGACCGTTTAACATCGAGCAATTTATGACCCGGTCCGTTTAACCCGCAAGTTAAACGGGCCAACCCGCCGGGTTCGCGGGCCAACCCGTTTATCCGTTTATTTAAAAAAATAAAAAAAATTATATTAATATTTATGGTGTTAGGATATTTATGAATTGTTTTTATGGTGTTTGGACTTGGATAATTATAATGAATTTATGATACTTTAAAACTTGTTAAGTGATTATGAGTTCATGGTGTTTGCTATTAAAATGTTAGTATATTGATTTTTAGTTTACTATTCTTAATCAATTATGAATATTATTATATTTTATTAATATTTAATTTAAATAATATGAAGTGATATTTGATATAGGTTAATTAGATTTCTTTTTTAAATTAATATATTTTCTAATTATAAAAAAATAAAACATTTAAAAAGAATTGAAAAAAAACTTCAAAGTTGCAAAAAAAAAAAAAATCTTAAACGGGCCCCGCGGGTTCCTCATAAATGGGTTGGTCCCAAAAAAATATCCGTATAAATTATGCGGGCGGGTCGGACCAGTCCGTTTAACTTGCGGGCCGAAACGGGTCGGGCCAAAACGGGCGGGCCCCGCCCATTTGACACCCCTAGAGGTGAGGCAGCAGTGCCGCTACCTCAAAAGTTATAAAGAGAGAGTGGAGCGACAAAGACTTCCGATGGGAGGAGGGAGTGCGAGCCTCGACAGCCCCAAAACACCAATATCATGGTGGTGACATTGCAGACCCGTAAAGTCTGGTGGTTCTAACTGTGACGTTGAGAGAGGATAGGGATAGAGAGAGAGAGAGAGAGCGCTTGCACGAGGATTAAAATATCACTTCAAACGAGGCGCTTGACTTTGATAAGGTGTCTGAGTTTGGGCTTTGATTTCATGTTGGGCGCTCGACTTCCAACTTGGGCGCTTGACTTTTCGTATCATGGGTTTAACGCGAAAAAGTGTGAAATTCAATGGGCGCCAGACTTGCAATTGGGGCGCTGGTTTTGCAATTGGCGCCAAGCGCTTGACTTCAATCACAGGCGTTGGGGCGTCGCACGGGCGCTATGGCGCTGCCTTGCTTGTGGCGCTGGACTTCCACCATGGGGCGCTTGACTTCAGATCCTTGTGGCGCTTGACTTGGTGCTTAGGGCTTAGCGCCTGGATCAAATTGAAGGGCGCTAGGATTCATGCTTTGGCTCCTGACTTTGGATTACTTCAATATGTGGCGCCTAGCGCCAGGGATTATGAAGCTTTGGGCGCATGGCGCTGGAATGGGCGCCTAGCGCCAAGAAGATAGCAACTTGGGTGCTGCTTTGAGCGCCTGGCGCTGGGATGGGCGCAAGGCGCCGGGGTACTGGCAGCATTTCAATTTTAGCTTACAGGCTACTTTCGAGGCTCCAGACGCGAGAATTTGATTTCGTCATCTTCATCAAAGTTGTAGATCCTTTCTTTACCTTCCCAATGACACCGAAATCAACTCCATCCGAGATCCATAGCTCCAATTGTGCTTAAAACACCATAAAAGGGTTGTAAATCTTTCTACTTCTACATGCGCGCTGGTGTTGTTGTTGTAGAATTTGCAATGGTTTTCCATGATCCTTCAAAGCTCCCAAATGCAACTCCAATTCTTCTATAAAATAGAACAAAAATACCAAAGAACACATAAAAAGTACCAATAATTTAAATTAAACATTAAACTAATTAAATTAATCTAAATGAAAACATATTACTTATAAAACTAAGATAAACTATTAGAAAATTAAATTAAAAATTAACTAAGATGCCAAGGCATCACAACACCAAACTTAAGATGTTGCTTGTCCTCAAGCAACCAAAATAAAATAAAAACAAAGCATCAAAGATAGACTAACAGAGTAGTGGAATCAAAGAACAAATTTTTCAGAAATTACATTTTTTTCAGGTTAACTCAAAACTATATGGTTACATGTAACTACACACCCTTCTCCACCAATTCAACAATTACCTTGAGCAACACTAGACTAGACTTGACAAACAAGATTGAAATCCGGATCAAATTATAAGAGTTCTTTCGCAGCTCCTAACACCAAACTTAGTGTTTGACCCTAATTTTATAGATGCAATGCAATGCCTTTCAAAATTTTCAACCCTTGAGATGAACCAAATTAAAACAAATAGTAGGGGTAAGACACTTGCAATTTTAATCATTTATGACATTTGCAACCTTTGCATAGAACACTCTAAATGCTTTGTATTAGAGCAACTCTTTAAAATAGGCTTTCAATCAACGCTCCCGGTCCAGTTGGTCCAAGGCGTTAGGTGATAAAGCACCCCTCAGATTTAATTACTCAAGCCTCTCCCTGACACAAAAGCACCAGAAGCACATAACTAGGATTAGAGTTCAATTCACACAACTCCTAGACATTGGTGCTCAGAACCTTAGGTATTTACATCTCATTTATTTTCTTTCATTGCTTTTGGCACCTTTATGCAACCCTCTTATTGCAAGGCTCACCCCCTTAAATCAAATTTCAAGAGATTCATCCAATTAGCACAATACATAGGCATCACACTACATTCATATGCGCAGGGATTCACACCAAACCTAGTTATTAGAATTAGTCCAAGAACCCCTATAATAATTCTCTAGAAAACAATCCTAATCATCTCCTCAAGTTGTAAAGATAATAATTAACCAAACAGCAATTCAAGGTGCACAGACATGTACTCACACAGTTTAAAAATTAACCAAGATAATTTAAACCACAAGCATAATTAAATTATTCAATAACTCCACCACTTTGTACTTGAGCAAACAAACTAAGAAAATCAAAAATATAAAAACCTAGAACTAAAACTAAAAGATAATGATAATAAAGAAAATAAATAGAAAGGATAGAAACTTCCCTGAATTGGGTTACCTCCCAACAAACGCTTCTTTAACGTCACTAGGTTAACGTGTGGATGCCAGCTCAAGGTGGGTCATGTGATGATTTTTGTTGATCAATTCCTCCTCCAGTATGGTGCTTCAGCTTGTGCTCATTCATGCTTACATTTTTCTCAGGCTTGACTTCAGTTTTCTTAACATCTTCAAATGGTGGATCGTAGAACCCATGGTCAACATATGTTGACTTGAGTTCCTTATCAATCTAATGCTCAATCTTATCATGATGGGGTAGTGGAAAGAAAAAATAGAAGTATACAAGAAATGGCAAGGACCATGATGTTAGAAAGAAATATTGCAAAATGCTTTTGGGCTGAAGTTGTAAATACAACAGCTTATGTTCAGAACAAGGTATTCATTAGACCCATTCTAATGCTTACACCTTATGAATTATGGTTTGGTAGAAAGCCAACAATATCTTATTTTCATATATTTGGTTGTGAATGTTTTGTGTTAAATACCAAAAATAACTTGGATAAATTTGAAGCAAAATCTGATGAAGCTATATTTTGGTGACATGGTCAAGTAACAAACAACAAACTGTAGCAATGTTTTAACACCCGTGATTCGGGACTTTATTGTTCTGTGTATTCTCAAGTCACCGGTGCGGATTTTGGTGCCCGGAGCTTAGAGTTATATATATGTATATGTGTGCATGTGTAGCACGCACATGGGTAACATGGTGCTAAGATCAATTATTTTATTTGATGGGGATGAATATTTGAATTGATTGGTGATTGATATTTAAAGTTGGAACAAACTATATGGTGATGCCTGAGATATATATATATTTTTACGGAACCAGAGTGAGTGGTGTGTGTGTGCTTGGATTTAATTTAATTTCCGTACTCAGGGAAGAGACCGACGTTTAGTTTATTTATATATATATATTGCAGTAGTGACATGTATATATATATATATATATAATCATGCTTGAGATATTAAGGTGCTTAGGTGGGAATAAATAAAATTTCATATATGTGAAAGGGAACATATTTGATGTCTTATGATTTAAAATAAGTTGTGTGTGTATATATATATATATATATATATATGTATATGGGTGCATAAATATATATGTATATGCATTTGTTTTGTGTGACTAAATTTTGTGAATATACTATAAGTTATCATAATAATAATTTAAGTTGCTGAGAAGCAAGACAGACTTAATATTATTATTGTATGAGTTAGAGAACCCGTGAGAGGAGTAATGATCGTTATAAAAATTTTGTTGAGACCTTAATATTCAAAATTTAAATTCCCAAATTGGTGTTTGGAAAATATTTAGAAAATATTCTCACCAATATTGGAAAATTATGATTTTAAGTCTATTATTATTATATTTCACATTTTTACGATTTTCAGGAAAAAACCTATTTATATATAAATAATGTGAAATTAATAATGATATGAGATAATTATTTTAGACTCATTGAGAGTCTCATAATATTAAGGAAATTTTCATAACGATCATATATCATTTTCTTATTTTAAAACTGAGTGTTTAGTGAGTTTTTGAGTAACCTGAGAGCGAGCCTGAGCTAGATCCTAAACACAACCGGAGCAACTTTTTAGGACCCTGAGCTCTCCAAAATTTATTGAACTCTCACCATAAATCTTAGTTGTAATTTCTTGCTCAAAAATATACTCAAACACATACTCATACTCACTACCTAGAGACATTTAACACTACAACAACTAAAAAATTAAACAAAAACACTCCATTTCTCCTCTATAAGCCTCGGCCAGCTTCCCCCTTCAAAACACAACTTCATTTTTCACCAAAACTCACCATTTTCCAGAGCTCTCCTTCCCCTCCAACCACCTCAGCTCGGCCAGCACCAGAGAGGGCCAAGAACAGCCTTCCTCCACCATCATTTCTTGCATTTTGCTTCAATATTAAGGTGAGTTACAACCATCCTTCTCATCCTTGCATGTTCTACATCATCTCAACTTCTTTTTGGTTCTGATTCTTGTTGAGACATGGCCCAAACTTTCGAGTTGCATGATGCATGTGAGAGTATCTTGATGTACTTGATGAATGGAGCATGTTTAGGTACTTGCATGTTGTAAGACCCCAAAATCCTAATTATGCTTTAATCGGAGGGATTTAGTGAAAATCGCTTCAATCAAGGAATAACTAGGATATATGCGTGTTAATATGTATTTTTGACATGTATGATTGACTAAATATGTGTTATGTGTACTATGTGGAAAATGTGTGTTAGAAATGATAAGTGCATTGCATAAGATTGAGAAGTTAGTATAATGTAAACTTGAATTAAGAATGATGATCTAGGTAGGGAATTTAAGAAATAAATGGTAATTTTGGTAAGAGTATGTTTGCACAAGTGTATAAGTACTAATAGGAATTGTTGGTAAAGGTTTGGAGTGAGTTAGATGCAATTTAGGAATTTTTGAAGTATTTTGCTTGCTGCTACTGCCATGTAGCAGTACTCGTCGCTAGCGGCCAGCTTAGCTCGCTAGCGGATGAGTCGGTAGAGGTCCCTCGCTAGCGACAGTAAGAAGGCGCTAGCGGGTAATGCGGTGAGAGCGGTCGCTAGCGACCGTGAAACACGCGCTAGCGACCAGCTTGAGGACAGAACAGCATTTATGCAATTTTTGCATTTTCTGTTACATCCTCCATCTTTTAAAATTTCCCTTAGCCCCCTTGCGTCCCAAAACCCTTACCTACCTCTGAAGAAACCTCACCATCATCAGAACACCATTTCAAACCCCAAACTCTCCAAGAATACAATCCTCTCAACTCCATAACCACCAAACTTCACAAACCTCATCACCACTCCATCCAAAACTCAATACACATAGAATCTGACCCCATATCCGAATTCCTTATCTTATTTACTTCACTTTAGACCGAACATATATCATCAGAGGCTCTAGGATCATCTTCATCATCATCAAAAGTTAGTTAGAGTGTTAAGCAAGTAGCTCAAGGAAGAACAAGGTGATTCTTGGTGTTAGACGGTTAAACTACAAGAGGTAGGGGTTTAGATTTATGTTATGATACATATTTGTGTGTTTTCATGCATAAGGATCGGTTAGAAATCATTATATGCTCGAGTATGAAGGCTGTTCTGAAACTGGTTTGAATTCAGAGTCGGGACACGCGCTAGCGGCCAAGTCATAGCCGCTAACGAATGACCACGCCCTAGCGACCATACATTAGGCGCTAGCGAGTGGTCGTGCGTTTTTGGAAGCTAGCGGCCACAGAGGACGCGGTAGCGGCATTTCGCAGAATTCTGCAGAACTGTTTAAAAATGCTGACTTTTGTGATTTTGCATTTTAATGATTTCTAACCCTTTTTTGAGGATCTAAACTACTGTAACAAGTTTATTATATATGTTTAAAATAGATAATGGTGATTATGAAAAGAGTTAAGCAAATTAAAAAGAAAATGACATGTAGGTGCAATTATGTACAAAATGATATGTTTTCAAGGGAGTTATGAAATAAGCATGTTGTGAATGATTTACACTTAAATTCCAGAATAAGATGTTCAGTTGTGTATGTGCTTACATGTTGTATTGCTATGACAAGTCAAGTTATGATAATTTGAATATGAAAGAAAGACAATAGTAGATCAAGTAAGCAATTGTAACCTTCAGTCACTAGTGTCGTCAGTAAGGGAGGATTGGCAACCTCGGTCACTGACATCACTGGTAAGGGAAGGTGAGAAACCCCTCTTTCCCCGTGTGTCTAGTAGAATCTAGAGAGATGTGAGCTCATAGTCTTGGGATTTGGTGATGTGGAGGTAGAGAGAGATAAGACGGTTAATGCCAATTTCAAATAAAGGTTTAATGTGCACATATTAAGGATGAGTCTATGTATATGTACCAATCAGAAATTAAGTAAGTAGTGATGCCTTCAGATTTACATATATTGCATACATATTAATCAAGATGCATATAGGTAAGACACTCCGGATATAAATTGATTTATGAAATTTCCAATAAAGTAAATCTTGCATATTACACTGTTTTTATACTAAACTGGAGTGATCCCCCTACTGAGTCCGTGGAGCTCACCCTATTCCACCACTTTTGTTTTAGATACAGACAGGGGTGCCGGTACATCTACAGGTTAAATGCTTTGGAGCATACATGGATTCAGAGCTGGATTCCAGAAGACTTAGGATATTAGCTTACTTCCGTTTATGTCTTGTATTTACGTTTTATGACTTTTGTCATCTTTTTGGGAACCTTTAAGGAAGTTATAAGTGGCTGTACAAGCTTGTGACTTCCTCAAAAGTTCCATCACTATATACTTGTACTAGTTATGGTATTATATGTATTCTAGATACTGTAGAACTATATCTATGTACGTGTGGGCCACCTTTGTGTGTTCTAATGTTATGTATTTACATGAGTAGCTCTTACAATGATATATTATTCATATCGGATATTCCGCACAAGCCGAGTTTTAAACTTCCGTTTTCTTTTGAAAAACAAATCGGCCCTATTTTCCGCGCATTATTACTTTATTCAACTTTAATCTCTGAAACAAGATGTTAATTTCCGATAATTAACTCAATATGACTTAAGCATAAAGAGGTAATTATTAGGGTGTCACACATGTTGAATTTGATGCTTGCATGTTTATGAGTTTGTGTTTTTCTTGCATTTGATTCTGAGATATTGAGTTTAGACACTAATTATATGTGCATGTATGTTGGATGAATGATTTTCAAGTGATTTGGATGAGTGGGTATGAGTTTTGGGGTGAGAGGGGAGCAAAAACGCGATTTCTGCGTTTTCTGCAGAAACTGAGCTGTGGGGATCGATCCCCACCATTGGAGGATCAATCCCCAAGTGTAAAGTGCTGCTGGTTTGTGAAAATTTAAGTGGGGATCGATCCCCACTCTGAGAGGATCGATCCCCATGCTGCGAAAATGAGTTTCTGTGAAGATTTAAGGGGGGGATCGATCCCAGACCCCTGAGGATCGATCCCCTGGACAAAAATTCACCCGGGAGGAACAATTTTAGTGCAGGATCGATCCAAGACCCCTGAGGATCGATCCCCTGCACCAGAAAAGTGAAAATTCACCTGTTTTCATTCTATTTCAAGTAAACGTTTTAAAATAATGAGTGAGGGGTTAACATACTACGTAAGGTTTAAATAATTCCCTAGCCTTGTGATTATATATATACAAAATTGTATGATTTAGTGTTATTAAAGGTTTTGAGAACACTTTAAAATGCCTTTGTGAAAGTGTCATATGTTTTGAAAAATAAAGTGTCACTATGAGTAGTACTCATAAGGGAAATAGATTTGAAATGAACCTTGGAAAAAGTATTTCATATACTTTGAAAATTTAAAGGTACTAAGGCTTGTGAAAAATTTTCATGTAGTAGCCTCTAAACCAATGGAGTGCACAAACAAATAGAAAAGGGAAATTTAATGATGTCGAATACCTGTATTATGTGCTAAATGCTGAGTTGGCGAATTTTGATGCTCGTAGGGCGATTCTTTAAGGGTTGTGATGAAGATTTAACTCTTATATGTTTATGTGCATGCTAAATTATACAGGAATCCGTAAAGTACATGTAACTAAGAAATCGTTATACATGCTTAAGATTTTAAGAGTGCGAAGTTATGAATGATTTGTATTTGTTTATGATGAAAAGATGAAGGGTGGTGAAAAGGATTGAAATCGAATATTCTGAGTAAGAAGCTGAATTCCACACTGATGTGAAATGATACAAGAATGATGAATTGAATAGATAATCGTATGTGCTTGTGTATAATGCCGGTATGCATTGGGTTTTGTGATAAAGCTTGTTGGTTGAGGTGATATGCTACGTGTGGCTGACGTGTAGATGATTAGGTGATGGTAGTTGAGATAATGACGTGAAAATATGTTATAATTATATGCAATGTAGAACCTCTTGATTGAGGTTAGAGTGAATTATGAGATGGTAATGCTTTATGAGATGATACGTTACGTTAGGTGTAATGTGTGTGAGCATATAATACTATGTTTGATGATAAAGTATGCTATGTGACATAATGAGATTATGGTCATAGATACTTGGATGAAAAGATATTATAAATGTATGAAATGATGAAACGGAAAAATGCTCATCACTTATGCGTTGATTTCAAAGTTTATGTTTGCCTGAATAATTGTTTTAAAGATAGATTGTGAACATAGTTGAATACCAGATTGAGATGGTTGCTGTAATGATATGAGTATGCACCTATATATTGTTAAGAAAAGTGATGAGTTACGATTGATGATGGGTTGGTTTCGTGGGAATGCCGGGGGAATCCCGAGGTACATGCCAGGAAGCTCCCGAGGAGTACCCCGGAAACACTAGAGGAATTTTATTTGATATGATTGTGTACATAGATTTGGTTTCGTGGAGAATGCCGGGTAATTCCTGAAGTACATGCCAGGAAACTCCCGAAGAGTATCCTGAAGTAACTAGAGGTAGATTTAAATGTTATGGTTGAATTGAGTTTTAGTACCGCTCACCGAGGCGAAGAGAATGATCGGTTAGTGCCGCTCACCGAGGCGAAGAGAAAAATCGGCTACGACCGCTCACCGAGGCGAAGAGAATGATCAGTTAGTGCCGCTCACCGAGGCGAAGAGAACAATCGGTTGTTGACCGCTTGCCGAAGCGATGAGAATAATCGGTAGTGTTGCTCGTCGAAGTGAAGAGATTTAACGGATGGACGTAGGATGCATGTTTGGATTGCTGATATGCTTGTGATGATATGATTAGATGTCCGGGAGATGAGTGTGCTTTCGCATTGAATGAGGGAACACGAGAACTTAGAGAGAGACCCTAGGTTCCCTTAGAAACGGATCAGTAAGATGTTTGAACCAGTCAAAGTAAGGACTCCGCCTTTTCAGACAGTAAAGTACCGTTTTATACCAGAGTATTACTTTGACTGCCTAGAATCGATGTTGTCGAGCACGTAGATCCGTGTGCCCTGTGTAACTCACTAAGACGACCCCATCTTACTGTTTTCTCTTTTGATGCTTCGATTCTAGATACGTATGGAGCAGCCACCGCCGCCGCCCCTGCCGCGCCGACTGACATATGACTTCGCGGTAGCGAGCTACATGCCGTCGGCTGGCGCCGTGACCATGGTCTCCACTGTATCCGGGGTATATCGTTTCTTCATCCCAGAGCTCATGGCGAGATACCCTGTTCCTGTTCCTGATCCTCCACCCGCACCTGTCCTAGCGCCCGCTCATCCGCCACCACTTCCAGCGCCCATACCCGCTCCGGAGTCAGATGAGTCAGACCCCGAGGAGGGGGGATACGAGAGTGATGAGGCAGCCCCGCCCACCGACGAGGGCGAGCAGATGGAGGACGAGCCGGAGGTAATATCCCTAGCGGGAGGACCAGCACCGAGCGAGGAGAGTGATGGTTCTGGAGCTTTTGTACCCCTGTGAGGGAGATAAACACTTCTTTGGTTTGTATATATTTATTGGGCAGCTTTGCACTCCACCTGAGTCTACCTTGTACATCCGGACCAGGACTTTACACCGTCCATTTTTGGGTTGTAGCAGCTCTTTTCATAATATATGGCATGTATATGTATCTGATGAACTGCGGTTTACCTGAGTCCTCTTTGTATATTCGGACCAGGAATTTCTAGACTTGTCTTTTGATCATGTCAGCTCCTATATATATATTTCGGCATGTAGTAAACAGGATCCCGATATACTCAAACCTTGATATTTTCCACTCTGATGCATATATTATATATTAATATTTTGGCCATTTGTTGCATGGGCCTTTATTATATTATTGGCATTTTCTATTGTTATTCTATACGCTTATCCAGGTTATCTATTCGTGCTACTAATCTGATTGGTCATGGCTTTGAGTCTCAATACCGATTTATTGTACACGGGGGTTTGTGAAATTGTACTTTACATATATACGTTTAAAAAAAAAACATGGGGTTTTTGGGTGTTATGTAACATTGCAAATTGTTAATTATGTCCATGACATAGTTAATAAATTGGGATGTTACAAATGTCAATAGTCGAGGCTGAATATGTAGCAGCTTCTGGAAATTGCAAAAAACTTTTATGAATCAGAACCCAATTGGAAGATTATCAATTGAGGTACAATTCTTTACCTTTATATTGTGACAGTACTAGTGCTATTTGCATTGCAAAAAAATCATGTTTTTCATTCTAGGACTAAACATATAGATATCAAATATCATTTCATTAGAGATCATGTGATTAAAGGAGATATAGGATTAAAGTTCATTGAAACTGAAAATCAATTAGCTGATATTTCTACAAAACTTTTATCAGAAGATAGGTTTATTTCTCTTAGAAATAGACTTAACATGAAACTTATTTAAACCTTTTTGATTATGACAAAAAGGGGGAGACGTGGTTATGTAATCTTTACTTATTTCTTCTTACCTTAGTTTCTGAAAGACTATATAAGTTTCAGAAGATTGCAAAAAGGGGAGTTTCTGATTAGTATTTCTAATGGTTATATAATTTTAGTTTTGATTCTGATATGGATATTACATTTAGGGGGAGTTATAGAATTTCTTATGGAGTTATGCATGATATTTTATTGTGTTATACTTGATAGAAATATATGGCATATCATCCATTACATTCTGATACATGTAATTTTGATATGCATCTCTGATTATTATTACTATATTTTGAAAATATTCAGAAAATTATATGATTTATAAGAACTATATTTCTGATACTATCTTATATACATTTATGAAAAAATTATATTTCTGAGAACATTTCTCAATGGTGTGTTTTGTTTTAAAATCTATGAGAAGCATTGAAAGATTACATAAGTTTTGTCATCATCAAAAAAGGGGAGATTGTTGATGTAAATCCTCTTTTGGTTTTGATAATAACAAAACTAATGTAACAACAGATTCAGAAGCTTGACATTAATATTGTAATTGTATAAAAGTTTCTTTATATGTTCAGAAAGTATTGTTTGTAATAGTTAGGAAACTTTGTAAATAACTTCAATAAAAGTTGTAAAAGCTATATTCTATTTTCCTAGTAAATGTATTAGGTAATTTGGATTTGTAATACATTTAGAACTATTAGAAACATCAAACAGTGTTCAGAAATTGGAATGCAGATTCATAAGGCTGCATCAGAAAGGGAATTCTGAAGGAGTTCAGAATTCTGGTTCAGAAAGTGTAACCTGAGATGTTCAGAAAGGTTGTGTTCAGAAAGTGAACACTCTCTAAAGTTCAGAATCGTGTTTATGATTCAGAACTATTTCAACATTATTATTGCTTTGTTTATTTTGAAAAAGAGCACGTGGTAATTGTTGAAGTGTTCTTTTTGGATAAGGTTAGTTATTCTAGTTGGAACTTACAGCTGAAAACTTATCCTTTCCATCTCTTTAAATAGAGATGGTGTTGTGTAGTTTTACACAATTATAGAGACACACAGGACAATCGATAGAAGATACAATCACTCATTCAAGAGAGAAAAACTCTATCTGTGAGAAAAGAAAATTCAGAGAGAGAAAAGAAACAAAGAAAAGAATTATGCTCTGAAAAGAAAAGAAGAGAAAAGAAAGATTCAAACTCTAGAAAAGAAGAAAAGAGCTGATAAGAAAAGAGTTTGAGAGTTTATTCAATTCTGATGTAAGATCAGAAGCTTTAAACAACACCAATATCAATCACAGTTTCAGGAATCTATAGCAAACGTATAAGGAAAAGTCCTTGAAGGATTCAAGGCAAGGAAAATCTTCAAGAGGGGACATCTTGGAATGGAAAATCTTCAGAAATGTGTAGTTTTCTAGAGTAAAAGTCTTTGGAAGGGGAATTCTGAAGCAAAAGTCTATACAAGGGGATATTGTATAGCACCTCTGCAAGTGGTATCTTGTAGCGAATCTGAGAAGGTTGCAAATACATTGTATGCTTGCTTAAAGGATTCTGAAATAGTGGAACTCGACTTGAGAGGTTGAAGAACTTGATGTAGGCATTATTGGCCGAACAAGTATAAAAATTGTGGTTTTGTACTCTCACCTTCATCCTTTTATTGCTTATATGATTTGTGATTGTTATCAATATTGAATTGAATTGAATTAATCATAATCAGTGTTAAGAAAGGAAAGGTAACAAAAACATAACACAAGTTGTGATTTTAAAGTTTCATGTGAAAAATTAATCTTTTGTAATAAAGATTGTTTGTATTTGATTCTATGAGTATTGATTAAATTGTTTGACATTGAAAAAGATTGAAAGAAAGTTTTTTTGAATGTTTCTTGAAGGGTTTTAAGAAATCTGTGTTAAACATTCTGATTGATAGTTTCTGAAGATTGACATTCTGTAAAATATTCTGAAACATTTTTTGTTCTATTTCTGATGAAGTGATATCTTATAATTTGTATTTTACATCATCAAAATATACAAGTTTCATTTTCAAATTCAGAAGCTTAGGTGCTGTTTGGTTTCCGTTTTCATTTTCTGTTTTCTCTGTTTTCAAAATTTTGTGAAGAAAATACTGAAAATAGAGAAAACAATAAAATCTCGTTTTCTGAAGCATAACAGATTCTGAAAGTTCTAAAGTAATTTCTTAAGGAAGTTCAGAAGGAAAATTCTGAAGATATTTCTGATAAGAACATTCTGAAATAACATTGTTTTAGTGTTCAGAAAGTTTGAAATAAAAATACATGTTTTGATGCTTTGTGATTAATTATTTGTGATTCTTTAATCCGCTACAAAATATTCGTATTTGAAATTATTAATTTTTTATACATGTTCTGATATCACAAACTGCTTATCATAATTGGTTTGAAATTAACTTTTCAACAAGTACAAAATACTTGATTGATTTTACAATTTCATAAAGTATCTTTTGCATCAAGATTTGAAATATAGGAGGAAGTTTGACACAACCAATTCACCCTCCCTCTTGGGTTGTGTTCTTGATACTTGAGAAATCATTGTCTGCACCACCACCAACAACATCTTCCATCCTCCAATGAATACATTTTTCAGTGTTTGAGGTGGAGGTTTCAACTCCAATCCAAATTGTTTTTCCATCTCAACCTCTTTTGTAGTAAAGGATTTTTCTTTCACATGAACAAGTTGTTTCACAGGTGGTGAATCATAAAGAGTGCTCACATTAAGCATGTGGTTGTATGTGTGTTTAATGTCACAGGTTTTGATAATGTCAAAAAGGGATTAAACGTTGTTATCTTGAAAGCAAAGTAATCAAGTCACGTGATGTTGATTTGGATTGATCTTGAAGATATTGAAGATATTGAAGATATTTTGAAGATCAATTAGTAAGATCATTTAGATTAAATTATGTACATCTCAAGATAGATAAAATGAATGACCACAATTTTTATGAAATCGGTTTACAAAATGAGTTTATTAAATGATTTCATGAAAATAATTAAAGTTTCAAAACTATGCGTTAAAAGAAATATTAGATAATTATTTCAATATATTTGGAAATTATTTTTACTCTTAAGGATTTCAAATTTGAATGAAAAGACATGATGTAATTGATTACAAGAGTCTTGTTTTGTTAGCAAGAGGTGTAATTAATTACAAAATGTTATATTGGTTTTATTTGAAGAGTCACATTGGTTCATGCATACAAAGATTGAAACTCTATGAATACCAATGATTTCTAATTCCAAACAATGAGAATCATGAGAGACATATTCTAAAAGTGTTTTAACATCTTTCTCTCACTTTTTCTAATCTCATGTGGTCTAATTCTTTCTATTCATTTTGAGATAATATGATTGTGTTATAGAATTGTATATCTACTCTTTGAGAGAGTTTTTGTATGAGAGTTCTCTTTTTCTTTACACAAATTGTAAGATTGAAATAAAGTGATTAGGTGATAATCACTTTGGTTTGGGTCTACTTGATTGGAAGGGTGGGGTATCCCTTTGGAACAATCTAGTGTTGTAATCTTGTGAAGATTATAGTGGACTATCCAAGTGGGAGACTTGGAACTGGATGTATGTAGCGCCCTTGAGCTAGTAGTGCAATACTATGCGATCATATGTAATATGTAAGCCATGATTTTGAAGATTTATATGTGGCGGTGATGATTGATGTGCATTTGAGTGAATTGAATTATAATTGATTTGTATGTGAAGAACTTACATGGTGATGGTGATTTATGTGCGTATTTGAAAAATAAGGGATATGTATTTAAGATTATGTGTTAAGGTAAGAATATGTACGTGAAGTGTATATAAATATATATGTATATGGGCACATATATATATGTGTATATATTTTCTTGGTGACATGTGAAAAAATAAATTGCATATATGTAAGAGTACATATTTTATGTCTTGCGAATAAAATAATTTGTATATATATATATATATGTATATGGGTGCATAAATATATATATATATGCATTTGTTTTATGTGACTAGATTCTGTGAATGTGCTATAAGTTATTATAATAATAATTTAAGTTGCTGAGAAGCAAGGCAGACTTAATATTATTATTGGATGACTTAGAGAACCCCTGAGAAGGGTAATGATCGTTATAAAAAAAAAATTTTGTTGAGACCTTAATATTAAAAATTTAAGTCCCAGATTGGTGTTCGGAAAATATTTAGAAAATATTCTCACCAATGTTGAAAAATTATGATTTTAAGGCTATTATTATTATTTTTCACATTTTTACGATTTTCAGGAAAAATCCTATTTATATATAAATAATGTGAAATTAATAATAATATGAGATAATTATTTTAGACTCATTGAGAGTCTCATAATATTAAGGTAATTTTCATAACGATCATATATCATTGTCTTATTTTAAAAATTGAGTGTTTAGTGAGTTTTTGAGTAACCTGAGAGTGAGCCTAAGCTAGATCCTAAACACAGCCGGAGCAACTTTTTAGGACCCTGAGCTCTCCAAAATTTATTTAATGCTCACCATAAATCTTAGTTGTGATTTCTTACTCAAAATCATACTCAAACACATACTCATACTCACTACCTAGAGACATTTAGCACTATCAAAACACAAAAACATTAAACAACACCACCCTTATTTGGCTTTAAGTCTCGGCCAACACTCCCTCCCCCTAACACACTCACATTTTCCTCTCTCAAAACACATTCAGAGCTCTCTCTTCTCCTCCCTCTCCCTCTCATTTTCGGCCAGCTTCTTGGAGCCCAAGAGGAAGCCATCACCACCTTCATTTCTCTTGATTCTTCCTCATTCCAAGGTGAGTTACAACAACCCCTATCACTCTTGCATGTTCTACACTATCTCAGACCCTCTTTGCTTCTGATTTTTGCTTGAAGTCAGCCCCATTTTCGAGTTGCATGATGCATGTGAAAGTATCTTGATGAACTTGATGAATGAAGCTTGTGTGAGTGCTTGCATGTGAGGTTTGATGCTTGCATGTGTATAAGATTGTATTTTTCTTGCATTTGGTTATGATATATTGAGGTTAGACACTGATGATATGTGTATGTATGTTGGATGGATGATTTTTGAGTGATTTGGATGAATGGGGGTGGGTGTTGATGGGAAAACAGAGCAAAAACGCGACTTCTGCGTTTTATGCAGAAACTGAACAGTGGGGATCGATCCCCACCATTGGAGGATCGATCCCCAAGTGAAAAATTGCAGATTTTGTAAAAATTTAAGTGGGGATCGATCCCCACTCTGAGAGGATCGATCCCCAGGCTGCAAAACTGGGTTTTCTGTAAGTTTTTAAGGCAGGATCGATCCCAGACCCCTGAGGATCGATCCCCTGCATCTGAAAAGTGTAATTTCACTTGTTTTCACCCTATTTCAAGTACAAGTTTTCAAATAATGATAATGGGGTTAACGTACTATTTTAAAGTGATGAAAATAAGTATGTAGTAATGCTTTTAACCATGAAAAGAGAAATGGAATATATATATATATACAAGTGATGGGTGTGATGAGAACTTTAATGCTTTGATTCAAAGTAAGAATGGGGTGTTCGGAGAACCCAACTCTTTATGTGAAATGTTGTGAAATTGGAATGATGAGTATATGTGGATTAAGTGAATTATGATTGATGAGATGCTTAGTTATGAGTTGTGCATTCCCTTGGCATTTAAGGATTGAATGCTACTTATGTGATAACTAGGTACGCCTGCACGTATTATGACTTTGTGAATTTTGATAGAATGATGAATTTTTGTGATAAAGGTGGAGGTTATATATATATATATATAATTTGAAGTGATGTTATTAAAATATGTCATGTTATTATGAAGGAGTGCTTTCCTTTAAATCGAAATTTAAAGTGAATTAATACATACTCATTGAAGATATGATAATGCTAGTGATGAATGATGATAGAAGTGTTGTGATGAGTATGAAGAAATCTTAATTATGCATTTTGAAGTGTTAATCTACCGTATACCTAGGGGTTGGGTGTATTATGGTATTACGGATAGAATCCCGGCTACCTAGGAGATGGGTGTATTATGGTACGACCGGATGAATCCTCCGGATACCTAGGGGTTGGGTGTATTATGGTATTCTCGTGAGGACAGCCAAGAACCTAGGGGTTGGGTGTAGTATGGTGAGGCTCCGAGCTCTTGAGAACTACCTAGGAGTTGAGAGTAACTCGGTAGTTCAAACTGTGTTTGATTAACTAAGTACTTTGTTATGTGATTGAGAGAATGTTGTGGTTTGCTTAGAAACTCTGGTAGTAAATGAATTTGTTGTGATAAGAGGCATGTTATGATTAGGGAATGTTTGGTCGTATTGTGATTTCTGGGCGAGCGAGTTATATATATATTGCGAGGGACCTACGAGAACATAGTATGAAACCTTAGGTTCCCTTAGAAACGGGCCATTAAGATGTTTTGTCCCGGTCAAAGTAAGGACTCGCCGTTTTGAGAAAAGAAATGTTGTTTTTACTTGAGTATTACTTTGACCGGCTGGAATCGATGTAATCGAGCACGTAGGCCCCCGTGCTCAGTGTGACTCACTAAGACGACTTCATCTTACGCTCTCTTTCTTGATTCTTCGATTCTAGATGGACCAGCCGCCGCCGCCCCCGCCGCGCCACGAGACATATGACTTCGCCTGGTCCAGCTACACTCCGGCCACCGGTGCGGTGACCGTCGCGTCCACCGTCTCAGGGGTACACCGCTTCTTCATCCCGGAGCTTCTAGCGCGATACCCTGCTCCTGTTCCTGGTCCCATCCCCGTCCCAGCTCCTGCTCCAGCTCCAGCTCCAGCCCCAGTTCAGGCGCCTGCGTCCCCGCCACCAGCTCCACCGCCTTCTCCAGTATCGGAATCGACAGAGTCGGACCCAGTGGAGGACGAGGGCTACTCGAGTGAGGATTCGGTGGACTTCTGGACGGACGTCGACTACATCATGGTAAAGTCTGAGGCGTCTTCTTCTGCCACAGGTTCAGCCATGAGCGAGGATAACGGGAGCGCCAGTAGGTGAGGCGCGGATCGTGACCAACCTGACCGATGTGTAGCTGACTACTGACACCTTTATCTTTTCTGCTTATAAGTTATCTTGTGGAGCCTTTTTGTACCCCTGTGTGGGATTGACTCTTTTGACATGTATATGTATCTAATGAACTACAGTTTTACCTGTGTCCTTTTTGTATATTCGGACCAGGATTTGGATTTGCCTTTCTATCATGTCAGCTCCCCATATTTATATTTCGGCATGTATTAAACATGATCTTGATACATTTGAACTCTGCTACATTTCGCTCTAAAGCATATGTTATATATTAATATTATGGCCATGTGTTGTATGGGCCTTATTTTACATCTTGGCATTTCCTATTGATATTCTAGACGCTTATCCAGGTTATCTATCGTGCTACTAATCTGATTGGTCATGGCTTCGAGTCTCGATACCGATTTATTGTACACAGGGGTTTGCGAAAATATATTTTATATATGTTTCAAAAAAAAAAAACATGGGGTTTTCGGGTGTTATGTAACATTGCAAATTGTTAATTATGTCCATGGCATAGTTAATAAATTGGGATGTTACAATGTAGGCACAAGGTTGTGGTCGAACCATTATAAATCTTTTGTATCAGTTTTCTCTTCCCTTACTCTTGTTATATTTACATTTATCATACACATTTCATACTACATTGTCTCTTTATCCATCAACACATAAAAGAAGTTCGAAAAGTTTTTAATTGTCATTTTCACTCAATTCACCCCCCCTCTTGAGTTTATTAGAGGCCACTCGACCAACTAAGCAGTGATTTCTTGGACTCTTGAATTGCAAGGGGATTTACCTTTATTTTCAACACAATATCATTTTTTATTTAAGGTTTCATACCCTTAGACATGCAAAAAGTCACCTTCTCATCATGCACTCTTAATGTTATCTCACCTTTTTGAACATCAATAGA
This sequence comes from Aeschynomene evenia, assembly GCA_013621005.1. Classification (NCBI taxonomy): domain Eukaryota; kingdom Viridiplantae; phylum Streptophyta; class Magnoliopsida; order Fabales; family Fabaceae; genus Aeschynomene; species Aeschynomene evenia. Next base: position 261,150 of record RYYW01000040.1, on the reverse strand, counting down.
TGCCCTTCATGTAGCTAAAAATGGTCTTCCAGGAATGATTGGAACATCTTCACTCTCATCCATATCAAGGATAACAAAGTCAGCAAGGAGAAAGAATTTGTCAACTTTAACAAGTACATTTTCCACAAACCCATATGGAAACTTGATAGACCTATCAGCAAATTGCAAGGAGATCATTATGGACTTTACATCCTTTATTCCTAACTTTTCCATCATAGAGAGATGCATCAAGTTGATACTTGCCCCTAGAACACACAATGCTTTCTCAATAGTAACATTCCCAATGGCACAAGGAATATGATAACTACCTGGGTCCTTTAGCTTTGGTGGTAACTTTCTTTGGATGATAGAACTACACTCCTCATTGAGCACCATTGTTTCATCTTCTCGAAGTGATCTTTTTCTTGACAACAACTCCTTCATAACTGGGCATTTGCTCAAGGGCTTCAGCAAAGGGAATGTTGATTTGAAGTTTCTTGAACACCTCCAAAAATCTTGAAAATTGCTTATCTTGATTTTTCTTCTACAACCTTTGAGGGAATGGGAGCTTTACACATGGTGGCAAGTCAACACAAGTAGCTCACTCGCTTCAACTTCTTTCTTCTTCCTTCTTCCCTTGGGTAGCTCACTCGCTTGCTTTTTCACTTGCTCATTTAATTCTTCAATGAGTCCTTGTTGAGCATTCTCCACTTTTTTTGGTGCCTCCACTTGGGGTTGCACTTCAATGGTTCTACCACTTCTTAAAGTGACTGCTATGCATTGTTCCTTAGGATTAGGTTATGTATCACTAGGAAAGGATCTCAAAGGATTTTCTGAAAGTTATTTAGCAATTTGATCTACTTGGACTTCCAAATTCCTGATATAAGCTTCCTGATTTTTTAAGCTTGCTCTTGTCTCTTGCATGAAACTTGAGGTTTGTTGCACAAAAGTAGAAGTAGATTGGGTCAATTTCTCCATGGCAATCTCAAGTGAAGAAGGTTTCGGTGGAGCTTGTGGAGGGATGAGAACATTGAGATTTTTCTAACCTTGATTACTCCAACCAAAATTAGGATGATTCCTCCACCCCGAATTATAAGTCTTGGAGAAAGGATCATTTTGTTGCCTCTAAGGGTTGCCCATGTAATTCACTTGCTCTACATTATGTTGATCCTCTACAAGCAATTTGCAAGTTTCAGTTGTATGAGCTCCACCACATAGTTCACATTTGAGAGGTTGAATCCCAATAGCTCCTACTTGTAACTGCCCCATTTGTTTAGTGAGGGAGGTGAGTTGCTGGGACATTACTTTGTTTTGTGCCAAGAGGGTGTCCAATGTGTAACTCCATCACACCTCTTCTCATAGGTCTCTCATTAGAACTCATGAAATTACTTTCAGCCATGGTCTCAATTAATTCAATGGCTTCTTCATGAGTCTTTCGGTGTAAGGATCCTCCTACAGATGCATCGATCATAGCTCTTGAGGTTTGTGAAACTCCATCATAAAAAGTTTGAATTTGGAGCCAGTCTGGGAGTGAATGATGAGGACATGTCCTGAGCATCTCCTTCGATCTTTCCCAAGCTTCATAGAGTGGTTCTCCTTCCTTCTGAGTAAAGGAATTTATATTATTCCTTAATTTTGCCATCTTCTGAGGTGGGAAAAACTTGGACAAGAACTTGTTGACCACAACCTCCCATGTTGTAATCTATCAGGTGGTTGAGTTAGAAGCCACTATTTTGCTTTACCCCTCAATGAGAATGGGAATAAACACATCTTTATTGACTCTGCAGTCACTCCATTGCTTTTGATTGTATCACAAAACTGCAGGAAAGTGGCTAAGTGAAGATTTAGATCATCAAGAGGAACTCCACAGAATTGGTCTTGTTGAACCAATTGAATGAGTGAGGGCTTTAGCTCAAAGTTGTTGGCTTGAATTGGAGGTCTAACAATGTTGCTCCCACAATAATTTGTATCAGGTGTGGTATAATCTCCAAGGGTTCGCCTAATTGGTCCACCATCGCCACCTTCGTCTGCCATTCTTGTTTCTTCTTGTTTCCTTGCTTTCCTTAATTGCCTCAAAGTTTTCTCAATTTTTGGATCCAATATTAGAAGCAAGGAACTGTTTTGCATGCAAAAACAAACACCAAACTAGATGACCATGAGATTAGGGCACTCCCAACGTCAAAGTGAGAGTAGTTACCTTAAAAAATAAAATAAAACAAAATAAAATAAATTAAAAATAGTAAATAAAATCTAATCTACAAATTTACTCAATTACTCAAATTGTCAATCTCAATTAATCCCTGGCAACGGCGCAAAAAACTTGATAGGGTTTCGACAAGTGCACTGAATCGTACAAGTAATAAAACCACGGTGAGTGGGTATCGTTCCCACGAGGATTAGAAGATTGAGCAAAACTTTTATTGATTAAATTTCTAGTACAAAAATCGAGTAATGAAGATTGAATGAATTTAAAATATACAAATGATAAAACAGCAGAAGTCAACACAAGTACTAAGAATCAATTGCAAAAGAGTTAGGGTGTAGGGGTTCTTTAATCTCCTGGAGTTAGAATTATCAATCGTCACCTTTGAATCATGCAAACTAAATTGATGAACAAATCTTAATTTATCAAACTTCAATCCCTTGGTAATTCAATACTTTTCCTAGTCTAACAAAGAGCCAATCCCTTGATCAAATTATTATCTAGAAAAGATTTAAGAATGCAATGGTCACTAATTCAATGTTCGCACAAATATTTAATTCTATCCCTAGACATTAAACATTCATGGAATTTATCCTAGAGCTAGTTCATACATGAATTTTCCCAAATTAATGCACAAACCCAAGATAAATTATAAAAGAGAATTTTCCAAAACTCAAAAACAATTTATTAAAATAAGATAAATTCTTAAATTCAGAGTGCAATCATCAAAGGTTTACAAAAGTTAATCCTTAATCCATGAAAATTAAATACACCCCCTTACCCTAACAAGAGAGTTAGTTACACATAGTAGCAGCAGACTCCGTTGAGTTCTCGAGAGAAATCGAATCCTAATTCCTGTGTTGCCTCCAAAAGTCTATCTTGTAATGATATGATATCTCGGCTATCCCTTACACTCTCTATTTATAACATGAGAAATAACCTAAATATAATTAACTTACAATAAAATAAAATATGAAAAAAAGATAAAATAGGGAAAACAATTAAAAGAGATACGGAAATAATTTGCACGGGGAATGAAATTTCACTGCACACGGGGCGCTTGACTTTGGTAAGGTGCCTGATTTGGGCTTTGATTTCATATTGGGTGCTGGACTTCTAACTTTGGCGCATGACTTTTCGTATCATGGGTTTAACGCAGCAAAGTGTGAGATTCAATGGGCGCCTGATGACTTGCAATTGGGGTGCTGGACTTGCAATTGGTGCCAGGCGCTTGACTTCAATCACAGGCGCAAGGGCGTTGCGCGGGCGCTGCCTTGTTTGTGGAGCTACACTTCCACCATGGGGCGCTTGACTTCAGATCCTTGTGGGGCCTGACTTGGTGCTTAGTGCTTAGCGCCTGGCTTCTTACTAAGCGCCTGACTTGGATCAAATTGAAGGGCGCTGAGCTTCATGCTTTGGCTCCTGACTTTGGATTAATTCAATATGTAGCGGCTAGCTTCAAGAAGATAGCAACATGGGCACCTGGCGCTGGAATGGGCGCCTAGCGCCAAGAAGCTAGCAACTTGGTGAAGGTGTGTGTTTGCACGAGAAGGGGGGGTTGAATCGTGCTGAGTATTTAAAAAATTCTTTTTCCTAAAAACCCAAGTTCTTAGAGAAACTACACTATATGAGACTATATGAGAAGTTAAAGAGTAGTTACAGCTTTGGTTCTCAAAGATATTTAACTTAAGTTTGATTAAGTTAAAAGTTGGGTTCTGAAGATTTAGTGTTTAAACTGAAGGTTCTTAAGTTTTTCAAAACTAACCGAGTTCAAGGATAGAAAGAAGAACACACAAGAATTTTATACTGGTTCGGCTCAATCTTAGCCTACTCCAGTCCTCAACCTTCAATTGAGAGTTCCTTATATATTCTTCTTCTCGTGCCTTCTCAGGCAATCAACACCTTTACAACTCGTAAAGGATTTTTACCACCTCACAACCCGAGGGGGATTTCTTGCCTCAAACACAAGAGGACTTGACTTGCCTTACTTCCTAAGGACTTTTCTTACCTCACACTAGAAGATTTTTACTGCCTCAAACACTCGAGGACTTAGCTTGCCTCAACACTCGAGGACTTTAAGTTTTTCACAAGTGGTGCTTTTAAAATTAACTCACTATCATGTTACTTAGACACAGCTAAGATAACTCTGATAGACTTCTAGAGATTACTTACCAATTGTATGAATTGAAAGTTAAAGTACTAGAAGATTTTTATAAAGTTCTCTTCTCAGAAGACTAAGTACTTCTGAAAGAAAAGTTTTCTTAAGTTTCAAACGATTCAGCAATTTGACAGAGTTTTAGCACTTTAGTTCAATCCTCTTCCTCTATTTTGGATAGAGTATTCGTCCAGTATGTACAGAGGATGAATCTGTCGCGATTGAAGGTGTAACATCCCGCTACTTAGGGGTGTCCGTGCGAAGGGCACTATCCCAACGAACACGCTATTAGGACATAGAAACTAAACAATATCATAAATGCGCGAACTGATAACTGAAAATAACTTAAATAACTTAAATAACTATTTAACTGATAGTCGTATATAACTGTATAACTGCTGTGAATACTAACAGTATCTGAATATCAAAACTAATCTGATGTTTGAAACATAACTGAAAAGGAAACCTGCCTCTAAAGTCTGGAGCAAACTATTACAACTGAAACTGAACTGTCTATGAAACTAATAACTGGAATAAACATTAGCAATAATTAAGACTCCACGATCAAAGCGGAGCTCACCCAGATAATAGTTGCGCGACCTCTAATGGATCAACGGCTCCTCGTCTGCTGCAGGATCGTACTTTGAAACATGGTTGATGAGGGGTGAGTCATCGACTCAGTGATGGGGAACATGCATGCAATGCAACATTCATAACATATATAACACAACTAACATGTTATCAACCATACAAGCAATATCCTGTCGAGCTGTCACACTAAAGTCTGCATACTAAGCCCTTTACTGTAAACTGTATCTGTAATCTGTCACCCAACGCTCAGCATAGGCATAATCTAATCTGACTCAGCGCGCGGAATGAGTTTACTCATCTCTGACCCACGTGGGGTATAACTGTATCTATAATCAAGCCGTCCGATATCCGGGATCGGAACGTACTTGGCGGGCTCGGGCGACTCACCGCTAATTAGTAAACCATACTAAGATACCGGGACTGACCACCGGCCATAGCGTCTGACGTAAACTAATCAGGGGCGGCGTAACTACTCAAGACAGTCAACACATAATTCACTCAAGCAATCATACATATCATGAATTCTACTTATAGTCTATTTATCTGTCTTGTACTATCTTAATCACATGTTATATCATAAACCAATAAACAGCCAACCAATCAGCAAATCATATTCACAACATACATAGCATAAAAAAAATATAAGTCCCTACTATTCTATTCTAACCACCTAACATGTTACTACTTCTACTACTACTTCTACTACTACTCTACTACAAACACATGCATAATTACTTTATTATTATCTTTCCTAACTATCTAATTATCAAACATAAATATATGCCATAAATGCTACACTACATACAAGACCTCCACTCACTTGGATACTCCTGACACTAAGAAGCACCGTCAGCTCCGGCTCCAGCCAGTGGCACTGCGTTCGCACTTGGAGTGCAAAAAGGACCCATTAGGACCCCTCGAGGAAAGAAAACAAAACTTGAACTGAGAACGCGATTGTCACGCTCGCTAGCGCGCCTCTCTTGGCTGCTAGCGCGCTTCACGCAGGAAGGGCAGAAATGCCCGCTCTTACTCACCACCGGGAACTTTGCTCGTACCGAGAAATCCCCAAGGCGTCAGAACCTCACTCCAACAGGGTTTCTTTTATAGAAAAAGAACGTCCAAAAGCACTGCTCTTAAGAAAGGCGAGAGAAAGAGGTGTGAAGAAGGAGCTCCACTACTACTGCTATATATAGGGTGAGGGGGGAAGGCTAACAACATGCTGCAACCAATGTGGGACTTCAACTTGGTCGCTAGGGACTAACACATGGTCGCTAGCGACTAGCTTCTCGCTAGCGAGCGCTGAATGCTCGCTAGCGAGCCCCCTCTGACAGCAACCTGCTGACGGGTTTCTGACGCGTCCTAAAGAGAGTTCTTCCTAAGGGACACTATGATACAGGGTATCACAGAAGGCTTTTTAGTGCTTAGGTGGCTCCAGTCCTAGGTTCAAAACGGCTCCTTATACTGTTAGCACAAATCCTGGAACTTTTCAAAGTTTGTACAGTGCACAGCTTCCAATGGTTGCTTGAGAATGTTCTGAGCTTGTTGAGAACTTTGCTTTCGTTTTAGGTCCTGAGACTTGATCACTTCCAAAAGGTGCCTTCTGAGAAGGGTCGACCTTCTGAGTGGTGAGCCTTCATAGTGATGAGCCTTCTGAGTGAAGGTCCTTCTAAGACAAAAATTCAACATAGCCTTCTGAGAGACCTTTTTGGATTCTGAACTTTGCTCTTCACTCATCCATGCGTTTTCACCTTGTAGCTTCTGAGTCACCCTTTTTGGGTTCTTCTGAGCTTCAGATTGATCTTCCTTTTCGAGGTTACTTTACAAGATTATGGCTTAACCGATTGGATTGTTCTTAAGCTTTCTGAAAGCCACTTAGCACACACATTAGCTTTTACAACCTAAAATCTTTATCATTGACTTTAGATTGTTATCATTAAATCATTTGAGTTTAATAAGAGAAATTTTTAAATTTTAATTTCTCTTAGAAGGGTTCTGGAGCTTACACTTGGGCACCTGGCACTGGGATGGACGCAGGGCGCCAGGGTGCTGGCATCATTTCAATTTTATCTTGCAGGCTACTTTCGAGGCTCCGGACGCGAGAATTGGATTCTGGCATCTTCATCAAAGTTGTAGATCTTTTCTTTATCTTTCCAATGGCACTGAAATCCATAGCTCCAATTGTGCTTAAAACACCATGAAAGGGATGTAAATCTTTCTACTTTTACATGGGCGCTGGTGTTGTTGCTCTAGAATTTGCAATGGTTTTCCATGTTCCTTCAAAGCGCCCAAATGCAACTCCAATTCTTCTACAAAATAGAACCAAAATACCAAAGGACATATAAAAAGTACCAATAATTTAAATTAAACATTAAACTAATTAAATTAATCTAAATGAAAACATATTACTTATAAAACTAAGATAAACTATTAGAAAATTAAACTAAAACTTAACTAAGATGTCAAGGCATCAATATATTATGCATGTCTATATATAATGTTATGATGTGATGCTATTATGCAGTGTTAAAGATAAAGATGTTATGTTATGATGTAAAGTTAAAACATTGTAGCCTTCGGCACACAATGAAGTTGTTAAGGGGGGGGATGGCAACCTCGGCACACAACTTCATATATTGTTAAGGGAAGGTAAATTATCCCCTCTCCCCAAAAGATTAGGATGAGCTCATACCTAGGGGCCGGTGATGTGGAGAAGATGACAAAGAGAGATGTTAAAGAAAGATAAAACTAAAGAATATTATATTATGTTATGAATTATAAATATTGTTTATGTATGTGCATTGTAGAAAATAAGTCATGTGTAACCCCCAAGTAATTAGCCCTTAATGCTTAAGTCACCTTAGGCCAATTATTAAGGGTCACATCCCGATTTCATAGCTTTATCTTTTACTTTTTAAAATATAATACGCGAAAAATAGGCAGGAGCAAAATTTTCCTAAATGTTTTGCGGAATATGAAAATAAGGGCTTACGTGATACATAATTAGTAATATAGATAACACAAATATATATACTGAATAACCTCGTTACTTATAAGTAAACTCCCATCAAGTATCAAACATGAATAAATACTAGGCTTTACCCCATGAGCCAGAAACGGTGACTCATGAGACTCCACCGTTAATACATAACCAATAAGTAGCTTCCAGCTAACATAAGTCCGAACTCAGAAAACAACAAAGCAAATAGCTGAATAAACCCATGACTGTAAATAACTCAAATAACATGTCTATAGAACTGAGAAACTATAATACGATCTAAGGTTGTGCGGGCTCCTTGCTCGCTCCATGGTCCTACTCTGTCTGCTCCTCTAAAAGGTGGGAAAAACATAGGGTGAGCACTAGGAAGTGTCTCAGTAGAGGAAGTCGCCCTAGGTTTAATTATAAAATAAGTGAAGCATGAATGAGTTCATTTTGGTTATAAGTTTAAAAATATATTTTCCCGGAACGTGTCATTGGGGTGTACTAGTGCTCCTAAACACATATAACATCATTTATCTGTGTCTTTGCTTTAATTTTTGGTATACCACCCTCCTGTACATATCCTCCGCATCACCGGCCCCTAGGCATGAGCGCTCATCCTAATCATAATGGGGAGAGGGGGTTTCACCTTCCCGTACGAAGTCTACCTACCATAAATTTACTGTGAGCGCTAGGGGTGTATACAGGCCGGGTTATGACGGGTTTGGCTTGGCCCGAACCCAACCCTATATTTTGACCAGGCCAATTTTTTAGACCCTAACCCAACCCTAGACCCGATAAAAACCCGATTATCTCCGGGCCGGATTAACACCGGGTTTAGACTGAGCCAAAAAGTCTCATTTTTTAGTTCTCCTATATACATTTCATAAATAAAAAAAAATACAATTCAAGTCTAAAAATGGAGATAAGTCCTTCTCCTCTCTATATATATATTTCAGTTACAAATATAATAGGCTCAAAAGCCATAAAAAAGGATTCATATACATAATATATCTTAAGTCTGTAAACCATGCCTTATAAGCTTCTATAAATAGACTAATACACTTAATATATTCTGTAAAGTTGCAGTTCAATACAAAAAAGTTAACTCCAACAAATATTCAATGCAAGTATTTACGCATCAAAACAAGATACAATTTAAAATGGCAGTTATATATCAAAACAAACTGCAACATGACTTGATTTTTAATTTTTCTTAATCCAAAGGACCAAAAATATACAGCACCCATTGTAAGACCCCGAGAGCTTAATTATACCTTAATTAAGGGGATTTGAAGAGAATCGCATTGATTAAGGTATAATTAGGATGTATGTATATTTGGGACGTGTTTTGATGTACATGCATTATTGAATATGTGTTATGTGTGCTATGTGACATATGTGTATGATAGAATAATATTTGCATTGCATCATGATTTAAAGTGTAGAATGAAATGGAAGAATGAGTTTAGAGGAACAACCTAGATAGAGATCATGAGAGATTTTATGTAAGATCCCAAAATCCTAATATAGCTTTAATCGGAGGGATTTAGTGAAAATCGCTTCGATCAAGGCATAATTGGGATATACGTGTATTAGGATGTATGTTTGACATGTATGATTGACTAAATATGTGTTATGTGTATTATGTGGGAAAAATGTGCATTAGAAATGGTAAGTACATCGCATAAGGTTGAGAAGTTAGTATAATACAAAATTGAATCAAGACTGATGATTTAGGTAGGGAATTTAAGAAATAAATGGTAATTTTAGTAAGAGTATGTTTGCACAAGTGTATAAGTACTAGTAGGAATTGTTGGTAAAGGTTTGGAGTGAGTTAGATGCATTTTAGGAAATTTTTGAGTATGATGCTTGCTGCTACTGTTATGTAGCAGTACTCATCGCTAGCGGCCAGCTTAGCTCGCTAGCGGATGAGTCAGTAGAGGTCCCTCGCTAGTGACAATAAAAAGGCGCTAGCGGGTAATGCGGTGAGAACGGTCGCTAGCGACCGCGAAACACGCGCTAGTGACCAGCTCGATGACAGAACAACATTTCAGCAAAATTTTTCATTTTTCTCAAGCCCCTCATCTTTTTATTATTTCTCCTTACTCCCTCCGTCCCTAAACACTTCCTTCACCTTGAGGTAAGCTCCCCATCATCAGAAACACAATCTTAAACTCTCAAAACACTTCCAACCACAACTCCAAAACCTCCATAACCTTCAAACCACACAAACCTCATCACCACTCCACTCAAAACTCAACTCACTCATAAACTAACCCCATATTTGAGTTTCTCATCTCATTTCCTTTATTCTGAACCGAACATAACTCATTAGAGGTCATAGGAGTGTCATCATCATCATCAAAAGCTAGATAGATTGTTAAGCAAGTAGCTCAAGGAAGAACAAGGTGATTTTTGGTGTTAGAGGGTTAACCTACAAGAGGTAGGGGTTTAGATTTATGTTATAATGCATATGTGTGTGTTTTCATGTATAAGGATCGGTTAGAAATCATTATATGCTCGAGTATGAAGGTTGTTCTGAATCTGGTTTGGATGCATATTTGTGTGTTTTCATGTACACTCGCTAGCGACCATACATTAGGCGCTAGCGAGTGGTCGTGCGTTATTGGACGCTAGCGGGCACAGAGGACGCGCTAGCGGCCATTTCGCAGAATTCTGCAGAATTGTTTAAAAATGCTGAATTTTGTGATTTTGCATTTTAATTATTTCTAACCCTGTTCTGAGGATCTAAACTACTGTAACAAGTTTATTATATATGTTTAACACAGATAATAGTGATTATGAAAAGAATCAAGCAAATTAAAAAGAAAATGACATGTAGATGCAATTATGTGCAAAATGATATGTTTTCAAGGGAGTTATGAAATAAGCATGTTGTGAATGATTTATACTTAAATTCCAGAATAAGATATTCAGTTGTGTATGTGCTTACATGTTGTAATGCTATGACAAGTCAAATTATGATAATTTGAATATGAAAGAAAGACAATAGTAGATCAAGTAAGCAATTGTAACCTTCGGTCACTAGTGTCGTCAGTAAGGGAGGATTGGCAACCTCGGTCACTGACACCACTGGTAAGGGAAGGTGAGAAACCCCTCTTTCCCTGTGTGTCTAGTAAAAACTAGAGAGATATGAGCTCATAGTCTTGGGATTTGGTGATGTGGAGGTAGAAAGAGATAAGAGGGTAGTGCCAATTCAAATAAAGGTATAATATGCACCTATCAAGGATGAGTCTGTGTATATGCATTAGTCAGAAATTAAATATGTAGTGGTACTTTCAGATTTATATAAAATGCATACATATTAATCAAGACGCATATATAGGTAAGACACTCCGGATGTAAATTGATTTATGAAATCTCCAATAAAGTAGATCTTGCATACTACACTATTTCTATATTAAACCAGAGTGATCCCCCTACCGAGTCCGTGGAGCTCACCCTATTCCATCACTTTTGTTTTAGATACAGACAGGGGTGCCGGTAAGTCTACAGGTTGAGCGTTTTGGAGCTTACGTGAAGATTAAGTTTCAAAGCTCTGGAGCTTAGGACTATTAGTATTATTTTTGTTACATCTTGTATTTGTACTTTATGATCTATGTCACTTTTTGAGAACCTTTAAGGAAATTGTAAGTGGCTGTACAAGCTTATGATTTTCTTAAAAGTTCACCACTATATACTTATATTATCTATGATAATTATGACATTACATGTATCTCAGATATTGTAATACTTTACTATGTACATGTGGGCCACCGTTGTGTAATTTGGTGTTATGTATTTGTAATGAGTAGTTTGAGTAGTTTTTCTCAGAATGATATAATTATTCATATCAGTTATACCGCACAAGCCGAGTTTTTAAACTTCGTTTTTTTGAAAATAAACGGCCAATATTTCCGCATATTATTACCTTACTCAAATTTAATCTCTGGAACAAGATGTTAATTTCGATAATTAACTCAATATGATTAAGCATAAAGAGGTAATTATTAGGGTGTTACACTTTAGGCATTTATGATTGTGTATAAGTTATATAGGTGTATTATAAGGTGTTGGTACTAGTTAGGGGTTTAGAAGCAAACTGGAGAATTAGAGCATGAAAACTGCTGCTGCTGTCATGTATCAGCATTTCTGCTAGCGCCAGTTTTAGCTCGCTACCGGGTGAGGCGGAAAAGGTTCGTCGCTAGCGGCCATGATAAGGCACTAGCGCGTAGATGCGGTGGAAGCGGTGCTAGCGGGTGATAGCGCGTAGCGACCAGCTCGATGACAGAACAAAATTTCTGCATTTTCACATTTTTCTTCAATCCTTCATCTTTTAATATTTGCACATAGGTCCCTCCGTCCCTAAAAACCTTCCCTCACCCTGAAGCAACCTCATTTCACTCAGAAACACAATTCCAAACACCCCAAACCCTCGAAACATAATCCTCACAACCTTCATAACCTCCAAAACACAAAACCTCACCATTACTTCACCAAAACTCACCCAAATCTGAAACTAAACCAACCTAGGATCCTTACATCAATTCCTTCCTTTTCTACCGAACAAAAATCATCTGAAAGCTTTTGAACTTCAATCACCATCATCAAGAATAAGGAAACTTCATAAGCAAGTAACTTAAAGAGGGGTATAGTGGTTCTTAACTCTAGAGGGCAAAACTACAAGAGGTAGGGGTTAGATTTATGTTAGAAAATGTATATATGTGTTTTTCATGCATAAGGTTCGATTTAAAATCATTATATGCATCAAAATGATAGCTGTGATGAACTGGTACTAAGAATAGCGTTGAAGATCGCGCTAGCGGCCAGTTTACAGGCGCTAGCGAGGGTACACGCGCTAGAGTCCACATTACAGGCGCTAGTGGGTTGTCGTACAGTCTTGGGTGCTATCGGCTACGTTGAGCGCGCTAGCGGCCAAATCGCAGAATTTTCTGCAGAATTGCATTTTTCTGGTATTTTGGCGTTTTTTATTATTTTAACTTCATGGCTATATTTTCTATATGTCAGTATAGTAAGTATACACATATATATCAGTACCAAGTAATTAAAAAGGGATTTTCAAGGATCTATGAAAGGGAATGCAAATGAATGTCTTTATGTGTTTATGATCAAGTTCCAAATTTGAATAATGTGAAAGGGATGTGTATATGTACTAGATATGTAAACTGAATAATAAGGGCTGTGATAAAATGTCATGTGAAATGAGAAATGAGTTTATGAGTAGCTTCCCCTACAAATAGAATTGGAAACGGAGGTTGGCACCCTCGGTCCCCAATACCATTTTGTAAGAGAAAGTGAACTAAACCCCTCTTCCCCACAGATTCCTAGTAGAAACTAGAGAGGTATGAGCTCATAGCCTAGGGGCCAGGCAATGCGGAGGTAGAGAGAAAAGAGGGTTGTGCCATTTACAGTAAAAGATCATGACACATGACATAAGCACTGAATCATATATGTTATGTTATACTTTTATTATACTCTGATGTTGATTACATATATGTTGCATTCATTCATGTAATTGTCAAGACGCAAATAGGTAAGACACTCCGGAATTTGAGATACACTTATGAAAATGACATTAATATGAATTATGCATGTATCACTTATTTCTTAATAAACTGGAGTGATCCCTCTATTGAGTCCGTGGAGCTCACCCCAATTCCACCACTATTTGTTTTAGATTCAGATCGGGATACAGGTACCTCCACTAGGTGAGCGGACCGAAACTAAAGAAAGATGAAGACTCGGATATCTCTGAAGATTTATGCATTAGAGTCTTGTTCCTCTGATGCTTTTTGTATCACTGTGTTATGTATTATTTGACACATAGCTGAGTTTACAGGGAAATTATAAGTGACTGTACAAGCTTATAATTCTCTTAGAAACTTTAATATTCTACTATTGTAATATCTAGTCTAGACTCACACTTGGATGTGTAACATTTGTGTATGTGAAATATATGTATGTATTGGGCCACTTTTATGTGTTATTATGTTATGAATGGTTATTTTATTCAGGTTCTCAGATAGGTGTGAAAAATTATACCTCATCAGGCACATGCCACAATTTTAAAATTTGCGTATTTTATCTTGAAAAACTTTGGCCCTATTTTCCGCGTATCCTTATTTTCAAACATGAGTTATGAAACAAGATGATAAATGCCAATAATTAACTCGATATGACTTAAGCATAAAGAGGTAATTATTAGGGTGTTACACCCATCCATCACTTTGTATTCAAATTTTGTTGTTGTGAACATGCTCCTTGTGACACAAATGCTGAGTGCAAAACATCTACAAACTATAAAAAGTTATTATGTTTTATATAAAGCTTGCATGGATTACTCAATAATTACTTAAGAATGAATAAATGAGATATAAACTAACCAGCAACAATCTTTTCAGTGTTGTCAAATTGATCAAAATCTTGCTCTTTAAATTTAAGTCCACTAGGTGATAACCAATTCTGAGTGCATATGAGAGCCTCAACCATTTTTGGTGACAAAGAGCTACGATAAACATCAAGCACACGCCCACCCGTGCTGAAACAAGACTCAGATGCAATCGTTGATACTGGAATTCCGAAGACATCACGAGCTATGAGAGAAATGATCCTGTACTTAGACGAATTAACCTTCCACCAATCAAGTATGTTGAAATCACTATTATCACTATCATCCAAAGTATCCTCAGCCAAATATCTCTCAAGATCTGATTTACTGTCTAAATTGGCTTTGGCTCTTTTTTGTTTTTTTCCATATATTTACTCTATTTTCATAAACACCTTTGAGACTTGTTAACCCCTTAAGACTCTCATCTAAAACAATATTTCTAGAAGAATCCACACACTCTCCACTTTCCATAAAGTCAGAAGCTCCTTTGGAATAAAACTTATACAATGAGTCAAGTGTATCCTTAACCAAAGTGGACATAATAGTTGCTAATTCCTTATCATATAAATCATATATACTCCAAAAGATATAATCAAGTTTGTAGCGGGGGTTTGGTACAACATCAACAAACAACAAAGCATTAAATTTTTCAATATTTCCCCAATATTTATCAAACTTAACTTTCATAGAACATGCTATAGTCCCTAAAAGTTCTGATTGATTATGGCTCCATGACAACAACTGAGATTGTACCGATGCAATTTCATAAAAACATTTATTTGAAGTCACATGCAAAGAAGCAGAGAAACACAAAGTAATCTGATGTAGCTAAAAGCGTCGTTATTTCTTTTAACTACAATCAATTTAGAATTTAAAGAACAAAAAGAGTTTTCCCAAGAAAAAGGGATTGAATTGAATAACTATAGTAGTATAGCTAGTCAACCCAAGTCGTCTCTCAAGGAGGCTTATATCATTGATCTAGTGTGTATAGTATATGTAGATTTGGGATTGTGCAATAAGTAAATAAAGCTATGAAATTGAAAGGAAGTAGCAATGTAAAAGAGTCTTGGTGTTGGGACATGCATCAAACCATATTTTCCCCATCCTAAACCCACTTAGGCATTTTATCAAACACCTTGCAAGCAACTTACACATGCATAAGAATTATTCAACCAAAATGATTTGGATCCAAACCAAAATAGTAAAACTATCCTAAACATATGCAAACCTAATTCTCAATCAAGAATTATTCCTACTCTCCTAGCAAATGGACATCAAATGATAATCCTCACTCAACACCCAAAAACACTCAAATGCACAATAATCTCTTAATCAAGAAACTACAATGCATTCAAGATATACAATTAAAATCAGCAAGCATGGATCCACACAAACAAACCATAATTGCATTTGGAACCAAGAGATTATGAAGCAAGAGCAAAATCATGCAATGGGTTTCAAGAGAAAATGCGATTCTAGCATTACCCAACACCAAGAACCAAGAAACTACTCAACCATAATTAAAACAAGTAAGAAACAAGAAATTAAAGCAATAGCAAAGATGGAAATGAAAATGGAAATTGAATTGAACTTGGAGAATTGTGTGAAAAGTGTAAGAACAAAGTGTGTAGAAATAGAGAGAAATTCTAAAGAGAAGGGAGAGCTTCTCTCTCTAGAATTCCCTAATAAAATAACCTAAACTAAGACTAAAGAAAAGGTGTGAAAGAGTGTCTCAGCAAAATTACAAAAGTTTCATTAATACAAAGCTAGAGGGACCAATTTGCAAAATTATGCAAAATTTGATGATGCTGTCAGGACTTGGTGGCTAGCAACCAAAAAGTGGTGGCTAGCGACCAACACAGCATTTTCAATATTAAGTTGCTTTCTCCGACTTGCCAATGCGTCCGCTCCTTCGCTCCAACGCTCCCAATGCTCCCAAGACTCGAAGTAGCTCCGGCCTAGACTCCTGAAATCACAAAACACTACCCAAGAGTGCATCAAAAGATAACAAGACCAAGGTGCCACTAACAAGCCTCAAAAAGATGTAAAATTGCCACACCAACCAAGAAAGTGAAAATATGCAAAAACAAAGCAAACAACTATTATTAATGCAATAAAGGATGCAAGATGGACATATATGGATAAAGAATGCACATAATTTCGCATCCTATCAAATACCCCCACACTTAACCACTTGCATGTCCTCATGCAAGAAATCCTAAAGCTAAGAAATCAATGATGCCTTGGCATTTTTAGTATAATTTTAGTATAAGTTTCTAATACTTTATCTTAGTTTTATTAGTATTTTGTTCAATTTTAGAGTAATTTAATTAGTTTAGAGTTTAATTTAAATTCTTGGTACGGTTATGTGTTCTTTGGTAGTTTTGGTTCTATTTTGTAGAAGAATTGGAGTTGCATTTGGGAGTTTGAAGGAACATGGAAAATCATTGCAAAATCTAAAGCTGCAGCAATGTAGAAGCAGAAAGGTGTATAACCCTCTCATGGTGTTTTAACCATACTTGGAGCTATAGATGTTGGATGAGGTTGATTTTGGTGTCATTGGAAAGATAACGAAAAGATCTACAACTTTGATGAAGATGCCGAAATCCAATTCTTGCGTCTGGAGCCTCGAAAGTGGCCTGCAAGTTAAGGCTGAAGTGCTGCCAGCCATCCCGGCGCCCAGCGCCCCACCAGGCGCCCAGCGCCCCGCCAGGCCCTCCACCAGGCGCCCAGCGCCCTACCTGGCGCCCAGCGCCCTCCATGCAGCCAAAATGAAGCGCCTAGCGCCTGCATGACCCAAATACGGCGCCTAGCGCCCAGGATGGCGCCTCGCGCCCTACAAACAGTATTGAATAACTTCAGGCGCTCAAACAAGGCGCCTTGCGCCCTCCACCAGCCGTGCGCCCAGGAAGCTTGCGCGTTGCGTCCAGCAGGCGCCCCGCGCCCCGGAGAAACCAACCCATGCAGCGCGCCGCGTCCTCCCTACGCCTTGCGTCCGGATAAAAGTGGAAACAGAGCATCTATAATTCAGGATTAAATCTGGTTAGATATTACACTGTCTTAGTTATTTTTAAACAAAATCCCTCTGTAATCAATTTAAATTCTAGACTATCTGATTATATATAGGACTAGAATAGGGGGAAATTAGGTCATCCATTATCTGATCGCTCATCTTGAATCCTTATTTTTCAGCAGCAGCTTGTTTTTCATTCCAGTACTCTGTTTTTACTCTGTTTTTCAATATAATGAGTTATTCGTTCTTTAACCTGCTTTCTATCAATTTCTATGCTTTGTTTACTTTGATTATGAGCAACTAATCCCTTGTTAGGGATAGGGGAATCGTATCACTATGAATTAATCCGATGATTGCAAACCTTTGAATTCTATTTCTTCGATTCAGGTAACTACCTTATTGTTTTGTGTTGTTCTGAAGATTGGGAAATCTCTTTTCAACTTATCTTGGATTCATATGTTTATTTGGGAAAATAAGTGTGTGAATTAGCTCAAGGGAAATTGCTGGAAGGATTGATAACTAGGAATAGAGTCAAGACTTTTATGAACATTGAATCAGTAAACATATTTTCTTTTCTGTGAAACGATTTGATTAAGGGATTGACTGATTGTTCATAGAAAAAGTGTTAAATTACCAAGGGATTGGAATTGACAATTTAAGATTCGTTCATTGAATTAAAGTTTTAGAATTTGAAGGCGAGCAATTGTTTTAATTATTTCAGAAGATACGTGAACCCGATTCCCTAACCTCTCATTCTTTGAAGTTTTCAAAATTAGTTTACTGTCTGTTACTTTGATACTCTTTTGAATTTATGATTTCAAACCTTTCATTACCCTTAATTCGATTCGTCTAATTAGAAATTCACATCACGAAATCTTTGTTCAGTTCTTTAATCCTCGTGGGAACGATACCCACTCACCGTGGACTTTATTACTTGTACGATTCGGTGCACTTGCCGAAGCCCTATCAAGTTTTTGGCGCCGTTGCCGGGGATTAATTGAAACTGACAATTAGAGTAATTGTGTGATTTCTAAATTAGATATTTTTATTTTGTTTTTACTCTAGTATTCCCTTCACTGTGACGTTGGGAAGTGCTAGACCTCACTTTTATTCAGTTTGGTGTCTGTTTTGCATGCAAAAATAGAACGAACAGAGTTATACTTTGATCCTGAAATTGAAAGGACCTTGAGGAAGCTGAGACAAGCAAAGAAAAGAGCAGCAATGGCAGAAGAAGGTGATGGGCCGAGAAGAACTTTGGGAGACTATGCCACACCTACCACTAACGGGTGTGGAAATAGTATTGTCCCACCACCAGTGCAAGCAAACAACTTTGAGCTCAAGCCTTCACTCATCCAATTGGTGCAGCAAGAACAATTCAGTGGAGGAGCTCTTGATGATCCTAATGTTCACTTAGCTACCTTCCTCCAGTTATGTGATACGATCAAAAGCAATGGTGTGAGTTCAGATGAAATTAAGTTGAGACTCTTCCCTTTTTCTCTTAGGGACAGAGCTAAACTATGGTTGCAATCACAGCCACTGGAAAGCATCAGTACATGGGATGACTTAGTTATTAAATTTCTAGCTAAGTATTTCCCTCCACAGAAGCTAGCAAAGCTAAGGAATGACATCAACTCATTTGCTCAAAAGGAGGGAGAATCACTCTATGAAGCATGGGAAAGGTACAAGGAGATGCTCAGAAAATGTCCACACCATGCAATCCCTGACTGGCTACAAATTCAGACATTCTATGATGGAGTTTCTCAAAGTTCGAGAGCTATGATTAATGCAAGTGCTGGAGGATCTCTTCATAGAAAAACCCCTGAAGAAGCTATTGAATTAATTGAGACTATGGCTGAGAGCAATTTCATGAGTTCTAATGAGAGACCTATGAGAAGAGGTGTGATGGAGTTAGACACATTTGACACTTTGTTGGCACAAAATAAGTTGATGTCTCAACAACTAGCTGCAATCACAAAGCAAATGGGGCAAATGCAAGTTGCTGCAGTAGGATCTCCAAGTTCATTTTGTGAGCTTTGTGGGGGAGCCCATAAAAATGAAGATTGTGATCTTTTCAAAGAAACTCCACTTGAGCAAGTGAACTACATGGGGAATCTTCCAAGACAACAAAATGATCCATATTCTAAAACCTACAATCCTAGGTGGAGGAATCATCCTAACTTTGGTTGGGGTAATCAAGGGCAAAAACAATTCAATGCCCCAACTCAACAGCAAGCTCCATATATTCCTCCACAAGTTCCCCCTAAACCATCATCATTGGAGATTGCCATGGAAAAGCTCACTCAATCTACCTCTACGTTTGTGCAACAAACTTCAAGCTTCATGCAAGAAACAAGAGCAAGTTTAAAAAATCACGAGGCTTCTATAAGAAATTTAGAGGTACAAGTGGGGCAAATAGCTAAGCAACTTTCAGAAAGGCCTTTGGGAACACTTCCTAGTGATACAGAACCAAACCCCAAGGAGCAATGCATGGCAATCAATTTAAGAAGTAGCAGAAGCATTGAAGTGCAATCTCAAGTGGAGGCACCAACAAAGGTGGAGAATTTCCAACAAAAGCTCACTGAAAAGTCAAATGAACAAGTGGCAGAGCAAGCTAGTGAGCCACCCAAGAAAGAGGTTGCTCCTTACAAGCCAAGACTACCTTACCCTCAAAGAATTCAAGAGAAAACTCAAGACAAGCATTTCTCCAAATTCTTAGAGGTATTCAAAAAACTCCAAATCAATATTCCTTTTGCTGAAGCTTTGGAACAAATGCCTAGCTATGCCAAGTTTATGAAGGAGTTGTTGTCAAGAAAGAGATCACTCCGAGAAGATGAAACAGTGGTATTCAATGAGGAGTGCAGTGCTATCATTCAAAGCAAAATGCCACCAAAGCTAAAGGATCCAGGTAGCTATCATATTCCTTGTGCAATTGGTAATGTTAAAATTAAAAAAGCACTGTGTGATCTAGGGGCAAGCATCAACTTGATGCCTCTCTCTATGATGAAGAAGTTAGGGATAAAGAATGTGAAGCCCACCATGATTTCCCTACAATTTGCTGATAGATCTGTCAAGTTTCCATATGGGGTTGTGGAAAATGTGCTTATTAAGGTGGACAAATTCTTTCTTCCTGCTGATTTTGTTGTCCTTGAGATGGATGAAAGTGAAGATGTCCCAATCATTCTTGGAAGGCCATTCTTAGCTACTGGGCGAGCATTGATTGATGCTCAAAAAGGTGAGTTGACATTAAGGGTGCATGATGAAAAGGTAACTTTCTGCATGTCAAGGGGTATGAAAACTCAAGTAAAAAAGGAGGATGTGTTGAAAATAGAAGTGAACCCCATTGCAATTCAAGAATCCAAGAATTCAATGCTTAATGTGAACACCCTTGACAATCCACCACCTTTGAAACATATTGCTATTGTGAAGGAAAAAGTTGTGGCTACAACAGAGGTTAAGAAGAAAAAGCAATGTGGGTTGGAGTTGAAACCCTCACCTCAAACACTGAAGAATGCAATCATTGAAGGATGGCAAATGTGTGTGGAGTACTTCAAGATGAATGAGGAGTTGAGGAGGGATGGTTTTCCTCCCCCCTTTGATGATGAAAAGATCGAACAGTGGTTTGATGAGGAGTACTTGTTAACAAATGCTAACAATGGAGTCTATGCGCCACCATTCAAAGATGTCAAGAAGGCTAAGGTTGAATCTGAGAAAAATGTGAGCATGAAGGAGCACAACCTAAAGCACCATGCTGGAGGAGGGATTGATCAACAAGAATCATATGACCCACCTTAAGTTGGCATCCATACGTCAAGCTAGTGACGTTAAAGAAGCGCTTGTTGGGAGGCAACCCAACCCAAGGAAGTTTTCTATCCTCTCTATTTATTTTCTTTAGTTTTTAATTGTCATGTCTTTCGATTTCTTTGTCGTTTATTTAAGTGCATGGTGGTGGAATTGATGGATAAATTTGCATGAGACTGTGTTTGAATTCGTCTTGGTTGATTCATAAACTGTGTGAATACATGTCTATGCACCTTGAATGGTTGTGTGGTTAATTATTATTTATGCAAATTGAGGAGATGATTAGGATTGATTTCTAGAGAATTATTATAAGAGTTTTTGAACTAATTCTAACTAACTAAGTTTGGTGTGAGTCCCTGTGCATGTGAATGCAGTGTGATGCCAATATTGTTTGTGAATTGATTGAATCATTTGGAAATTGAATTAAGGAGGGGGTGAGCCTTGCAATAAAAGATGATGCATAAAGGTTCCAAATGAAATGAAGCATAAACATCCAAGGCTCTGAGCACCAATGACTAGGGGATATCTCTATTAAAAATCATTAGAACCTAGTTATGTGCTTGTGGTGTTTTCGTGTCAGGGAGAGACTTGGGCAAGTAGATCCGAGGGGTGCTTCATCACCTAGCGTCTTGGGCCAACTGGACCGGGAACGTTGGTCGAAAGCTTACTTTAAAAGGTTGCCCCGAGACAAAGCATTTAGAGTCAAAAAGTATGTGCAAAAAGTGCAAGTATGATTAAAAAAATTGCAAGTGTCTTACCCCTACTGTTTGTGGTAAATTGATTCATTTCAAAGGTTAAATATTTTGAAAGGCATTGCATTACATCTATGGAACTAGGGCCAAACACTAAGTTTGGTGTTAAGGAGCTGTGAGAAAAAATTCTTATAATTTGATCCAGATTTTAATCTTGATTGTCAAGTCTAATGTTGCTCAATGTAATGCTGAATTGGTAGAAAAGGGTGTATAGTTGCATGAATCATACAGTTTTTAGTTAACCTGAAAAAAAGTGTGATGTTTCAAAATAATTGTTCTTTGATTCCACTACTTTGTTACTTTATTTTTACTAGTTTATTTTAGTATTGTTTTGGTTGCTTGGGGACAAGCAACACCTTAAGTTTGGTGTTGTGATGCCTTGGCATTTTTAGTATAATTTTAGTATAAGTTTCTAATACTTTATCTTAGTTTTATTAGTATTTTGTTCAATTTTAGAGTAATTTAATTAGTTTAGAGTTTAATTTAAATTCTTGGTACGGTTATGTGTTCTTTGGTAGTTTTGGTTCTATTTTGTAGAAGAATTGGAGTTGCATTTGGGAGTTTGAAGGAACATGGAAAATCATTGCAAAATCTAAAGCTGCAGCAATGTAGAAGCAGAAAGGTGTATAACCCTCTCATGGTGTTTTAACCATACTTGGAGCTATAGATGTTGGATGAGGTTGATTTTGGTGTCATTGGAAAGATAACGAAAAGATCTACAACTTTGATGAAGATGCCGAAATCCAATTCTTGCGTCTGGAGCCTCGAAAGTGGCCTGCAAGTTAAGGCTGAAGTGCTGCCAGCCATCCCGGCGCCCAGCGCCCGCCAGCGCCCCACCAGGCGCCCAGCGCCCGCCAGGCCCTCCACTAGGCGCCCTGCGCCCTACCTGGCGCCCAGCGCCCTCCATGCAGCCAAAATGAAGCACCTAGCGCCCTGCATGACCCAAATACGGCGCCTAGCGCCCAGGATGGCGCCTCGCGCCCTACAAACAGTATTGAATAACTTCAGGCACTCAAACAAGGCGCCTTGCGCCCTCCACCAGCCGTGCGCCCAGGAAGCTTGCGCGTTGCGTCCAGCAGGCGCCCCGCGCCCCGGAGAAACCAACCCATGCAGCGCGCCGCGTCCTCCCTACGCCTTGCGTCCGGATAAAAGTGGAAACAGAGCATCTATAATTCAGGATTAAAGCTGTTTAGATATTACACTGTCTTAGTTATTTTTAAACAAAATCCCTCTGTAATCAATTTAAATTCTAGACTATCTGATTATATATAGGACTAGAATAGGGGGAAATTAGGTCATCCATTATCTGATCGCTCATCTTGAATCCTTATTTTTCAGCAGCAGCTTGTTTTTCATTCCAGTACTCTGTTTTTACTCTGTTTTTCAATATAATGAGTTATTCGTTCTTTAACCTGCTTTCTATCAATTTCTATGCTTTGTTTACTTTGATTATGAGCAACTAATCCTTGTTAGGGATAGGGGAATCGTATCACTATGAATTAATCGATGATTGCAAACCTTTGAATTCTATTTCTTCGATTCAGGTAACTACCTTATTGTTTTGTGTTGTTCTGAAGATTGGGAAATCTCTTTTCAACTTATCTTGGATTCATATGTTTATTTGGGAAAATAAGTGTGTGAATTAGCTCAAGGGAAATTGCTGGAAGGATTGATAACTAGGAATAGAGTCAAGACTTTTATGAACTTTGAATCAGTAAACATATTTTCTTTTCTGTGAAACGATTTGATCAAGGGATTGACTGATTGTTCATAGAAAAAGTGTTAAATTACCAAGGGATTGGAATTGACAATTTAAGATTCGTTCATTGAATTAAAGTTTTAGAATTTGAAGGCGAGCAATTGATGCCCTGGCATCTTTATGGAATTTTGTAGTTTAAATTCTAAGAAATTGTGTTTGTTTAGTTAAATTCAGTGTGTTTTTAGAGTAATTTAAGTGTTTCTAGAATAAATTGGATTTTCCTGGGTTATATTACGCTTTTGGTATTATTTTGGTGTTAATTTCAGGATTTGAGCAAGTAATTGATAAATGAATAGCAGCTGGAATGCATCTGAAAGAGCCAATTTGAGACGCTGGGCGCCTCACTCACGCGCAGCGCCTCAAACTCAGAATGAAATGAAAATCTGCGAGAGAAGCTAGCGCGTCGCGCCCATATGGCGCCCTGCGCCCAGAAGTCTGGCGCCCCGCGCCCAAGAGCTCCTGCCGAGGCGCCTTGCGCCCTCCACCAGCCCTGCGCCCAGAAGTCTGGCGCCCCGCGCCAAGAGCTCCCTGCCGAGGCGCCTTGCGCCCTCTACCAGTCGTGCGCCCAGGAAGCCTACGCTTGCGCCCTGCTAGCGCGTTGCGCCCGTGAGCCTCCACTGGCTGGCGCCTTGCGCATCTCGCACGCGTTGCGCCTTGAAGAAGCCATCCATGCAGCGCTCGCGTCCATTCTACGCCTTGCGTCCGGATAAAAATGGAAACAGAGCATGTATAATTCAGGATTAAATCTGTTTGGATATTACACTCTATTAGTTATTTTTAAACGAAATCCTCTGTATTCAATTTAATTTCTAGGTCTATCTGATTATATATAGGACTAGAATAGGGGGCTTTTTAGCATCGATTATCGATTATCTGATCGCTCATCTTGAATCCTTATTTTTCAGCAGCAGCAGTTTGTTTTTCATTCCAGTACTCTGTTTTTACTCTGTTTTTCAATACAATGAGTCATTCGTTCTTTAACCTGCTTTCTATCAATTTCTTTGTTTTGTTTACTTTGATTATGAGCAACTAATTCCTTGTTAGGGATAGGGGAATCGTATCACTATGACTTAATCGATGATTGCAAACCTTTGAATTCTACTTCTTCGATTCAGGTAACTACCTTATTTGTATTGTGTTGTTCTGAAGATTGGGAAATCGCTTTTCAACTTATCTAGGATTCATACGTTTATTTGGGAAAATAAGTGTGTGAATTAGCTCAAGGGAAATTGCCGGAAAGATTGATATCTAGGAATAGAGTCAAGATTTTTATGAACTTTGAATCAAACATATTTTCTTTTCTGTGAAACGATTTGATCAAGGATTGACTGATTGTTTGTAGAAAAAGTGTTAAATTACCAAGGAATTGGAATTGACAATTTAAGATTCGTTCATTGAATTAAAGTTTTAGAATTTGAAGGCGAGCAATTGTTTTAATTATTTCAGAAGATACGTGAACCGATTCCCTAACCTCGCATCCTTTGATTTTTCATAAATAGTTTACTGTCTTTTACTTTTAATACTCTTTTGAATTTATGATTTCAATCCATTCATCACTCGTAATTCGATTCGTCTAATTAGAAACTCACATCACGAAATTTTTGCTCAGTTCTTTAATCCTCGTGGGAACGATACCCACTCACCGTGGACTTTATTACTTGTACGATTCGGTGCACTTGCGAAGCCCTATCAAGTTTTTGGCGCCGTTGCCGGGATTAATTGAAACTGACAATTAGAGTAATCGTGTGATTTCTAAATTAGATATTTTTTTAATTTTACTCTAGTACTCCCTTCACTGTGACGTTGGGAAGTGCTAGACCTCACTTTTATTCAGTTTGGTGTTTGTTTCTGCATGCAAAAATAGAACAAACAAGGCTATACTTTGATCCTGAAATTGAAAGGACTCTGAGGAAGTTGAGACAAGAGAAGAAAAGAGCAGCAATGGCAGAAGAAGGAGATGGGCCAAGAAAGACTTTGGGAGACTATGCCACACCTACCACTAATCGGTGTAGAAATAGTATTGTCCCACCACCAGTGCAAGCAAACAACTTTGAGCTCAAGCCTTCACTCATTCAATTGGTGCAACAAGAACAATTCAGTGGAGGAGCTCTGGATGATCCTAACGTTCACTTAGCTACCTTCCTCCAGTTATGTGATACGATCAAAAGCAATGGTGTGAGTTCAGATGCAATCAAGTTGAGACTCTTCCCTTTTTCTCTTAGGGACAGAGCTAAACTATGGTTGCAATCACAGCCACTGGAAAGCATCAGCACCTGGGATGACTTAGTTAGCAAATTTCTAGCTAAGTATTTTCCTCCACAGAAGCTAGCAAAGTTGAGGAATGACATCAACTCATTTGCTCAAAAGGAAGGAGAATCACTCTATGAAGCATGGGAAAGGTACAAGGAGATGCTCCGAAAATGTCCACACCATGCAATACCTGACTGGTTACAAATTCAGACCTTTTATGATGGAGTTTCTCAAAGCTCGAGAGCTATGATCAATGCAAGTGCTGGAGGATCTCTTCATAGAAAGACACCCGAGGAAGCTTTAGAGTTGATTGAGACAATGGCCGAGAATAATTTCCTATGTCCAAGTGATCGAACTCCATTAAGGAAAGGTATGATGGAGCTAGACACATTGGATACTCTCTTGGCACAAAACAAGATGATGTCTCAACAACTAGCAACACTTACAAAGCAAATGGGACAAATGCAAGTTGCTGCAGTAGGACCTCCACTTTCTTCCTGTGAACTTTGTGGTGGGTCTCATAAGAATGAAGATTGTGACTTGTTCAAGGAAACTCCACAGGAGCAAGTAAACTACATGGGGAACCCTCCAAGGCAACAAAATGATCCCTACTCCAAAACTTATAATCCGGGATGGAGGAATCATCCAAATTTTGGATGGGGAAATCAAGGGCAGAAGCAATTCCATGCTCCAAATCAACAACCCCCATTCATTCCTCCACAAGGTCCTCCTAAACCAACTTCTTTGGAGATTGCTATGGAGAAACTCACTCAATCTACTTCTACTTTTGTGCAACAAACCTCAAGTTTCATGCAGGAGACAAGGGCTAATTTCAAAAATCAAGAAGCCTCTATAAGGAACTTGGAGGTGCAAGTGGGCCAAATAGCTAAACAACTCTCTGAGAGACCCGCAAGGATTTTTCCAAGCAACACGGAACCAAATCCTAAGGAGCATTGTAAGGCCATTCACCTAAGGAGTGGAAAAATACTTAAAGAACAAAAAGAAGAAAAGAAAGAGAAAGTGGAGGTGAGGGGTGAACAAGAAGAGAAAGAGCTTCCCAACATTGAAGAAAAAGAAGAAGAAGTACCCATGCAGGAAGAAAAGAAAGAAGAAGTTCAAGTTGCTCCATACAAGCCAAGGTTGCCATATCCTCAAAGACTTCAAAAGCAAAATCAGGAAAAGCAATTCTCATAGTTCTTGGACATATTTAGGAAGTTGCAAATAAACATTCCATTTGCTGAGGCACTGGAGCAAATGCCTTTATATGCCAAGTTCATGAAAGATTTGTTGTCAAGGAAGAGAACACTCGGGGAAGATGAAACAGTGATGCTCACGGAGGAATGTAGTGCTGTCATTCAAAATAAGATGCCTCAAAAGTTAAAGGATCCTGGGAAGTTTTATGTTCCCTACACCATTGGAAGTTTGACCATTGGAAAAGCTTTATGTGATTTGGGGGCAAGCATCAACCTCATGCCCTTGTCCATTATGAAGAAGTTGAACATAGAAGAAGTGAAGCCAACTTCTATCTCTCTGCAACTTGCTGATCGTTCAATCAAGTTTCCATTTGGTGTTGTAGAGAATGCACTTGTCAAAGTCGATAAGTTCATTTTCCCAGCAGACTTTGTGGTGCTTGACATGGAGGAAGATGAAGACACTCCTATTATTCTTGGGAGACCATTCTTAGCCACTGGAAGAGCCTTAATTGATGTGCAAAAAGGTGAGTTAACATTAAGGGTGCATGATGAAAAGGTAGTTTTTAATGTTTTTAACTCTATGAAATTTCCGGTGGATCAAGAAAATTGCATGAGGATAGACACAATAGATCTTTTGATAGAGGAAGTGTTTGCATTAACTTGGGGAGATAATATTATAGAAACAGTGGCTTTGGTGGAAGGGAATGATGAAAAAGAACAGGAAGAGCTCAATATGTCAAATTCTTCCATGACTTTACAAGAAACTGAGGAGCTGTTATTGAAGAAAAAAGGTGAGAAGCAAGAAATTACAAGGCCTGAATTGAAACCATTACCTCCCTCTCTCAAATATGCTTTCCTAGGAAATGACGAGTTCCATCCTGTGATCATCAATGCTTCACTAAATGAAAAAGAGGAAGGAGAATTACTGGAAGTGTTGAAGAAGCATAAAGGAGCAATTGGATGGAAGCTTAGTGATCTCAAGGGGATTAGTCCAACCATGTGCATGCACAAAATCCTCATGGAAGAAGATTCAAAACTAGTAGTGCAACCTCAGCGAAGACTCAACCCTATCATGAAGGAAGTGGTGCTGAAAGAAGTTCTGAAGTTATGGGATGCTGGGATTATTTATCCCATTTCTGACAGTCCTTGGGTGAGTCCAGTTCAAGTGGTACCCAAGAAAGGTGGCATTACGGTGGTGAAGAATGAAAACAATGAGTTAATTCCCACAAGGACAGTGACTGGGTGGAGGATGTGCATTGACTACAGAAGATTAAATGTGGCCACCAGAAAAGATCATTTCCCACTTCCATTCATTGATCAAATGTTGGAGAGGTTGGCGGGTCATCCATATTATTGCTTCTTGGATGGTTATTCAGGCTACAATCAAATTGCAGTAGATCCGGTAGATCAAGAGAAGACAGCTTTCACCTGCCCTTATGGAGTTTTTGCCTATCGAAGAATGCCTTTCGGGTTGTGCAATGCACCCGCCACTTTTCAAAGGTGCATGCTTTCTATATTCTCTGATATGGTAGAAAAATTCATTGAGGTATTTATGGATGATTTCTCTGTGTTTGGTAATTCATTTGAGTCCTGTCTCAACCATCTATCTTTGGTTTTAATGAGGTGTCAAGAAACAAACCTTGTTTTGAATTGGGAAAAATGTCATTTTATGGTAACAGAAGGTATTGTTCTTGGACACCGAGTTTCTTCCAAAGGTATTGAAGTTGACAAAGCCAAAGTGGAAGTAATTGAAAAATTGCCTCCACCGATAAATGTTAAAGCAATGAGAAGTTTCTTGGGTCATGCTGGGTTCTATAGGAGGTTCATAAAAGACTTTTCAAAAATTGCAAAACCATTGAGTAGTCTTTTAATGAAAGACTCACAATTTAATTTTGACAGTGAATGCATGCATGCCTTTGAAACTCTCAAAACCAAACTTGTTACTGCACCAATAATTTCTCCTCCTGATTGGTCCTTACCATTTGAATTAATGTGTGATGCAAGTGATTTTGCAATTGGGGCTGTTTTAGGACAAAGAAAAGACAAGTTGTTGCATGTGATTTATTATGCAAGTCGTGTATTAAATGATGCTCAAAAAAATTATGCAACAACAGAGAAGGAATTATTGGCTGTAGTTTTTGCTTTTGATAAGTTCAGGTCTTATTTGGTTGGGTCAAAAGTAATAGTCTACACTGATCACTCTGCTCTTAAGTATTTGATGAGTAAACAGGATGCAAAGCCAAGACTGATTAGATGGGTGCTGTTGCTACAAGAGTTCAACATTGAGATCAGGGATAAGAAAGGTTCAGAAAACTTAGTGGCAGACCACTTGTCCAGGAATGCACAGGGGGAAGAGCAAGTGAGTAAGGTGCCAGTGAATGAAGAGTTTCCAGATGAACAACTCCTAGCAATACAAGGGTTACCATGGTTTGCTGACATAGCAAATTATAAAGCTGGGGGAAGGGTTCCAAGTGAAATGAATTGGAATCAGAAGAAGAAATTCTTGCATGATGCTAGGTACTTCTTATGGGATGAACCTTATTTGTTCAAAAGGTGCAGTGATGGAGTAATTAGAAGGTGCATCCCAGAAGAAGAAGTATATAGTGTTTTATGGCACTGTCATGGTTCTGAATATGGTGGACACTTCAGTGGAGAAAGAACCGCAGCCAAGGTCCTACAAAGTGGGCTATACTGGCCAACAATTTTCAAGGATGCAAGAGCTTTTGTAGAGAGATGTGATAGATGCCAAAGAACTGGAAACATATCAAGGAAGCATGAAATGCCTCAGCAGTTCATTCTTGAAGTGGATTTGTTTGATGTTTGGGGAATAGATTTCATGGGTCCCTTTCCATCTTCCTACTCCAACTTGTATATTCTGGTAGCAGTAGACTATGTATCCAAATGGGTGGAAGCAATTGCCTCCCCCACTAATGAGGCAAAAGTGGTGGTGAATTTTCTCAGGAAGATGATCTTCTCAAGGTTTGGAGTTCCTAGAACCTTGATTAGTGATGGTGGAAGTCACTTCTGCAATAAGCAATTGGAGAGTCTTCTACAAAAATATGGAGTCAAACACAAGGTAGCCACCCCATACCACCCTCAAACAAGTGGACAAGCTGAAATTTCCAATAGGGAATTGAAGAGGATCCTGGAGAAGGTGGTAAATGCTTCAAGAAAAGATTGGTCAAGGAAAATTGATGATGCACTGTGGGCCTACAGAACTGCGTTCAAAACACCAATTGGTATGTCTCCTTATCAACTTCTATATGGTAAATCTTGTCACTTGCCTGTTGAACTTGAACATAAATCATTTTGGGCCATAAAATTTTTGAATTTTGATGAAAAATTGGCAAATGACAAAAGATTACTACAACTCAATGAACTTGACGAATTTCGTAGTCAAGCTTATGATAATGCTAAGTTGTATAAGGAGAGAACCAAGCGGTGGCATGACAAAAAGATCACTCCAAGACAATTTAAACCTGGACAACAAGTTCTTTTGTTTAATTCAAGATTAAGGTTGTTCCCGGGTAAATTGAAGACAAGATGGTCAGGACCATTCACAATCACTAAGGTTTCACCTTATGGACATGTAGAGATCATGGACTCCAAATCCGAAAGAAAATTCACTTTCAATGGACAAAGATTGAAACATTATCTTGGGGGAGAGATAGAACGAGTCGTCTCGGTTCAAACATTCACCTAAGAAAATGTTATACGTCAAGCTAGTGACGTTAAAGAAGCGCTTATTGGGAGGCAACCCAATTAATATCTTTTATTGAATTTTAATTATGTTTAGTATTGGTTCTTTAAAAAAAAAAAAAAAAAAATTTTCTTCTAGCTGGCGCAGTGTGCCTCAGTGGCGCATCGCGCCTTCATAAGCAGCTTCAACCAACGCCTCGCGCTAACACTGCGCGTTGCGCCTGGCAGACAGTAGCTAATAAAAGAAAATTCGGACACAGAGGCGCGACGCGTCCTCGTTGCGCCCTGCGCCCGAACTGTTTTGCTCTTGACGCAACGCGCCTTAATCTCAGTTTTTCTTGGCGCCTTGCGCCTGAAGTCAACCCCTTTTGGGTGCCTCGCGCCCGAAATGCTCGGATCCCGGCGCATTGCGCCCGAAGTTCCTCACCCGCTGGCGCCAAGCGCCCGAATTTTTTCCTTGCTGGCGCGTTGCGCCCGTACTGCTTGGAAGCTGGCGCCTTGCGCCTGAATTTTTTTTCCTGTGGCGCCTCGCGCCTGAATTAGTCTCCCTTGGCGCTTTGCGCCCGAATCCAATTCCTTTGTGGCGCGGTGCGCCAGGATTTCAATTCTTTTTGGCGCCTTGCGCCTGATACATTTTCCTTAGGGCGCCTTGCGACCAATTCATAATTCATTTCGGCGCCTTGCGCCTGCTTCTTTTCTTCTTGGCGCGTTGCGCCCTCACCATATTTTTGGGCGCGCAATTCTCGCGCCGAAGAGCATTTTGGTGCTCTATAAATCGGTGCACTCTCTTCTTGCCATCCCAATTACTCTTTCCACCACCCATCCTCACAAAAAATGTACATACCCTTCTCGGCTCCTTCCCCGTCGTCCACCATTTTCCTTGCAGCCGCATCTCTCTTGTGAAAGTCTACACTCTTCCTAATTCTCTCTATTAGAGGTAAGTTGTTCATTAACTATGAAGCATGCATTTATTCCTTATCTTTTTCAATGTCAAGATAATTTAGGAAATGTTATTGCTGAGTTAGCGGATTGTTTTTCTTTACCTCTATAGAGATAATATAGAAGCAGAGGGAAATTGTCAATGAGTCCTTGGTATGAGTCTTGGGTATGAAAATGATATAGAGCTAGAGTGTTGTTCGGCTTAGAATTTTTGTAAAATTCTAAGTTTGGTGTTGGAAGAAATGCTGAATTTATTTGTTTCTATTGAGCTAAATACTAATGGTGTTACTGTCATGTGGCTTCCTGTTTTTGTTGTGGTTCAATTTTTGTTTACAGGAAATGGCACCATCATCCAAGAAGAGAAAGGGAAAGGAAGTTGCTGCATCTCCCTCTTACTACTCTCACCGTTTCCGGACAAAAGAAAATGAAGACTACTACAATTCAGTGGTAGTGAACAAATCAATTATTCCGGAAATTGGTTTTGCCTTTAGAGAGGGGGAATTCCCAGAAATCCAAGAAGAGATTGATCGAAGGGGGTGGAGGCTGGTGTGCTCACCTCCTGGAATTGTAGGAATGCAAAGGGTACTAGAGTTCTATGCAAACGCATGGCAGTCAGAAAAGACCAAAGAAAGGGAGTTCAAGAGCTTCCTCAGAGGAAAAGAGATTGACTTCAGCTCTGAAATGGTGGAAACAGTTTTGAATATTGAAGTCAATCCAGAAAAATCACCTTTTGGATATTGTGCACGGTTGAAAGGAAACCAGAAGCTGCAAACGGTGCTGCGGGAGATCTGCAAACCCGGGGCTAACTGGAGGATGGATAAACACGGCAACCCAGTTAGGTCGGGGAGACCTTATTCCTGTGGCCAGAGGATGGCTAGAATTCATCAATCGCTCCATCCTCCCGACCACTCATCATTCTGAGGTAACGGTAGATAGGGCAATAATGATCCATTGCCTTATTACCAAGGAACAAGTTGATCTGGGCACTGTATTATCCAAGGGTATAGCAAGATTTGTCTACTCAGCAAGACTAACCTTGGGATTTCCGTGCCTCATTCAGCGCCTTACTGAAGCTGCAGGAGTAGTGATTGAAGGTGACTCTCCCATCCTGGTGCCTAGACCAATAACTGCTGCAGCCCTTGGAAGATCAAGGAGGAAGGACACCGGTAAGGAACCTGAACTCCCATCTGTTGCCCCTCCAGAGGAACCTATGGAGGACATACCAAGTAAGAATCAAAAGCAACAGGAGTTTACGGAAGTACAAAAGCTGAGGGTCGAATTGAATGACTTCAGAAATTATTCCCATGACATGTTCTCCTACCTCGTTCATGCATTTCATAAGGTGGCTCCAGAAAAATTTCCTGAGTGTCAAACTAGTTGTAAGACGAAGTGGGAATACAGGGAGCCCAACCCATCAATTAATGAGGAAGATGAAGAGGAGGAAGAAGGAGGAGAGGATGATGAGGATGAGGACCAAGGGGGAGATTGACCACCCCCCTCAGGTAAGTTTTTAATTTATGATTTTTAATTTTTCTGTGTGAGTCGAGTGTTGTTATTGGTGTTTGTTATTAGTGTCGTGTTATGTCTTGTGTTGTGTAAAGGAGGGATGAACAATTGTAAAAAGAACAAGAGTGATTGTAATAGGTAAGGCTAACTTAAGAATGTGATCAACATGTATGAATGAATTGGAAAAGAAGTAATGAATAGGGAGGTAACAAAGAAATGATGCTGCAGAAAATAGTTATAGTGGTTCTTAGAGTATTTCTGAAAGACAACTGTGTTGATAAATTGATTACATAAATGTAGTGTGAAGTCTTTGAAAAATAGATGAAAATGTAGGAAGTGTGATAAGTAAAGAAGAAGGGTAGATTGTGCTAAAAAAAATCCTAAGGCTCTGAGCACCAATGGCTAGGGGACATCTTCATTTTATATTTTTATAACCTAGCTATGTGCTTGTGGTGTGATTGTGTCAGGGAAAGGCTTGGGTAATTAGATTCGAGGGGTGCTTCATCACCTAGCGTCTTGGGCCAACTGGACCGGGAACGTTAATCGAAAACTCATCTTAAAAAGCTACCCTGAGACTAAGCATTTAGAGTCATGAATCTCAAAGAGTAAAAGGCACGAGCACTACCCCTAAAATTATTGAGAAAGCTAATTCATCTGGGTGAAATTAAAAAGTAAATGACTTTGCACTACATGGTTGAGAAAATGAAAACACAGTTGGTAGATAGACATCTCTTGAAGAACCATTATAACATGATCTGTAGTATAATTCTGAGTGTCTTCCCTATTGCAAAGTGAATTGTTGAAGGTTATAAAGTAATGAGGAATTGCAGGTAGCTTTTCTGGTAGTTGGCCTTACTATTTTGATCATTCGAGTTCTGGAAATTTTTGTTCTTAACTCCGGCGCACTAATTTGTGTTTGTTTTCTTTTGTTGCTTGAGGACAAGCAACACCTTAAGTTTGGTGTTGTGATGCCCTGGCATCTTTATGGAATTTTGTAGTTTAAATTCTAAGAAATTGTGTTTGTTTAGTTAAATTCAGTGTGTTTTTAGAGTAATATAAGTGTTTCTAGAATAAATTGGATTTTCCTGGGTTATATTACGCTTTTGGTATTATTTTGGCGTTAATTTCAGGATTTGAGCAAGTAATTGATAAATGAATAGCAGCTGGAATGCATCTGAAAGAGCCCAATTTGAGACGCTGGGCGCCTCACTCACGCGCAGCGCCTCAAACTCAGAATGAAATGAAAATCTGCGAGAGAAGCTAGCGCGTCGCGCCCATATGGCGCCCTGCGCCCAGAAGTCTGGCGCCCCGCGCCCAAGAGCTCCCTGCCGAGGCGCCTTGCGCCCTCCACCAGCCCTGCGCCCAGAAGTCTGGCGCCCCGCGCCCAAGAGCTCCCTGCCGAGGCGCCTTGCGCCCTCTACCAGTCGTGCGCCCAGGAAGCCTACGCCTTGCGCCCTGCTAGCGCGTTGCGCCCGTGAGCCCTCCACTGGCTGGCGCCTTGCGCATCTCGCACGCGTTGCGCCCTGAAGAAGCCATCCATGCAGCGCCTCGCGTCCATTCTACGCCTTGCGTCCGGATAAAAATGGAAACAGAGCATGTATAATTCAGGATTAAATCTGTTTGGATATTACACTCTATTAGTTATTTTTAAACGAAATCCCTCTGTATTCAATTTAATTTCTAGGTCTATCTGATTATATATAGGACTAGAATAGGGGGCTTTTTAGGCATCGATTATCGATTATCTGATCGCTCATCTTGAATCCTTATTTTTCAGCAGCAGCAGTTTGTTTTTCATTCCAGTACTCTGTTTTTACTCTGTTTTTCAATACAATGAGTCATTCGTTCTTTAACCTGCTTTCTATCAATTTCTTTGTTTTGTTTACTTTGATTATGAGCAACTAATTCCTTGTTAGGG
Source organism: Aeschynomene evenia (assembly GCA_013621005.1). Classification (NCBI taxonomy): domain Eukaryota; kingdom Viridiplantae; phylum Streptophyta; class Magnoliopsida; order Fabales; family Fabaceae; genus Aeschynomene; species Aeschynomene evenia. The sequence goes on along the minus strand of RYYW01000040.1, from coordinate 226,006 downwards.
ATAGGGGAATCGTATCACTATGACTTAATCCGATGATTGCAAACCTTTGAATTCTACTTCTTCGATTCAGGTAACTACCTTATTTGTATTGTGTTGTTCTGAAGATTGGGAAATCGCTTTTCAACTTATCTAGGATTCATACGTTTATTTGGGAAAATAAGTGTGTGAATTAGCTCAAGGGAAATTGCCGGAAAGATTGATATCTAGGAATAGAGTCAAGATTTTTATGAACTTTGAATCAAACATATTTTCTTTTTTGTGAAACGATTTGATCAAGGGATTGACTGATTGTTTGTAGAAAAAGTGTTAAATTACCAAGGAATTGGAATTGACAATTTAAGATTCGTTCATTGAATTAAAGTTTTAGAATTTGAAGGCGAGCAATTGTTTTAATTATTTCAGAAGATACGTGAACCCGATTCCCTAACCTCGCATCCTTTGATTTTTCATAAATAGTTTACTGTCTTTTACTTTTAATACTCTTTTGAATTTATGATTTCAATCCATTCATCACTCGTAATTCGATTCGTCTAATTAGAAACTCACATCACGAAATTTTTGCTCAGTTCTTTAATCCTCGTGGGAACGATACCCACTCACCGTGGACTTTATTACTTGTACGATTCGGTGCACTTGCCGAAGCCCTATCAGCAATTGTTTTAATTATTTCAGAAGATACGTGAACCCGATTCCCTAACCTCTCATTCTTTGAAGTTTTCAAAATTAGTTTACTGTCTGTTACTTTGATACTCTTTTGAATTTATGATTTCAAACCTTTCATTACCCTTAATTCGATTCTTCTAATTAGAAATTCACATCACAAAATCTTTGTTCAGTTCTTTAATCCTCGTGGGAACGATACCCACTCACCGTGGACTTTATTACTTGTACGATTCGGTGCACTTGCCGAAGCCCTATCAATCAAAACAAAAGAAACAAGGTGCTTCTTGACTTTCAAAGAATGCTCAAGAGTGCTCTGGCTTAAGACCAAGAAAATAGTTAAAGCAGCAAGAAATTCCAACAACCAAGCATTTCAACATCAAGAGGCACATTATCACAAGCCAAGCAGAAATCTCATAAAAAGCATAGATGAAATGGAAGGACCTTAGAGGAGTGTGTATGCTCTCAACTCACCTATATAGTAGGTTAGTGTAACACCCTACTAGATAGCCTTTAGTGCTATAGTCATTTATGGCCATTTCGTAAGGGTTACCTCCTGTTATCATACTTTTACTTGTTTTTAAAATACTTGTACGCGGAAAATACATGGGAGAATTTTTTTGAAAATCGTTTACGGAATATAAACATAAGGGCATTGCGTATAATATAACGATAATATATGACATCTGATATAGTCTGAATAATACCTCATAAAATAAATAGAAATAACAAACATAGTCTCCCCAAACATACGATAAAGAAGGTAAATAATAATAATAATAGGTGTTATCCCATTAGCCTAAAACTGAGACCCATGAGACTCCATGAATACAAGCCATAACTGATAAATAAACACCGGCTAACATATGTCCGGACTCAAAATAAATACGAATAAATGCTAACATGTGAACTAAACATAATCCATAACGTATAAATAGGAACTAATAAGTCTAAAGATGAAAAACTGTAAAGAACTAGAGCTGCGCGGGCTCCTCATCTGCTCCTGTGTCATGTGGAATCTCATCATCTAAAATGGGGGAAAAACGAGGGGTGAGTACTGGGAAGTAACTCAGTAGGGGAGCCGCTCCGGGTTTATTAATAAAATAGGTGTGGTATGAGTGCATTCAGTTTTCAGTTATAAGTTCTAAAATCATCTTTCCCGGAACGACATTCCTAAGTGCCTCTTGCTCATTTTATATCCTATGCATACATTATATATATCATTATATAATCCTTGTGCGTGCTCTACGTGCCATTTAGTCATATAAGGGAACTTAGTCAATCATTACTCTATGTCACAGTAACCTTTAAAACTTAGACTTAACTTCTAACTTTACTTTACTCTGTTATACACTTTTCTCTTTTGGCTTGCCCACCCTCTGAACCTTTTCCTCCACATCACCGACCCCTAGGAATGAGCTCATCCTAAACTATGTTGGGGAGAGGGGGTATTCACCTTCCTTCAGTGATAGAGTTGCATGTCGAGGTTGCCACACCTCCCTCAGCAACAACTACCGCATCTCGAAGGTTACATGTGCTTTACTTTAATCTTGAACTTTAACCTTTTCACCTTCCCTCAGTAATGGAGTTTCATGTCGAGGTTTAACTCACCTCCCTCAGCCACAACCATCACATGTCGAAGGCTACTTATAACACATACTCATTCACATAGTCATGCATAATCATAAAGCATAAGGTCATATAGTTCACATAGACATCACATAACATCATAACATTCATTAAACAACATATTTAAAGCATAGAATACATAATTAACTCATATATATCAGTTATATAAGTTGTAGAACGCATTAGGGTGCATAAAGGGTCAAAACAGTTCATTTTCGCCTAAACAACACTGTTGTAATCGATTACACGGGCTGGTAATCGATTAATGTAATCGATTACACAGCTCTGGTAATCGAATACCAGAGAGCAACGTTTTCTCGCGATTGGAAATTCAGACATCGTAATCGATTACGAACCCGTGTAATCGATTACGACGTCGTGAAACACGATTTTCGAGTTCCAAAAACACGATTTTCAATAGCCATTGGCCAAAATAATGATCTAGAAACATCCCAATCGATGGAAAACAAAGCCATATGAAAATCAATCATAAAAACATGTTGAAAATACTTTTCAATTCATAAAACCCTTTTCTCTTTCAAAATCAATTTCATAAATCAACCCTTTCATGAACCCTAATGGGAAAAACAACGAACAACATTTAAAACATCATCAATTCATCAATTTACATAAAATTTCATGACATTTGGAATACCTAACCCCTACCTCTTGAAGACAACTCTTGCTCTAGACGGAATCCTAGTTTCACGAACGGCCCGACTCCAACGATGACCCTTTTCGGAGAAAAGCAACCGGTAGAAACGCCCGGCTTGGTGAGAGGATCAATAATATGTGATTATCTTTGAGGTTGGGTGAGTATTTGTGGGTGTTTCTTGACGTGGAATGACTATGGCTATGAGGGTTCTTGAGAGAGAAACAATGGAGGCTCTGGGATGGAGAGGGAGAGTGTTTCTGACCAAATGAGCTGGAAAAATAGGGTTTATCTTTTATATTCTGAGCTACTAGGGTTTAAGAGTCATCGTGGGGCCCACCCGTCACTTAAAACGTACGAAAAACCCATTCTGCGTGCTGTGTAATCGATTACATCGAGCTTGTAATCGATTACAGGCCTTCGAAAAAGCCCAATTCTGAAACTTGACCTGCTGTAATCGATTACCAAGGGGCTGTAATCGATTACTGGGCGCAAAAAATGCCCCAAAACACTCCTAAAGTGTCTCAACTCATATACTAACATCCATACACCCATTATGATTTAATATAACATCAAAGCACACATAATTACACATAAATACTCATAAAAACACGTAGCATAGATACTTTAAGCCAGGGGAAACATGTTCACTCAACCCAATTAAGTTCCAATTAAAGTCCATTACCCTTAATTTCCTTTAATTAGGACCTAATAAAGATCGGGGTGTTACAGTTAGTCTTCCTCTCAGTTCTCTTGTCAAACCAAGCATTCGACTTAGGTTTGCCAAACCTCTAGATCTCCACTACTAACATTCAATGCACCCAAGAATCAAGAGGACTTTATTTTGGTTGTAACGAGACCAAGGTTAAGGTGTGGAATGTATGGATAAGTGAGCTAAAGGACCCAAGAAAGTTAGACTAGTATTGGTTATGTGAGTCTCAATCAAACACAAGGGGAAATTCTAAGCACACAAAGGCACAAGCACAAGAGCTTTGCTCTTTTCTTGCACTCTGAACCTTTAAATACCCAAACATGAGGTCCTTGACCTTTGATTTACTTTGCTTTTGTGTGCTTTTCTTCCTTTGCTCATATTATTAATTTTTTTTTTCAATTACATGTTCTTTAGATACAATTCCAACCAATTTTCACATTAACACATCAATATGTCCTCCCCACACTTAAATTTTGTCATCCACGACAAACCCCCACACTTAGACTCAAGCACACAAAATGATAAAACCAATGCTACTCCATTTTTCCAAGGTAGGGTGTAAAATGGTTTTTCACTTTTTAGGCGAAAGATGAGCTAAGATCAAAGAATGGGATATAAGGCTCAAAGGGGCTTGCAATGGTAATGTAGAGGGTGAACAATATGGTCGTGAGCTAAAGAAGAAAGGTTCCTCTATTACACCCAAGAATGCATATGAAACGTAGCCTCAATTAAGAGACAAGGCAAACCCTAGAACGACAAAGTCCACAAGAGATACACACATCAAGAATGGAATGGCATGTAATGTGGCCACTCAATGTAAGGCTCAAAACTCACAAGGTGCATGTCCAGACACAAATCATCTATACAATTAAAGATCAATCACCAAGCAAGAATTAAAATCTAAATGAAATGCAACCGTGTTGGAACTCCTAGCCACCTAAAAATGATGAATGTCTCAAGCACAACATTTACAAAGCAACAAAGAAAGTCAAGGAGCACACAAAGTGAACCTAAACTACCTAAAATTTTCATTTTCAGACTTTTTTTTCGATTTTTTTTCTTTTTTGAAAATGGGTTGTGGCGCGCCACGAGAAGGGTGGTGGCTAGCGACCAGATGCATGGTGGCTAGCGACCAAGTGCTGATCGTGCCTTTGGCAGAAAGTTTTCCATGGCACGCGACGGCGGTGTTGGTGGCTAGCGACCAACTCATCCTAAGTGCAGAATTTATGTAAAAAATTGAGTTAAATGAAGCTAAAACTGCCCTAAACTACCAAAATATAATTCCTAACAAATGGAAATGCAAACAACAAGACTAGAACAAGAAAACTCACCGAACAAGTCACTAATTCAAACAAACAAACTACCTAAACTATCACACAACATGTGAAAATTTACCAAAAACATGCTTTATTGAATTTAAATGCAAAACATAAAATAAAAGAAAGTTGTAGAAACTCCCTCAAGGCGGCTTATGATTGAATTGGTCCTGGAGCTTCCACCACGGAGTGCTCTCAACGCCTCCGCCGGGATCCCATAATAAGCAAATGAAACCACGAAGCACAATCCTCTTCTTGTCTCCGGACCCATGCATCTTTGCCCTCAATTTGTTCCTTAGGGAGTGAGAACTCCCCTTTGACAAAGCATCCCAAGAGCAACCAACTTCAAGTGAGGAGGGATGGTGAACCTCACTAGAAGCCTTTACATGGACCAAGCAAAGGGACTTTGGTTCCCAAGATGCCTCAATTTGAGAAGGTGTTGACTCCTTGCAAAGGGCTAGGAGTTGTGCATCCGTCTCTAGGAAGGCGAACTCATGGCGAGAGAGGGAGAATGGCCTCGAACCAAGGAAAATGGACTCGATCGAGGGTAGGGAAGGAATGACCGCAACACCAACCGCTTCACAAGGTCCCATGGTGAAATCCGCTAATGAAGAAGCTCCTGCAGTAGCCTCGACACAAAGATGAGAGTTCTCCACGATTCCTTTTCCTTCTAACTCACAAGGTGGCGGCGGTGGGTCCTTATAAACAATCTCATCATCATCGGAGTTCTCCTCGGCATCCACTCCCAGGTCACCATCCAAGGGGTCAGGAGGCTCCAAAACGTAGAATGCCTCAATGGGTGAAGGTGGAGGTGGAGGCTCCTCAACTCCCCCGACTAGTTCTTCCACCATGGACTTCAAAGTTGTCCAATCCAATTGGTCCAGAGCACAATCCTCTTCATGTGGTAGTGGAGGTGAGAGTGGTGATGGTGATAGTGATGCATGTGGCAATTCGAGTGAGAGGGAAGGTTGCGGGTTGGATAATGGTGATGGAGATGAGGGTAGTGATGCCTCTTGGTTGCTAGAGGATGTGGCTTGAGCATTCTCCAATTGCATAAGCTTCCTTTGCATTTCATCTTGTTGGCGCAAGAGCTCTTCATTTCGTTACTTTTGCTCCCTAAGAAGCTTTATGATTTAGGTCATTGTGTAGCCTTCCGCCTCATTACACTTAGAAGGAAATGCAAGAGGTTGAGATGACGAAGATGGGTCTATGGGTGGTGGGGTTGGATTTTCGGTTGGGTATGGGTATAGAGTGGGCTCATGATAAGGGTATGGAGATGGTTCAAGGTAAGAGGGTGGTGGTGGCTCGTAATATGGTTGTTGATAAGCATCATTGCATGAAGGGTGTGAGTAAGGGTTTGGGTGTGGCGATGGTTGAGTGTATGATGGTGGGTATGGTGGTGAGGTGTAGGTTTGTATGTATGGTGGTGGAGGTGAAAAGAACTCATCATATAGCCTCCTACATGTTTCCAAAAGCTCATCCAACTTGACCTTATCCTCAAAAGAGAAGTAGTATACCTCACATGGAAGCCCCATTGCCATATTCATCATATTAGAAACATCTAGCTCCAAAGAAGGTACCATGGCCAACTCCTGAAGAATATCCATTATCTCCGCCATTTTTTAATCCACCCTCTTGTTGAAGGGTCTCACCAAATGTCATATTCTTATCCCATACATGGCCATAAGAGCAAAAATCTTGGGCACCAAAATAAGCATTAGTGTCCATGTTAGTTTCAAAATAAGAAAAATATCAAAGAACAAAAATAACAAAAGATAAAAATAAGAAAAAGGAGTTAGAACATATTTACACCTAACACTCCTATGTCCTCTACACCACCAACCCTCTAGAACGCCTTTAGTTCCTTAATGTTCTTCCATTTTCGGGTTAAAATGTTCTAGTGGTGGATCGGGGTGCAACCGAGTCATCCATAGATGGCATAGAAGGTGTAAACAACATAAAAAAACTAAATATTGCAGAAAAATTCTGCACTAAACCAAAAAAATGCAGAATTTTTATTTTGTTTTTGTGTTTTTGTGTATTTTTTGAATATAAAATAGAGTGAAGTACCAAATTAACCCCCGAAAGATTTTGTCGCTGACAAAATCACCCCCAAAACATTTTAACGACAAAATAGCCCCCAATAATGTTTAACGTTTGACAAAAGACACCCACCGTGAACTTTCTTCAACAGACGTTAACTACAGTGATGAGGTGGAATATAACAGTGCCACCTTGGATATTTCTATACAATCAAAATCCCTAATTAGTGTCTCTTTTTCCAAATTTATGAATTGAAACCCTAAATCATCTTCTACTCTGTCCCTCATTTTCCCTAAAAAAGACACTAATTACGGTTTCAATTCATAAATTTGGGGAAAGAGACATTAATTAGGGATTTTGATTGTATAGAAATATCCATAGTGGCACTGTATGTTCCATCTAATCACTAATTAATGTCCGTTGAAGAAAGTTCACGATGGGTGTCTTTTGTCAAACGTTAAACATCATTGGGGGCTATTTTGTCGTTAAAATGTTTTGGGGGTGATTTTTGTCAGCAACAAAATCTTTCGGGGGTTAATTTGGTACTTCACTCTATAAAATAGTAATAACTATGCACAAAACTCAAATCTTAAGCCTCCCCGGCAACGGCGCCAAAAATTGATGTAGCTAAAAGCGTCGTTATTTCTTTTAACTACAATCAATTTAGAATTTAAAGAACAAAAAGAGTTTTCCCAAGAAAAAGGGATTGAATTGAATAACTTATATCATTGATCTAGTGTGTATAGTATATGTAGATTTGGGATTGTGCAAGAAGTAAATAAAGCTATGAAATTGAAAGGAAATAGCAATGTAAAAGAGTCTTGGTGTTGGGACATGCATCAAACCATATTTTCCCCATCCTAAACCCACCTAGGCATTTTATCAAACACCTTGCAAGCAACTTACACATGCATAAGAATTATTCAACCAAAATGATTTGGATCCAAACCAAAATAGTAAAACTATCCTAAACATATGCAAACCTAATTCTCAATCAAGAATTATTCCTACTCTCCTAGCAAATGGGCATCAAATGATAATCCTCACTCAACACCCAAAAACACTCAAATGCACAATAATCTCTTAATCAAGAAACTACAATGCATTCAAGATATACAATTAAAATCAGCAAGCATGGATCCACACAAACAAACCATAATTGCATTTGGAACCAAGAGATTATGAAGCAAGAGCAAAATCATGCAATGGGTTTCAAGAGAAAATGTGATTCTAGCATTACCCAACACCAAGAACCAAGAAACTACTCAACCATAATTAAAACAAGTAAGAAACAAGAAATTAAAGCAATAGCAAAGATGGAAATGAAAATGGAAATTAAATTGAACTTGGAGAATTGTGTGAAAAGAGTAAGAACAAAATGTGTAGAAATAGAGAGAAATTCTAGAGAGAAGGGAGAGCTTCTCTCCCTAGAATTCCCTAATAAAATAACCTAAACTAAGACTAAAGAAAAGGTGTGAAAGAGTGTCTCAGCAAAATTACAAAAGTTTCATTAATACAAAGCTAGAGGGACCAATTTACAAAATTATGCAAAATTTGATGATGCTGTAAGGACTTGGTGGCTAGCGACCAAAAAGTGGTGGCTAGCGTCCAACGCATCATTTTCAATATTAAGTTGCTTTCTCCGACTTGCCAATGCGTCCGCTCCTTCACTCCAATGCTCCCAATGCTCCCAAGACTCGAAGTAGCTTCGGCCTAGACTCCTGAAATCACAAAACACTACCCAATAGTGCATCAAAAGATAACAAGACCAAGGTGCCACTAACAAGCCTAAAAAAGATGTAAAATTTGCACACCAACCAAGAAAGTGAAAATATGCAAAAACAAAGCACACAACTATTATTAATGCAATAAAGGATGCAAGATGGACATATATGGATAAAGAATGCACAGAATTTCGTATCCTATCATAATCTCATAGAAAATTCTCAAAAAGTCAATGAATATCTTAGCATGTTGCCAATTAGAATTTTTTGGTGGACCAACTTTCTTCTTCCCTTTTTTATCCTCACGAAACCATTTATGAAAATCTGATTCTTGATCATAGAGTCTATCAAATGCTTTTTCAAACTTTTCTGCATGTTCAAGCATTATATATGTTGAATTCCACCTAGTTGGAATATCTAAACAAACAAGACTTTGAGATTCAATCATTTCAGCCTCAATACATTCTTTAAATCTAAGAATCCTTTGGGGAGACGATCTAACGTATCGGATAACATTTCTAATGCTATAAATGGAAATTTGTTGTTCCTTGAGACCATCATTCACAATCAAATTCAAGATATGGGCACTACATCTCACATGCAAATATTTGCCACCACGCACTAGCCCACCCCTAGCATCTAACTTCTTTTGAAGGTATGAAATGTCCCCATCATTTGAATTTGCATTGTCTACTGTAATAGTGAACATATTTTCAATTCCCATATTCTCTCAAACATTTCTCAATTTCTCTTCCTATAGTTTCCCCCTTATGGTTCTCAATTAGACAAAAATTTATAATTTTCTTTTGCAATCTCGATTCTTCATCAATAAAATGTGCAGTTAAACTCATGTAAGATAAATTTTGGCATGATGTCCAACAATCTATTGTCAAACAAACACGAACACATGACTTCATAAACCAAGCCTTTAACTTTTTCTTTTCATCTAAAAAAAGTTGATAACAGTCTCTAGAAATAGTCACCCTATATGGTATCGTAAATCTTGGCTCAAATCGGCTTAACATCCTTCGAAAGCCACGACCTTCTACAACGTTAAATGGCATCTCATCAGATATCACAAATTCAGCCACAGATTTCCTAAGGTCTTCTAAGTTATAGCCAACAGAAAGCTTCATAGATGAACCATCTTCCTCTCATTCTCCAATCCTTGGCATGTACCCATGAAGTGCCTCATTCTTTCCCACCTTATTAAATAACCACTTATGAGACTTATGAAGATACTTTATCATAGAATTTGTGCCATGTTTATTTGGGTGACAACTATATATTGCACGACAGTGGTTACATTTGGTCTTGTGTTTCTCCCTTATTTTCAGCCAAAGGAAGCTTGGTGAAATGATCCCAAGCAATTGATTTTTGTTTCTTACTACCCTCCCCTTACACCTCATTTTTCTCACCCTCATTTTTGTCATTAACATTTGGTATGACAGCATTTGGTGTAGATGAAGGGTTTGTGTTTGGAGGAGAATTTAACATTGTACTACTATCAATAACATACTCAGTACCAGAACCAGCTAGTTCAACCTCTCCCATTTGTTATTTATTTAACCTAAATGATATCCAAAATACAATGAAATAATTAACAATCTTGATTAAAATTATTTTGTTGAAATAAAGTCAATGAAAAACTACAAATAGATAAATTTTGGGACAAAGTAATACACATTAGTGATTTGGAATGAGCTAGCAGGCTTGGACTAAATGACCATGAATTATGAATAATGTGATATAGCTCTATTTGACCAACTTAATGTGATGACTTAAAAGAAGAGTTTCATAACTTTATCCCACTGCTATATATAACCAACTGCACCCAAGGTGGGACGGAAAGTATTAGGAAATTAGCCTAGCTAAATATAGTATAATATTATAAGCTATAATTTGGAGATTGTATTATTTGTAGACAATATCAATTTGTATATTTTAAGGGCATAATCGGGTAGGATTTGTGTGGTTGATTTACTTTGATTGATTTCCTTTGATTAGGGTCGTATATGTTGTTGGCTGAAGTTTAGGAAATGTTTAATTATTTAGGAAAGTTTTGCTGCATTATGACAAGTATGTTTTTGTATATATCAGACGGTTTGTCCTTCAATCAAAGACAGGTCAGACAAAATATTTCTTCACAAAGGTCATGGAATTAGAGAATATTTCATCCCTTCTTGAGCAACATATTCCAACAGAGAATTATTTTCCAAATAAATATCACTTGGGCTCTACTTTACTCTTTAGATGCATGCTAAATTCGTAAATAGAGTAAATAAATTAAATAGGCACATCAACCAAACATATTGTATCATTTAGAACTCATAAATCACACACACATATAAACAATTTTAGAACTCATAATATTAATAGGATGTGTACCTTTCAAATTATAACATTAAGCCCTCATTTCATTCCACTCTTCTTGATCCCAACACCACCCACAAATCCCTCCAGCCCTTATCTTTCTGTTAAAGAGTTAAAACAAATTAAAAATGAAAATAGATAGAGAGAGTAACACAGAAAGAGGAAAAAAGAAATTCAACATAGAAAAAAGTAAATAGATGAACAAAAAAACCCTAACCCTTGAATTTAATTGTAATTACCATACAAGTATTAACATTCAACAACTAAGGTAATGGAAGGCATATAAGAGCTCACCTAAACCCAACCTTTGAAGTTCTTCCTGGGCTTACAGAGAACTCATGTTAACCATCAAATGAGTCACTCCAGTCTCCAGCAGTCAAGCATCGAGATGGCGCCTTCCTTGGTGGTGAGTGATGATGGCGCCTTCCTTGGTGGTGAGTGGCAACGAAGCCCTAACAGAGTAGCACGGTAAGAAGGCGTTTGTGCAAGTCACTGTTAGTGAGTAGTGCTGATGTAGCTAAAAGCGTCGTAAATTCTTTTAGCTATAACCAACTTAGAATTAAAAACAAGTTCCTAAAAAGGTATTGAATTAATTAGCTATAGTAGTATAGCTAGTCAACCCAAGTCGTCTCTCAAGGAGGCTTATATCATTGATATAGTGTGTATAGTATATGTAGATTTGGGATTGTGCAAGAAGTGAAGAAAACTATGCAAATAAAGGAAACTAACAATGCAAAAGAATCTTGGTGTTGGGACATGCATCAAACCATATTTTCCCCATCCTAAACCCACCTAGGCATTTTATCAAACACCTTGCAAGCAACTTACACATACATAGAAATTATTCAACCAAAATGATTTGGATCCAAACCAAAATAGTAAAACTATCCTAAACATATGCAAACCTAATTCTCAATCAAGAATTATTCCTACTCTCCTAGCAAATGGGCATCAAATGATAATCCTCACTCAACACCCAAAAACACTCAAATGCACAATAATCTCTTAATCAAGAAACTAAAATGCACTCAAGATATACAATTAAAATCAGCAAGCATAGATCCACACAAACAAACCATAATTGCATTTGGAACCAAGAGATTAGGAAGCAAGAGCAAAATCATGCAATGGGTTTCAAGAGAAAATATAATCTTAGCATTACCCATCACCAAGAACCAAGAACTACTCAACCATAATTAAAAGAGCAAGTAAGAAACAAGAAATAGAAGCAATAGCAAAGATGGAAATGAAAAATGGAAATTGAATTGAACTTGGAGAATTGTATGTAATGTGTAGAGAGAAAATGTAAAGAAAAATGTAAAAAGAGATTCTAGAGAGAAGGGAGAGTTTCTCTCTCTAGAAACTAAAAACTAAAAAAAATGAAAAGGTGTTCAGCCCAATTACAAAAAGGGTCTTAAGTAGAAAATGGACTAGGGACTAAACAGCAAAAACAGCAAAATTCCCTGGTGCTGTCACGACATGGTCGCTAGAGACCAAGCAGGCATGATGCTGGTCTCTAGCGACTAGCTGCAGAACTTCCAAAATGCAGCTTTTTCTCCGCTTTTCCGTTTCGTCCGCTCCTTCGCTCCGACGCTCCCGATGCTTCCGAGACTTGAAGTAGCTCCAGCCTAGGTTCCTGAAATACAAAGACACTACCCAAGAGTGCATCAAAAGATAACAAGACCGAAATGCCACTAACAAGCCTCAAAAAGACATAAAATTGCCACACTAACCAAGAAAGTGAAAATATGCACAAACAATGTAAAGAATCATTATTAAAGCAATAAAGAATGCAAGATGCACATGTAAAGGTAAATAATGCACAAAATTTCGCATCCTATCAAATACCCCCACACTTAACCACTTGCATGTCCTCATGCAAGAGATCCTAAAGCTAAGAAATCAAAACAAAAGAAACAAGGTGCTACTTGACTTTCAAAGAATGCTCAAAGGTGCTCTGGCTTAAGACAAAGAAAACAGTAAAAGCAGCAAGAAATTCCAACAACCAAGCATTTCGACATCTAGATGCACAACATTAAAAACCAAGCAAAATTCCCTTAAAATGCATAGATGAAATAGAAGGACCTCAAAGGAGTGTGTATGCTCTCTACTCACTTATAAAGTGGCTTGATCTTCCTCTCAATTCTCTTGTAAGACCAAGCATTCGACGTAGGTTTGCCAAACCTCTAGATCTCCACTACTACTAACATTCAATGCACCCAAGAATCAAGAGGACTTTGTTATGGTTGTAACGAGAGACCAAGGTCAAGGTGTGGAATGTATGGATAAGTGAGCTAAAGGACCCAAGAAAGTTAATTAGACTAGCATTGGTTATGTGAGTCTCAATTAAACACAAGGGGGAGTTCCAAACACACAAAAACACAAGCACAAGAGCTTTGCTCTTTTCTTGCACTTTGAACCTTTAAATACCCAAACATGAGGTCTTTGACCTTTAATTTACTTTGCTTTTGTGTGCTTTTCTTCCTTTGCTCATATTATTAAATTTTTTTTTTCAATTACATGTTCTTTACATACAATTCCAACCAATTTCTAACATTCAATGCACCCAAGAATCAAGAGGACTTTGTTATGGTTGTAACGAGGCCAAGGTCAAGGTGTGGAATGTATGGATAAGTGAGCTAAAGGACCCAAGAAAGTTAGACTAGCATTGGTTATGTGAGTCTCAATTAAACACAAGGGGGAGTTCCAAACACACAAAAACACAAGCACAAGAGCTTTGCTCTTTTCTTGCACTTTGAACCTTTAAATACCCAAACATGAGGTCTTTGACCTTGAATTTACTTTGCTTTTGTGTGCTTTTCTTCCTTTGCTCATATTATTAAATCTTTTTTTTCAATTACATGTTCTTTACATACAATTCCAACCAATTTTCACATCCAGATGTCCCTCCCCCACACTTAAAAGTTTGCCGTCCACGGCAAACCCCCACACTTAGACTCAAGCACACAAAATGATAAAACCAATGCTACTCCACTTTCCTAAGGTAGGGTGTAAAATGGTTTTTCACTTATCAGGCGAAAGATGAGCTAAGATAAAAGAAATGGGATATAAGGCTCAAAGGGGCTTACAATGGTAATGTTGAGGGTGGAGAATATGGCCGTGGGCTAAAGAAGAAAAATGCCTCTATCACACTCAAGGATGCATATGAAAACGTAGCCTCAATTAAGAGATAAGGCAAACCTTAGAACGACAAAGTCCACAAGAGATACACACAAAAATAATGGCATGGTATGTAATGTGGCCAACCAATGAAGGCTCAAAATCTCACAAGGTGCGTATCCAAACACAAATCATCTATACAATTTAAGTTCAATCACCAAGCAAGAATTAAGAACTGGATGAAATGCAATAGTGGTGGAACCTCTAACCACCTAAAATAATGAATATCTCAAACATAACACTTAAAAAGCAACAAAGAAAGTCAAGGCGCACACAAAGTGAACCTAAACTACCTAAACTTTTCAATTTCAGATTTTTATTTTTAGAAGCCGGTCGCTAGCGACCACAATTGGCAGTGTGTTTCGAAGCGCGTGCGACGAGGAGTCCGAGCACTGCCCTTTCTGAACCCTCTCTCTGAGCTCTACCAACTTCGGATCCTCTGACTGACGCTGCTTCACCAGCTCTGCAAACGTCGACCTAATACTGATATGGGCTAAGAGCGCCCCCGATCCATCAACCTCAAACCAAACACCCGCAGACTCTAACCTCTGGATTTCTCCTGCCATGGGTCTCCTCTCTGGTGCAACGTGAGCTAAACTCTCCTGCGATCTCCGCTCCTCCACTACAGGATTCCTACTCAAGGCATCCGCCACCACGTTCGCCTTCCCCGGGTGATACTTGATCGAACAATCATAGTCGCTAAGGAGCTCCAACCACCGTCTCTGTCTCAGATTCAGGTCCTTCTGCTCGAAGATGTACTTCAGACTCTTGTGATCCGTGAAGATCTCACATGTTTCCCCATACAGGTAGTGCCTCCAAGACTTCAGGGTGAAGATCACTGCTGCCAACTCCAGATCATGTGTGGGGTAGTTCTGCTCATGCTTCCGTAGCTGCCTGGACGCATAAGCAATCACCTGTCCCCTCTGCATAAGCACACATCCCAGACCAACCCTAGATGCATCGCAGAACACCGAGAAACCACCACTACCTGACGGCTGAACCAAAATCGGTGCTGTAGTCAAACTGTCCTTCAATCTCTGAAAGCTCTGCTCACACTTTTCTGTCCATGTAAACTTCGCACCCTTGTGCGTTAGGGCAGTCAACGGTGCTGCTACCCTCGAGAAACTTTTCACGAACCTGCGGTAGCAACCTGCTAGCTAGCCCCAAGAAACTCCGAATCTCGCCTGCTGACGTCGGTCGCGCCCACTGACGTACCATCTCAACCTTCTTCGGGTCCACCGTGATACCCTCACTCGTCACCACGTGTCCCAAGAAGGCCACCTTGTCCAACCAAAACTCACACTTCGAGAGCTTAGCATACAACTGGTGCTCTCTCAGTGTCTGTAACACCGTCCTCAAATGCTCCTCATGCTCCTCCCTACTCTTACTGTACACCAAGATGTCATCAATGAACACGATTACAAAGCGGTCCAAGAATGGCTTGAACACTCTGTTCATCAAGTCCATGAAAGCAGCTGAGGCATTCGTCAACCCGAAAGACATCAGTAAGAACTCAAAGTGTCCATAGCGGGTCCGAAACGCCGTCTTAGGTACGTCCTCATCCCTGATCTTCAGCTGATGATATCCTGACCTCAGATCCATCTTCGAGAAACACACTGCTCCCTGCAGCTGATCGAACAGATCATCAATCATCGGCAACGGGTACTTGTTCTTCATTGTGACCTTGTTCAGCTGCCTGTAGTCGATGCACATCCTCATAGATCCGTCCTTCTTCTTCAAGAAGAGTACTGGCGCTCCCCACGGTGATGAACTCGGTCTAATGAACCCTTTATCCAACAACTCCTGCAGCTGACTCTGAAGCTCCCTAAGCTCTGCCGGTGCCATACGATACGGGGGTATAGAGATGGGCCTCACTCCTGGCTCTAGGTCTATACCGAACTCCACCTCTCTGACCGGAGGTTTCCCGGGTAGATCCTCCGGAAACACATCCGTAAACTCCCGCACTACCGCTATGTCACTGCCACTACTCTGTCCCGCTGATGTATCGCTCACTACTGCCAGATATCCACTGCACCCCTTGCTCAACAGCCGTAAAGCACTAATAGAGGATATCAGACGATCCACCGGTGTACAACTACTACTCTGGAACTCTACCGGCTCTCACTCTGGGACCCGAAAAGTCACCGTCTTCCCACGACAATCCACCTCCGCATACTGTGGTGCTAACCAATCCATACCCAAAATCACATCGAACTCTGCCATCTCAAGAACCATTAGATCCGCCTCTGCATGAAACTCCCCGACCTGAACTAGACACGATCTGAGAACTCGGTCTACATCTAACGATCCTCCTCTCAGGGTGCTAACCCGGAAAGGTAACTCAAGGACGGAAGGACCCTCACTTAACCTTAAAGCGAAGAACACAGATATGAAGGAATGTGTTGCCCCTGGATCGAACAACGTTAAGGCCTCAAAACCCCTAACTAATATGATACCTCTACGAACGGCATTGGATGCGTGGGCATCCTGTCTGGTGATTGCAAAAAGACGGGGCTGTCCTCCGGAGCCTGAACCTCTGCCTCCTGACACTCTACTGTCTGTCCTGCCACCACCCCCGCCTCTGCCGGCAGATGCAAAAGAACGAGCATGACCCTGAGATGGCTGCCATGCTGGAAAAACTGTCTGAACGGAACCCACACTAGGAGTCGGCTGTCTGATCGGACAATCCTTGTACCTGTGGCCCTCTTGGCTGCAATGATAGCATCCTCTGGTCCCCATGCGGCAAACTCCGGAGTGAAGCTTGCCGCAGGTCTGGCACTGCGAGTGGGAAGAGACTGATCCCCCCTGCTGAGACGAAGTTGAGGGCTGGCTAACTCTGCTCTGACTCTGGCCCTGTAAAGCTGTGGGGCGAGCCGAAAAGGGTGCTGAGGCGGAGACCCTACCCGGCTGGAACCCCGAGGAATGATGCTGCTGAGGCTGACTGCGGGTAGGGGCTGCTGTACCTGAATATGAACCAGTGTGTTTCGCCTTCTTCTCTCCTCTGGCCTATGCATCCAAGGTCTTTGTCTCACATGACAGGGCAGCATTCAGTGCCTCATCATAACTCTCTGACGTCTCGTAACACGTCAAAGCAAACCTGTACTGGGTGGGGAGTCCCTGAAGAAAATGCTTCACCTTCTCGTTCGGGGTCATGAGGAACTGAGTGACCCCGGCGAGTCGAGTGAACTCGGCATCGTACTCCGTGACCGTCATCTCTCTGGTCATCCTCAGGCTCAAGAATGTCTGCAGTGCTCTGTCCCTCAAGCTAGCGGGGATGAATCTATCTCTGAACCCTCGGGTGAACTCCTCCCAGGTCAGTCGTGTTGCATCCGGGCCTCTGCTGTCCTGTAAGGATCGGTACCACGTATCCTCTATCCCTCCTAGCTGCTGTGCTGCCAACACTGCGGTAAGCTCCGACGGTAGACGAAGGATCTCGACCCTTTTCTGAATCCAGCCAAGAAATGCCGCCGACTCTATATCTCCTGGCACACCAGAGAAGTGCGGAGGGTTTGATAGGCTGAAATGGTCGATAAGCTGGTCCTCCGTCACTCTCGGGGTCAGCTGTGATGTGGCTGCCTGATGTGCCTGTGCGGCCACTATCTCTGCTAACGCGGCGACTGTGTCGCGCAAGCTCTTACGCCCGGAACCAGATGAAGTGCGGCGTCGAAAAGGAGGCATGATCCTAGCGAGGTCAAACCATAAGACATATCAGAAAGAGATTTCAAAAGAGACACTGACTACTACTGAACTTAACTGACTTTACTTTCTATGAACCTTTCATGGCACTACATTCCATGGCCATGGGTGCACTTCCATTAACATGGTTGCCATGACACTTAAGGTTCCTAGCTCCAGACTCTAGGGGGAAACCTATGGCTTTGATACCAACTGTAACACCCCGCTACTTAGGGGTGTCCGTGCAAAGGGCACTATCCCAACGAACACGCTAAACGTATACATAAACTCTTAAATAAACTGAATTAACTGAAAATAACTGTTAAACTGATAACTGTAATTAACTGATATAACTGATATAACTGGAATAACTGTTTAACTACTGAGAATACTGAACATATCTGAAACATAAAAGAAAAGGTAACCTGCCTCTAAAGTCTGGAGCAACTATTACAACTGGAATTGAAATGTCTTATAAGCTAATAACTGGAATAAATATAAAACAGTAACTAAGGACTCCACGATCGAAGCGGAGCTCACCCAAGATGACAGCCGAACGACCTCTAGTGGATCAACGGCTCCTCGTCGGCTGCGGGATCGTACTCTAAAATATGGTTGATGAGGGGTGAGTCATTGACTCAGTGATGGGGAATATGCATGCAATGCAACATTCATAACACATATATCACAAACTAGCATGTTATCCACCATACAATCAATATCCTGTCGAGCTGTCACACTAAAGCCTGCATACCAAGCCCCTTTACTGTACACTGTATCTGTGATCTGTCACCTAGCACTCAGCTTAGGCATAATCTAATCTGGCTCAGCGCGCGACATCATGAGTTTACTCATAACTGACCCTCGTGGGGTAAATCTGTATCTGTAACCAAGTCGTTCGATAACCAGGATCGGAACGTACTTGGCGGGCTCGGGCGACTCAACGCTAATTAGTAAACCATACTAAGATACCGGGACTGACCACCGGCCATAGCGTCTGACGTATACTAATCAGGGGCGGCGTAACTACTCTAGACAGTCAGCACATAACTCACTCTAGCAATCATACATGTCATGAATTCTATTTATGGTCTTATTTATCTGTTTTATATCACATGTCATATCATAAAGCAGTAAACAGCCAACCAATCAGCGTCTCATATACACAGCATAAAAACATAAGTCTCTACTATTCTACTCTAACAACCTAACATGTTACTAATTCTACTACTACTCTACGTACAAGCACATGCATAATAACTTTATTATTATCTTTCCTAATTATCTAATTATCAAACATAAATATATATGCCATAAATGCTAAACTACATGCAAAACCTCCAGTCACCTGAATATTCCTGAAGTGCATAAAGGACCCATTAGGACCCCTGAAGAAGAGAAAACAAAACTTGAACTACTGCTGCGGATCACACCGTCGCTAGCGAGCTCCTCCTGCTCGCTGGCGACCATCACGCAGAAAAAGGGCAAAAACGACTTTTAACTCACCGTCGGGAATTTGCTCAAGCAGAGTATTCCCAAGACGTCGAAACCTCACTCCGACAGAGTTCCTTTACTGAAAAAGAACACCCAAAAGCACTGCTCTTGAAAAAGGCGGGAGAGTGAGGTGTGAAGAAAAGGACTCCACTACTACTCATATATATAGGTGAGGGGGGACAGGCTGACATCATGCTGCATCCGATGTGGGACTTCGGATCGGTCGCTAACGACAAGAATACTCTCAATAGCGACAAGCTCCTCGCTAGCGGGCACTGGTTGCTCGCTAGCTAGCGCCTTCTGACAGCAACGTTGTGACATTCGTTCTGTACGATGTGGGACTTGGTCCCATCGCTAGCGACTCATAGGTGGTCGCTGGCGACCAACTACTCGCTAGCGGAAGCTGACTGCTCGCTAGCGAGTCCCCTCTGACAGCAACCTGCTGACGTGTTTCTGACGCGTCCTAAAGAGTATCCTTCCTAAGGGACACTATGATACGGGGTATCACAACCTACTTCCCTCCTATGTCCATACTCACACTCAATTGGCCGATTTCTTCACCAAAGCACTCGGCAACAAGAAATTTCAGAATATTTTAGGCAAGTTGGGCATCCAAGATTTGCATGCTCCAACTTGAGGGGGGATATTAACAAATAGCTATAATTAGGAGTATTGATAGCTAGATATAATTAGGAAATATTATTATATGTAGAAAGTATCAATCTGTACATATTAGGCGCATATTTGTGATTGATTTTCCTTTATTAGGTTGGCTGAGTTTTAGGAAAGAATTGTTAATTTTAGGACAAGATTGGTACGTGATTGTAGGAAGACTAATTGTATATATGTATGCGTTTTGAATCAATGAAAGGCAGGTCAAATATATTATTTCTTTAGTAACAGGGTGAGGTTGTGGGTGAGTGTGAAGTCTAAGTAAAGTGATGATACTGACAGGTGAGGTGATAAATTGATAAGGGTATAAATTAAAACATAAAAAAGCAAGGCAACACATATAACGGGTCGGGCCGGGTGACCCGCTCATTAACCCGAACTCGTCTCTGTTAGAAACCGGGTTGCTTAATTTTTAAGCTGACCCAACCTGATTTTTCAATAAATTGGGTCCAACCCAACCCGTTTTCACGGGGTCCGGGCCGAGTTATCGGGCCGAACCGGGTTTTGTTCACCTCTAGTGAGCGCCACTACTATGACGCTTGTATCTTTGTCATATAGCTTTAACTTTGTAAACATATATACATGCAACATAATATCATAATACATCACCACATAATAACATATAAACATACATTACAACCCATATAACCATATATAAATCATACATAAATCATATTTAACATTCATACAAGTCGTAGAACACATTAGGATACATAAAGTGTCAAAACAGTTAATTTTCGTAAAACCTGTAGTACTGTAATCGATTACAATAATTGATTACACATACCCTGTAATCAATTAACAGAGAGCCATGTTTTCTCGCGATTGGAAATTCTCAGCTCGTAATCGATTACACACCCATGGTAATCGATTACGAACGCGAAAATTCTAATTCTGGGGTTTCAAAACACGTTTTTCATGAGTCAATGACTAAAACTTTAATCTAGAATCATTCCAATCGATAGAAAATAAGGGTAAAACACTTTTCAATCGGTAAAACACTTTTTCTATGAAAATCAATCGGTAAAGCATAACCCTTTTATGAACTCTAATAGGAAAAACGAGATAACAACATTCATTTCATCATGCAACAGAATTAATCACAAAAATACAATTATAATGCATATCTAGAACCCCTACCTCTTGTAAACCTCCTATGAAAAGCGTTGAGATACTGTTAGAATTCATGTTGGGAGAGTATAGAGAGAAACTACGCTAAATGATATGTAAAATAATATGGAAATATTCTTGATTATTCCTTCCTCAAGTACAAAGAACAATGCCTATTTATAGGCAAATATCAAATCAAAACATATCAATCTAATATCATTGTAAATCAATCAATGATATTATATAATCTTCTCCTAAATCAATCTAAATCACATTATATCAATCAAGGATATCATCATATCAATCACTGATATGATATATCATCATATCCTCTAATAGATACCTTTTCCCGACGTAGAACTCGTTCTTACTTTCTCTCTCTAGCCCCACGAACGTTAGGGTTACGAAAACAGCTTCTTTTGGAGAATATAAATCGGTAGAAGGATGTATATCAGTGAGAGGGTTCCGAATATTTTGTCGTTGTTGAGTTTCATGAAGGTTGGGGTACAGGTTTGGTGTTGTGTAATGATTATGACTTTGTGTTCTTGAGAGAGAGAGAGAGGGTAGGGTGGAGGCACAAGGGTTTAGAGGAGAGGCAATGGGTGTTTCAGATAGTGAAAATTAGGTTTTCTAAGTGGTGGCACGGATGGCTGTGATATGGGGGCGTTGTGGGGCCAACACGTGACTAAAAACATACTAAAATCCCTATCAGCGCAGACTGTAATCGATTACCACGAAGCTGTAATCGATTACAGCCTGTTAAAATGCACAGATATGAAAATCTGCACAGTGTAATCGATTACCAACCCATGGTAATCGATTACTGGGCTGCAAAACAGCCCCAAAACATATCTAAAACGTCCCAACTCGTGCTATAAACCTGCATACATCATCCCTAACCTCATGCATCATCAAAACATCAATTAAATCACACGTATACTCATGAATCACATATAAACCAAACATATACGATACATAAGGGTTATCAAAGGAGAAACTTATCCACTCGAACTCAATTAAATTCTAATTAAGGTCAATTACCCTTAATTTATATTTCACTTAATTATAACTTAATAAAAGTTGAGATGTTACATCATGCATGTTACTTTATGATTAAGTATATTCACATGTATAAAATGAATTAAGACGCAGATAGGTTAAGGACGTTCCAGGTAAAAGACATTTTGAACTAATACTTTAAATGAATCTGGCATACTTCACTTCTTTAAAAAATAAACTTGGGGCGTCCACCTCTTATGAATTACTTCACAGTTGCTCACCCCTTCTTTTTTAGTGGATCACGTGACCTTGGATGTGAAGACTCCTAGTGGGCGTGAAGATGGATGCACATAGATTTTCCATTGTTTTACTTACTTCCCCTCTATTTATATGTACATTTACTTTTTGTTAAGGTCGAACCATTGTTAGTTGGTCATACTTATATTTTGGATTAATAATATATTATAGTAGATAATTGTCTATGATTCGTGTATTGGGAATTATTTGTTATGTATGTCTAAGGTTAGAGTTGTATTGCATGTATATATTATATAAATATATTATGTATGATTATATCTAACGTTTTTATGTATTGACGATTGCTCCTATTTTTACGATATTATATTTTCAAAATAAATTTCCACATATTTTCTGCATATATTATATTAAAAGAAAGAAACAAAGTATGAAATGAGGACGTGATCATTGATGATTGGTCTAATTAGATAATTTAAGTATTAATGACTAATTATTTGGGGTTACACCTCCTAACTAACTCAGTAAATGTCGTTAAGATAAGCTTAAAGTGTGAATATGGATTCTTCGTACATGAACAATAATATCTATATGTATAGCACATATTGAATACAAGTTGAATATATTTATGTTGTACGATTAATATTATTGCATTATGAAGAGTGGCATGAATGCATGTATGACATATTATTCTTATTCTCTCGACGAAGAGTTTCAATCATTTTCATTACATTTTGAAAAGAAAAAAAAGATCGAATAGTTTGTGAGCATCGAGGCAGATCGAATAGACTAATCTGGACGAATATTATATTTGGGGATGAATTAACAAGGATTTTGATAATAAGTGTCTTTAGAACACTTGTTAACGATACTAAAAATGATAAATTTTTAAAAAATAAAGGAGTTATGGTGGGTCCATTACATAGAAAAAATAAAAATGTATATTTCCAAGGTGAATATTTCCTCTTGAATTATCTTAACAAATGCCCTTAAGGCACTTGTTAGCAAAATTCATTAATGAGTTATATTCATTTACTTTTCCAATAATATCATAATTTACCGCTAAAATTGCTCCTGCCTTAATTGTGGAGAAATTTTAGCTTGCATATTTGAGGTTTTTTTACGTAAACGGGTACTTTAAAATAGTTAAATATGTATATAGGTAGTTCCAGAATTAGTTACGTAAATAGGTAGTGCATTTATTTGAATAAAAGTCTATTCAAATCGACTTTACTCTGCAAAAATGCAAATTTTTTTGAGCTAAAGTCGATTTGAATAAAAATGCAAATCGACTTTAGTGCAAAAAAATTTCCATTGTTGCATGCAAAGTCGATTTGAATCGACTTTAGTGCAAATTTTTTTGCAAATTTTTAAGAAAACTCGATTCAAATCGACTTTAGAAGGAACAAACTATAAAAAAGTGGTCCCGGGTGATCATTTTACACAATTCATCATTTTTCTAAATTTCACTCTCTCTCACTAAAATTCTATCTCACTTTCTCTCTAAAATTCACTCTCTTTCTCTCTCATTTTTTTATTATGGAGACTGAACATATATACCGGATGGACATTGTTGATCACATCGGCGCACGTATTCAAGACCAGGTATTATATTCATTGTTTTATAATAAAAATAATAAATTTTGTCATAGTTACCTTAAATTAAGATGTAGTAAAAAATAGATATAGGTTGTTAGGTAGATTAGTTGTGTAGTTAGAATTATTTTAGGTGGTTAGGAATTTTAGTATTACAGTAGATTTATTTATGTATAAACTTTGATTATATATTTTACTTAAGTTACTAAAATGTAATATTAATTAGTTTACTACCATCATCGTGTGACTGTTTAATGCAGCTCCACAAAATTTAAACCAATAGTTTTGTAGGTCTTATCAGGAACGCCTATGTCTTATCATATGAATGTTTAATTAAGTAATTTTTGAATGATTTAACTGCATGAATAAATTTTAAATGGTTTGTTATTAATGTTTAAAAATTAAGTCTCGGAATTAATTACTGTTTTTTTTGTTCCAGCCTACTCGTGTTTTAGAGACGAGACGATTCTGTGCCGTACCACCTCCACGCCTGTTGATGGTGCCATACTTGGACATTGCGGGGTTTAGCCATGTCCGGATGCCGGTGTGGACGTTAGATCGCACTTTTATTAGTGCACTGGTCGAGAGGTGGAGGCCTGAGACCAGCACATTCCACTTACCCTATGGTGAGGCCACGATCACCCTACAGGATGTGGCATTCCATCTAGGCCTTCTTGTAGATGGAAAGGTGGTGAGTGGTTGTGCTACTGACTTTGAGAGACACCACTTGGGACGAAGCATTGAAGACTTTTGTCAGGAGCTGCTAGGTGTTGTCCCCCCCCCCCAGTTGAGCGTAAGGGGTTTGCTGTTACGCTGAGGTGGGTGATGAGTCTTGTTGGCGCATTTGACGCGAAGGCCCATCCCACTGACATAGAGGTACAGCGAGCGACCAGAGCTTGGCTGATGGCCATTTTTGGTGGGTACTTGTTGCCGGATAAGTCCGGCAATAGGGTACATTTGAGGTGGCTCCCACTGCTCGAACACTGGGAGGAAATCGGTAGACATAGCTGGGGATCAGCCGTGTTGGCCACACTTTACAGGAGATGACCCTAGCTGTAAAGTTTGACGTGACTGATATAGGAGGCTGTCATGTCTTATTACAGTCATGGCATGGTCGCGCTTGCCGACATTATTTGGAGGCGCAATTCGACATGATTTGTGGCCTCTTGTTTCGAGGTAAAGATTTAATTCATGAACCAACTAATAAATTTGACATTATATGCTATTTTATCTAACCTTGGTTTGTGATTATAAATTGTAACAGGTGGGAGAACGTTAGACACATTACCAGGAAGTTGGAGGAGCGACTTCTAAGATTTAGGACAGCACTAGACAACATGGGATTGCACGGGGTAAGGAAGAATAATGGTCATGATATTGAAACTTATATTTCTACTTTTTATATTGAAATTTATCTTTATTTGTTAATACTTGTCACAGTTTATTTGGAGGTCGTACGATGATGATCATGTTAGATCACAGGCTTTGCTGCAGGATATTATGTTCGGTCGCGGATCAGGCGAAGGTTCGTCGTCACAGGTGCAGCGCGAGGTCACACCACAGCCTCCAGTTCGCACGGTTGATGATGTCAGTTCACCGGACGATCAGGGGGACTCATCTGATGATCCAGTTGACCCTCCCTATACTGATTCAGAGCCGGATGCAGGGGCGCAGCAGGATAGGAGCAGAGCAGAGGCGGCGCGAGATGCGGCATAGGAGGGTGCATTGGGGGACGGAGCCACGACGAGGGAGGGGCAGAGGTCGTGGACGCGGAGGTCGTCTTGGTAGATAGACTTAGATTTTGGTTTTGTATAATATAGACATAGATTTTGGTTTTGTATAATATAGACTGAGATTTTGGTTTTGTATAAATACTTTTACATTATATTATTGATTATTTAGTTGAATGTGAACTCTTATCTCCGTACTTGTTATTATCGCGTTAATTGATAAGGCTGCATATGAAAATGACTAAATAAAAAACACATCAAATTAAAATATCATAAATAAAAAACACTTAATGTTACACTTAACAGAACACTTAAAAACATAAACATATTTTAAAAACAGTGATTACCAGTTTAAGTCATCAGGGATCAGCTAGATTGGGAATCGGGTGTTCCATGTCTGCGTAATTTAGTTCTTCGTCACGTTCATTGTAAATAGTTACCCCAAACCTTTTATGGCCGTCATAAATCAACCAAATCCCAAAATCATATTCTATCAAGTACTGGTACATAAAGTCTCTCCACCCGTCGGTAAACCATATTTCGTCACCCCTTCTCTCACACTTAAGATCCCAGGTTTTTCCACTTGGTGTTTCCAACTGCACTTTACGCGGCAACCTTCGCCCATGAATATTAACAAATACTGTTGGCAATTTCTGCAACAACGAGTGTGAGCGAATGACAAGGTTTCTTGTACAACTTATTATACAAAAAAAAAGTACAAGGTTAAATTGTAAATAATACGTACCACGTCATTCTTGTTACCATCCTTGATCTTAATGCATGTTTCATGCGTGTCAGGCCCACCGAATGCCAACCCAAGATTCATATTTGGATCCATATTTGTTTTTGTTATCTGATTTATGCTACGAACCTTAAGATTGCATTCCTTTATATAGCGAAAATTTTCAAAGTCGATTCAAATCGACTAATGAACATAAACAGTAGACCAACTAGTTATCATAGTCGATTCAAATCGACTATACAAAGAGAAAAATTCTTATCAAATTCGATTCAAATCGACTTTAAATTTAGTACACGATTCTGACACGAATTGACTACTCACCAATTTAGCAGTAATAAATGATCTTTGCAGGCCGACAATGACATTTCAAAATTACTACACCGGTAAAGACATTTCAAAATTACTACAGCCGACAATGAAATCAAATGAGTACACAAGCACATAAAACCAAATCATCAATAACAAGTAGCAGTAATAAATACACGGGGTAAGACCAGAAACATTAAGATATTCAAATTTACTACATTCAACAATAATATGGACTGAATACACAAGTACATAAAACCAAATGATCGATTACAACAACCGTAACATTCAAATACAACAAAAAACATAAAACAAGACTAGTACAAGAAACAAAAATGGAAAACTACAACTCATCATGCAGCGTTGTTGGAGGAGGACGATGAAGCTAAGGCGGGACACTTACGCCTACTATGTCCTGGCTGACGACAGAGCCCACACCTTTTAGGCTGAGAACCTTCCACCTCATCCATCTCATTACGAATCCGGCTCGAAACTGGGCGACCCTCAGCTTTCCTCATATCCGCAGGATTGGGCCGCAGCACCGGACCATTGTATGCAGGCCACAAATCTTCATTCTGAATAGAAGCAAACTCAGTTCGGTAGACATTGAAAACAGATTCCATTCGGTAGACTTCATGGACAAAGGATCCCTAATCTAAATGAGCATCAACGCACGCCGCAAATGCGTGACGACATGGGTAGGGGAGCTTCTGAAATGCTCCGCAATCACAGACACGCTCGGACAGAGACACCCTGAAGGTCCTCTGTGTTGTGCTGTCCACCTCTCCTTTCTCTAAAATCATATACTCGATGGAATCTCGAGTCGCGCGTGTGGCGTGCATATCATGCAACACTCTCCGATGCTTCTCCATTTCGCCCAGCAGGAACTCCGAGAACCTTTGACCCGCACCAAGTTGGGCCTGCGCTGCAGATCCCTTATTCACAAATAGCGTCATAAGACGGAGGTAGGTTGACCTCATAATAGTTGTAATTGGAAGACTTCGGGTGCCCTTCATTACCGAGTTAACACACTCGGAAAGTTTGGTGGTCATGTGCCCAAATGTACGCCCTTCATCAGCATACTGTGTCCATCTTTCACGGGGTATCCTGTTCACCCATGCAGTAAATCGAGGGTCCAGCGCTGCCAACTGGGAATGCCAATACAAGAATTCATTATGTGTCTTTGCATACCCAGCATTCTTCACGAATCGCTTACCCTCGTTGCTCTTGAAATGGACCATGAAGTTTGAAGCAATGTGTCTGATGCAGTATGCATGATGTGCTGTTGGCGGAGCCCAACCACTTCTTGCGGATTCAAGCACGGTTGTAATTGCCTTGTGCCTGTCAGAAATTACAAGAATGCCCTCTTGTGGAGTGACATGCTGACGGAGATTAGTAAGGAAGAAGTTCCATGATTCCTTGTTCTCAGCCTCAACAATAGCAAAGGCAAGGGGCAATATGTTAGAGTTGCCATCCTGTGCAATGGCCATAAGAAGGGTACCTCTGTACTTCCCATACAGGTGAGTGCCATCAATAGTAATGAAACGCTTACAATAAGGAAAAACGGCAATGCATGGTGGAAATGCCCAGAAAACACGGAGAAACATGCGTAAATTTGGATCATTCAAACCTGGAAATGCCTTAGTTTGAAACTGGACAATGGTACCTGGCATAAAGGTTTTCAAGCCGAGCAACCATCTTGGCAGTTCTCCGTAGGATGCTTCCCAATCGCCATAAATCTGTGCAATTGCCTTCTGCTTGGCCATCCACACCTTTCTATATGTCGTTCTACAGGCCAGTTTTTCCTCAACTGCAGCTTGCAACACCTTAACAGAAACTGTGGGATCCCTCTGTACCACGTCACAAATGTTTGAGCAGATGACGTGGTAATCCATCTGTGGATGCTGTTGTGGGACATTGGCAAAGACACAAGTGTGTGGCTCCTCCAATTTTTTGACCTCCCACATCCCCGTCTTCTTCCGCATAATGACTCTGACAATCCACATGCATCCGCTCCCATATTGCACACACCTGCAATGCAACCTCGAGGCATTTGACTCGTACACCTTGTACGGTATCTGTCTCTGAATGTTGTAGATCTTAACAACATACTGTGCGGCTTCTTTTGTACGGAATAGTTGCCTCACACATAAACCTTGCTCAGCGTTTACCGCCGCAACATCCAAGTCAATATCACCTCTGAGTGAGTCGAAATTGAATGATGAGTAGTGCTCCGCAACCGCCTGAGATTGTGTTTGGGACACTGCTGGCCCTGTGAGCGGGATTTCTTCAACATCTTCCTCTGATCCGCACGGTGTCGCGTCAGCTGCTTCTTCTATTGGGACATCTGAATCTGCATCTGCATCAGCATCATCAAAGAAAGTTGGAGTGAAGTCAAACCCAGCAGGCGAACCAACTGTCTGCAACGGTTCTGCACTCTGCACCATAGGCTGACCAACTTCCCTTGCCAGATCCGCAAAGCTGAGAGAATGTGCGTCATCATCTTCCCTCATTGTACTTGTTCGAGCACCACTAGCACCCTCGCCTGCATACGATGATCGCGGAAAATATGTACGATCAGGCCCTCCAGATCCGAAGTTGCGTTCCTCAAGTTCAACGTACAACTCAAAAAGTCGAACTTCAGGAAACTTCATCTGATAACTCAGCATAATATTCACATCTCGATCACTGCGAATGCGATATTTAGTGTATAAAGGCCCGTTGGGACCCATACTCATCGGCATTCTATGAACCATTTTCTTAATCTGCTTCCCTGCCTCATCAAGCGTTTCAAGAATTAAACTTTGCAGTTGAAGCAGATTAATGCCGTCTTGCACTATAACACAAGGGGGATCATCTGCAGTGAACGTGATCCCATTTGCTGTTGTTATTATATCACAAGTGTGATGCACAAAAATATAATAACAATCAGCCATTTTTTTAGTAAGAAATATAGTAGAAGAAAGAAGTGTAGAATGAGTATTGAGTAGAAGAGAGAAATTAGAATGAGTATTGGATGTATGAAAAATGAATTGGGCGTCCATATTTATAGATGTAATGAACATAAGTCGATTTGAATCGACTTTGTATACAAATTTGCAATTTTTTTTAACCTAAAGTCGATTCAAATCGACTTTGCAAAAAAAATTGCAAATTTTTTTGCACTAAAGTTGATTCAAATCGACTTTGCATTTTTGCAGAGTAAAGTCGATTTGAATCGACTTTTATACAAATAAATACACTACCTATTTACGTAACTAATTCTGGAACTACCTATATACATATTTAACTATTTTAAAGTACCCGTTTACGTAAAAAAACCCATATTTGAGGTGCAAAATTTTAAGTTCGTACAATACGAACCGTTTTCAGAAATGAAATGAAATCTTAGTCAAAACTCAAAAGAAAGTATTTTTACCGCGAATTTAGTAAATAACAAAAAAAAGAAAATACTGAAATTCGAGAACATAAAAAGAAATAAACTTGTAAATGTTATGACTTATGAGATTATTTTCTATAAAGTTCAGCCAATTAAAATAGAAATTCAAACATAATTCCAAATCATGGATAATTACTATAGAAAGTGTTTTTTAGAGATGATTTATTATTATTTTTAAATATCTATTAGCTGACAGATAGTTTAGCCATTTATTTTTTCAGGCATATATCTTCTAATATACAAATTCTAAATAACAATAATAATATATGTGATAAAGTAATACCAGTTATAAAATTGTTATTTTATAAAAAAAAATTCTTATGAGATCCAAATTAAAATCCACTTTCTCAATCAATAATATAATTTCCACTTGTACATAAAAAAATATAAATTCCACTTAGAGTTAATTTTATAAAGTTAATTGATCAAATGATCCTACTATCAAAAAGTTAAGGAGTTTTTCCTCTCGAATTTTGAGAACCAAGAGTGATCCTAAAAGTTAATAGTAATAAATTTTTTAAATTGATTCTGACTCCTCAAAAAATAAAACAACTCATTAACCTCAAATTTTAATACAAACTAGTATAATAACCCTTGCAATGCACGAGATTTAATAAAATATTACTCCCTTCATTCCAAAATATTAGTTGATAGATGTATATTTTTACCTATTTTTATCCGTTATATTTATCTTGTTGTATCATTTCAATTATTATAAAGTGTGCAACTAGCTAGTTTTGCTCTTAACTTCCTAATTGGCTCATTTGATGAAACTTTGCATAATTGTGTCTTTTTGGCACATATTTATGACCAAAGGAAATTAAGGTTGTGATTTGTACATTTCTTGTTATATATGTGTGTTTATGTGTTTATATAATTATGTTGGTGTTATGTGTTTGTTAAGTGTTTATGTGATTGTATGTGTATTTATATGTTTGTATTCATAATTATATAAGTGTATATGTGTATTATTATGTAAAATGTTGTATATGTATGTTTATATGTTTGTATTATGTGAAAATGCACAATTCACACTGCAATTCTGGTTCTGATGCAGGTACCCTCGCTAGCGGATAAAGGCCTGTCGCTAGCGAGTGATCAGTGGAAGACTGGTCGCTAGCGGCCACATGCTAGTCGCTAGCGACCATGCACCTGCAGAACGGGGACAATTTCAGCAACCTCGTCCAATCTCGACCACCACTCAACCACGACAGTTTCTACCACTCCAGAACCTTAACCCCAGCGTGTGCGACCAAAACCCAAGTTCCGGACTCAAGAACCGTTGCCCGAAGAGCGAGATTGAACAATCTACGCCACTTTCAACCACCATCGGCGGCGGTAATCGGAGCAAACGGCAGAGACACCACCATCAAGGGTCAAGGTTCACTTCAGAGGCCCGTGACGGAGGTCGGAGAAGTGTCGCGCCACCACCGGACGGCCGCAGGAGCCACCAGCACAGATTCAACCATAGCAGCTCCCGAGACTGTCGCTAGCGGCCAACCTACAGCCGCTAGTGAGTGCACATTGTCAAGGTGGTCGCTAGCGACTAGTGCTTACTCGCTAGCGACCGAGTCGCGCCAAGAACAGTTGACGAATGCAGCTTTTCTATATATCTCAGCTCCCCATTCATTCATTCATTCATGCTTTCCTTAGGGTAGTTTAGAGAGAGGAGCTCTGACTTCTCTCTAGGTTAGGAATAGTAGTAGTAGTAAATAGTAAATAGTAAATAGTGATTGTAATAGTGTAATAGTAATTTATTTTGACCGCACTGTTTTTACCGCTTGTACTATTCATTTACTTTTTACTGTATAATTAATTTACCGCTTTCAATCTATTGTGCTTATTTATTTTCATGCAATGTTAGAGTAGTTAGCTAGTCTCGGTGTAGGATAGATTGTCGGTTATGGTTCGTTAGTACTTGAGACTTTAGGTAGTATGTGATTCACCTAGTGTAGTTTCTCTATATAGCTCTGATTTTATATTGCCTAGTTTACTCGTATGGTTTAGTCGAGTGGTTGGCTAGGATAGCTGTGAGCATGCGTTTAAGTTCTCGGTTTAGAGGATGTCGAGGCTAGTTGGTTGATTAGGAATTGATCATCTGTCCTGGACGTTGGTTCCTAGTTGATTAGAGAGTGTTAGAGGTTAACTACCGGTTTAGGAGTTAGGTATTGCATAGTGTCACACTAGATCGAGTCGCGAACTGTTTTGTGAGCGAGTCGCCTAGGTAGTCCCTTAGTGAGATTGGAGGTTTATTCAGTCTACATTGGGAGAGTGCAGTCACACTACGAGTGCCACACACTAGGAGTTGAGCATAATACTAGGGTCGAGGATAGGAGAACCGTACCGATCATCTCGTCCAACACCGGGGCAACTTAGTTATTTATATTTCCTACCTACTGTTCAGATGCGCTTTTCCAACCCTCTTCTCATACAATCTGCTCATCCAATCACCTGTTCGCGCTTCCTCTGAGAGACGACCCGAGTCAGCTTCCTTATACTGCGTATTTGGTTGCCGATTCGGTAAACTAAACCCCATTTTCCTTTCCTTTTCTAAATTGCACGGGTACCGGAGAAGTAACGACGCTCCGGCTCTCGTCATTAGTCTTTTAAGGTGTAATACCTCGGGTAGTTTGAGCTTGTTTGAGTAAGAGATCACGGTGCACCGGGGAGACAGAACCACATGGGTCCCACCTCCCCACCCCTTTTCTTCTTTTCCTTTCCCTTTCTCTCATTTCTTCCCTCACTCTCCTGTATGTCTCTCCCTCTCATTTTCTCTTCTTCTTCTTCTTCCTCATCTCATTTATCTCTTCTCCAATCTCACACCCCAAACCCCATCAATCATCAAAATCAATTTATCAATCATCATCTAGTATATTGTGGGTAAGTGTAGAGTATTTCTTTTTCTCCATTGATGTCTATTTCTCTCCAATCTCGGTTTTGGGGGTTTAGGGTTTATATTTAGGATTTTTGATGTTGTTGTGAGATTGAGGTTTGTGATGTGTTCTCTAGGGTCTCAACCAACTAGAGAAGCTCCGGGTAACTCATCCTAGCTCCGGGTGGTGTCTTGGAACTCATTGGAGTAATTTGTGAGTAATGAGTTATTTATGGTTTATGTTTGATTTTGATTGTTATTGTGAATTTCTTGCTATGATAGTTGATAGGGACTGAGATTGGTTGATATATGATTAATATTGCATGTTGGTTGTGTTTGATTTGGATGGGTTGTGCTGAAAATGTGGATTTGGAGATGATTTTCGAACAATTTTCTGCAAAATTTCGTCTCTGACCCAGGCTGCAATCGATTGCAGCGATTTCGTAATCGATTACTGTAATCGATTACCAAGACTCTGTAATCGATTACCACGGGTTGGTAATCGATTACAGGTTGCCAATTTTTGTAAAAATTTTCTTCAGAACGAAATTTGAAGCAGGTAATCGATTACAGAGGTCTGTAATCGATTACAGCTGTACTAAAACACCATAGGTTTTAAGTTATGCATTCAAATCTATTCGTTCACCACTACCCCAAACTCGATACCGGGTTGTTTATGATGTTATTATGATGATGAGGTGCATTGAATGCGATGTGCGATTACGATATGATAATGAATAAATAACGATTAAGGTTGGTTGGTTCGGCCTGAAGAGGGGCATAGCTCCCGGGGTCGAGTTTTAATGAAGTCTGAGGAGGGGCTGGGCTCCCGGGACTAAAGATCTGACGAGGGGCTGGGCTCCCGGGATCTCTAATAATAAAATACACTTGTAATGGTAACGAATAAGACGAATTGTGGAATGTGTTGAACGGAGATTATACGATGGATTATCATGTCTGTGTATATGATCATGATATTGTTGCATAAACTGTTTTTAGTCTATTATTCACTGAGCGTATGACTCACCCATTCATACAAACCATTTTCAGATTCAGGTGCTGATCAGGAGGCGAACCGTTCCGTTCCTCCAAGCTCTTAGCTTTGGTGAGCCTCAATGTGTAGAGGCGTTATATTATGTCAGTAGTATGCTCCATAGGTTTACAAACAGGATTGTCTAAGTTATGTATGTGTTGTGGTCTATGTAAGACTTGTTGTATTTCTGTTGGGTTATGTTGACTTCAGAGTTAAGCAGGATGTTATAACCGTATTATATGTATTATGGATTTGGGGATGATACCTTAAGAACCCTATTATATGTATGGATTTTATGTATGTGTGCATGTTAAAGTAGTTGTGGTTGTTGTTCTTTAGTTGGATTGTCGTGTGATATACAGGTTAAGGCTGACATGGGACTCGGTGTCCCATGTGCCGGTCACGGATCCGAGTTGGGTCGTGACAAAGTTGGTATCAGAGCCTAGGTTGAGTTTTGTAACTTATGGAGCAATTGTTCTTCAATAGGATCACAATAGTGTAAATGGTTGTCGGCCCATTTTCACAAATTGTGATTCTAGTGAAGACATGTTAGGGGGTTGTTGTCTAAGTTAATTCCTTGATTGCTAATCCCTTTTTGACTCGGGGATGTTCTCTCTGTTATGTCTCTAAACGATTGATTGTTTGTGTAGCTGCTCTTGGTTGACCATGCCGCATAAGCAGGGTACCCGAAGACGGGGAAGGCCTCGTACCACCAGGGACCCCCCTCCTGTGCAGGGGGATGATGAGCCCGTTGGAGGTGGTGCGGAGCCTAACTATGGTGAGGAGATGCAAGGGGTTCGCCAAGCCCTCAACATCTTGATTCAGATGATGCAAAATCAGAATCAGAACCAGAAGCAGAATCAGAATCAGGATCAGAACCAGAGGAGGGAAGAGGTTCCTTCGAACATGGACTACGAACCACCTAGGCCAGGACCTCAAGTTTTTGGTACTCATGAGGTGACGCTGGAGGCTTATCTGAGGCTGAACCCACCGACTTTTTCGGGGGAGTCCATAGAGGAAGACCCAAAGGATTTCTTGAATCGGGCCACTAGAGCTCTGCGTGCCCTTCGATGCCATGATGTGAGGGCCGTGGATCTGGTGACCTACACCCTTCAAGGAACTGCTGTTCACTGGTATGAGACCTGGTTGATGGAAAGGGCTCATATGAGGAGGCCGCCACCAGTATGGGAGGAGTTCACTGAAGCCTTCAGAGCAAGATTCTTTTCTGAGGACCGAAGGGAGCTCTTGGTGGAGCAATTTCTCAAGCTGAAGCAGACTCCGGGCATGTCTATAGTCGAGTATGCTACACAATTTACTCGATTATGTCGATATGCGCCGCATGAGATCATCACTGAGGATAGGAAGGTGAGAAGGTTTGTGAAGAGACTCAGGGAACCGATGCGTTCCATTCTGCGTAATGAGATAGGGAGGAAGACTTTCTCTCAGGTGATGGATACAGCTGTGGGCATTGAAAGCTCAAGGGAGTAAGATAAGCCGAATAGGGGATTTGAGAAGAAAAAGAAGACTACAGGGCAGTTCTCCGGAGGATCCAGTTCTGGCGGGTCCTAAGGTTACCAGCAGCAGAGGTTTGCTCATGGGAGTGGTTCCAACTCCTCAGGATCCACCCCTAGGGCCATGTCTGGGATGAGACCCCAAGCAAGCAGTGCTTCCCAGTCAAACACACAGTGGTCTGGACCCTAAGGTCCTCAGCGCCCTCATTGCAAGCAGTGTGGGAGATTCCACCATGGCGCGTGTCGCCCGAATCAGAATGTATGCTATGGGTGCGGACAGGCAGGGCATTTTATCAGAGAGTGTCCTCGCCTTGCTGGGGGAGCTGCTGGACATCAGGCACCCATCTTGCCTACACCATCTCATTCAGCTATGTATCCGGGTAGTTCTTCCGGGCAAGGAGGTCGGGGTGCAGCTAGAGGAAACAGAGGTAGAGGTCAAGGTGGAGGAGGGAGAGCTCAGCCGAGGGTTTTTGCTTTGACTCGTCAGGATGCTCAGGCGTCGAACACAGTTGTGGCAGGTATATTGAAAGTTGGCTCTTCTGAAGCTTATGTGTTGTTTGATCCGGGCTCTACACATTCATATGTGTCCCCGTTCTTTGCTTCTCGTTTTGGCGAGCAACCCACAACGTTTGTAACACCCCAATAATTAATCCTCCATGCTATAGTCATTTTGGACCAACTAATCGAGTGTCACCTCTTGAACATCATAGCATATGTTATGTTTTTAAAATAGATACGGTGAAAATACGTGGGAATTAATTTCGCAAATATCATACTTCAAAAGTAGGGGCAACGTCATACATATAATCGTTATAATACATCATGTACCAATATAACATAATAATATACATACAACTCTCTAATTCATCAAAGTACAAATAGTTTCCCACATCATGTATCAGCAATGAAACTAGTAATGATAATAGTAATACAACTACATGAATATCCCGGCTAACATAGATCCGGAAATAACTTAACAAACATGAACTGGAAGGAAACTAAACAGGGCAGAAGCTCAAAGCTTCCGTCTTCAAGTCCACCTGGCGTCTCCGTCTCCAAGTACACCTGATTACCTAAAATATATATCCACAATAGGGTGAGCAACTAAAAGTTACTCAGTAGGGGCGGCTATCTCGGGTTTATTATAAAAAGGGTGAAGCATGCTAATTTCCAATTCAGTAATTAGTTCATAAAACTCTGTATCCCAAGATAACCTCAACCTAGGTGCGTCTTGCTCATTTTAATAATGCATACATGTATAATTATATGTAGATATTAGTCCGTATAAGTGTGTGAAGACATATGTGCGTCTAAACATCAAAAATACATAATTGCCACAATACTGAGTATGAAAATACAATTAAAAGTATAAGAACATGATTCCTTTAAGTGTCATGTGTCATGATCTCTTTTACTTGTAATGGCACCACCCTCTCTCTTATTATCCTCCGTCCTGCCTGGCCCCAGGTCATGAGCTCATACCTCTCTAGTTTCTACTAGACATCTGTGGGGAAGAGGGGTTTATTCACTTTCACTCACAAAACTGGTATTGGGGACCGAGGGGTGCCAACCCTCCCTTGCCAATCCAATTTGTGGAGAAAGCTACTCATAAATTCACTTCCTCTTACATAATGGTATTGGGGACCGAGGATACCAACCTCCCTTGCCAATTCCATTTGTGGAGGAAGCTACTATTAAGTTGTTTTCTCATTTCACATGACAACATAGTAAAATCTTTATACATTCAACATGACTATCTTATATACGTCATCCTTATATCTCATGTATCTTATAATCATCATAATGCACCTATACTCATAAACATATTCATTTATCGTACATTTTCATAAATATTCATTCGTACATACTTATTTCTATTATTATATATATTAAACATATTTAAATAACTAATACTTCGTACTATAAAGTGAAATCAGGAAAATACTAAAAATATGAAAAATGCATAGAATCTGTAATATTACTACAGCATGGTCGCTAGCGCGCTCCTTGCGGCCGCTAGCGCCCGAGGCGGTGTAACTGCTCGCTAGCGCCCGAAATCTGGCTGCTAGCGCCCGTCATGTGTCTGCTCTTGAGCCAGCTTTTAAATCAATAACCATTTTATGCTTGTGATGAATTTAACATAACTATATGCTGGAGTATGGATTTATACATGTTTAGACATTAGTATATTCATTTAAAAACTCAATTTGTCATGGCATATTATATTAAAACCACTAAAATTCATCAAGAAAATACTTTTCTCAGTTCTGTTCTGCACCCGGTCGCTAGCACATACATACTGGTCGCTAGCGACTGAGGCAGTAAAACTCTGTCGTTAGCGCCTAACTTATGGGCGCTAGCTCATGCCTGCTCGCTAGCGGCTACCATGTTGGTCGCTAGCGAGTAGCTCGATTCTGGCTCAAAAACAGCAAAGCAGAACACAACCAACAAAATCCCAAAATCTTGTTTTCGATCATTTAATCTCCAGAAATCGTTCATATATTTTAAACATAACATTAATACTAAACCCCTACCTCTTGTAGACCTCCAAATCAAGCTCTAATCCTCTCTTGTTCTTAACCTCCTTGATGAACACTTCCCCAAAGCTTTCTAAAATGATAAAGATGATGTTCCTGAGGTGGCTTCTAGATTCTAGACGATTCAGAATGTTGAGAATCTGGTAAAGGTCTTGAATATGTGATCTAATTCTAGTTTTGGTAAGGTTTTGGTCTTAGAATATGAGTTGGTGATGCTTAGAGATTTGAGAGAGTTTTTGGGAGTTGGTAAATGTTAAGATAAGTTTCTGATGATATTTGGGTGCCTTCTGAAGTTATAAGGCGGCTTGGGGTCGAAGGGCACATTAGCAATATCAGAAAATTGAGGGACCAAGGCTAAAAGTGCAAAAATGCAGAACTTGTTGTTCTGTCTCGATATGGTCGCTAGCGCCCGACTACACTCGCTAGCGACCGGCCACGCGCTAGCGCACACATGTTATGCGCTAGCGGCTGGTCTTGTGGCAGAATGCAGATTATGCAGAATTCTTCTCCTAATTGTCCTAATATGCATCCTATTCATCCTCGTCCATCCAAACATGATCCAAACCTTATCTAAACCTTAAATATACTTGGGGACATTATATTCTAATCCGTAATATACCAATTCATCATCCTCACCCTCAATTCCACACTAATTACATTAATAACTTCCAATTTCCTTATTATGCATGCATGAACTCTTCTAAACCTCTTAATACTCTATCTACCATGTTTCTATCCACGCTCCACTCTCCAAAACATCAAAGTCATTCTAAATCCTCATTCTCAATTTCAAACTCAAATATAAACTTTCACAATACATTTCCTAAATCATTAAATCACATAATGCATGAAAACCATGTATGCAATTACTCAATCATCCATGCACGTAATCCATATATCAAACAAGTCATCAAATACACATACGCATACAGTACACATACAATTCAATTAAGTCTCAACAAAGGCTAATTATCACTAATTACCCTTAATTAAGACGTAATTGAAATCTGGGGTCTTACAGCGTTGGAGGATCCTTTTTGGGTTAGTACTCCGGTGGGAGAGCCCCTTATGGTTCGGTCGGTTTGTAAGTCGTGTGTGGTCTCGGTGAGCGGGATGGACACTTTGGCCGACTTAGTGCTTCTTGAGATGGTGGATTTTGACGTGATCCTAGGCATGGATTAGTTGGCTTCCTGTCATGCCTCCGTAGATTGCTACGCTAAGTTGGTCCGATTTGTCCTCCCCGATGGCTCAACCTTTGAGTTCCAAGGGGATCGATGTGTGAACCCCCGCTTCTTTGATATCGGCCTTAAGTGCCATGAAGTTGATGGATCATGGGAATCAAGGTTTTCTTGCGTCCGTAGTGGATG
The DNA here is from genome assembly GCA_013621005.1 of Aeschynomene evenia. NCBI lineage: Eukaryota > Viridiplantae > Streptophyta > Magnoliopsida > Fabales > Fabaceae > Aeschynomene > Aeschynomene evenia. The sequence goes on along the minus strand of RYYW01000040.1, from coordinate 186,379 downwards.
TGGAGGGTAGAGTGCCAGACTTGGACCAAGTCCCTATTGTGGGGGAGTTTCCAGACGTCTTTCCAAAGGACTTACCAGGGATGCCGTCGGATAGGGAGATAGAGTTCGGGATTGACTTAAACCCTGAAGCTCAACCTGTTTCTATTCCCCTTACCGTATGGCTCCAAAGGAGTTGAATGAGCTGAAGGATCAGTTGAGGGACCTTTTGGATAAGGGATTTATCCGTCCGAGCACTTCGCCTTGGGGTGCTCCGGTTCTTTTTGTTAAGAAGAAGGATGGGTCTATGAGACTTTGCGTGGATTATCGGCAGCTTAATAAGATGACGGTCCGTAACAAGTATCCTCTTCCTAGGATCGATGATCTGTTTGATCAGCTTCAAGGTGCTCGTTGCTTCTCGAAGATTGATTTGAGGTCTGGTTACCACCAGTTGAAGATTAAGGAGGGAGACATTCCGAAGACAGCTTTTCGCACCCGGTATGGACATTTTGAGTTTTTGGTGATGTCCTTCGGTTTGACCAATGCCCCGGCAGCTTTCATGGATTTTATGAATCGAGTGTTTAAGCCGTTCTTGGACCGATTCGTCATCGTCTTCATTGACGACATCTTGGTTTACTCCAAGAATGCGGTGGAGCATGAACATCATCTCAGAGTTGTGTTGCAGACGCTGAGGGATCATAGTCTTTATGCCAAGTTCTCCAAGTGTGAGTTTTGGCTAGACCGGGTGACCTTTCTTGGACATTTGGTGTCTAAGGACGGGATCATGGTGGATCCGAAGATAGTCGAGGCAGTTCAAAAGTGGCCGAGGCCTACGACGGTGACCGAGATCCGTAGCTTCTTGGGTCTTGTCGGTTACTATCGGAGGTTTGTTAAGGATTTCTCAAGGATAGCAGCCCCTCTCACCCAGTTAACTCAGAAGAGTGTACCTTTCCAGTGGTCGGAGGTTTGTGAGGAAAGTTTTCAGAGGTTGAAGGAGTCCTTGACCACCGCTCCTGTCTTGGTTTTGCCTTCAGGTTCCGGAGGGTATTCAGTGTACTGCGATGCCTCTCGGATTGGGCTTGGTTGTGTTTTGATGCAGCATGGGAGAGTTATTGCTTATGCATCAAGGAAGTTGAAGAGTCACGAGCAGAACTACCGACTCATAATTTGGAGATGGCCGCGGTCGTTTTTGCCCTTATGATCTGGAGACACTACCTCTATGGGGAAACATGTGAGATTTACACCGACCACAAGAGCTTGAAGTATATCTTTCAGCAGAGGGATCTTAATCTGAGGCAGAGGAGATGGATGGAGTTGCTCAAGGACTATGATTGCACAATTCTGTATCACCCAGGGAAGCCGAATGTTGTTGCCGATGCGCTTAGTAGGAAGTCTATGGGTAGCTTAGCCCATATCGCTCCCGTGAAGAGGCCATTGGTGGAGGAGATTCACCGTTTGGGGGCTGAGGGTATGCATTTTTTAGTTGGGAAGATCTGGAGTGCTATTGGCTCATGTGCAGGCTCAGTCGACCTTAGTGGATCAGATCAAGTCTGTACAGCGGGAAGATCCAAGGCTAGTGGAGCTGGTGACGGAGGTTAGTGAAGGGAAGAACTCGACGCTCTCTCTGGACTCGGAGGGAGTGCTACGTTGTGGGCAACATTTGTGTGTTCTGGATGTGAGTAATTTGAGGAGGCTTATTCTGGAGGAAGCCCATAACTCCAAGTATTTCGTCCACCTAGGTAGTACCAAGATGTACCAAGATCTGAAGCAGTTGTTTTGGTGGGAAGGTATGAAACGGGATGTAGCGGACTTTTTTTCTCGTTGTCTGGTGTGTCAGCAAGTGAAGGCAGAACATCAGAGACCTGCAGGGTTGTTGCAACCGATAGAGATACCGACCTGGAAGTGGGAGAGGATCACCATGGACTTTGTGACAGGGCTACCTCGCAGTTTTCGAGGCTTTGACTCCATATGGGTGATTGTGGATCGACTGACCAAGTCGGCCCACTTCATTCCAGTTAAGACATCTTACGGAGCGCCATGTTATGCTCAGTTGGTCATTGAGGTCATTGTACGACTTCATGGTGTTCCGGTCTCCATTATCTCCGACAGGGGAACTCAGTTCACCTCCCGGTTTTGGCGATCCTTTCAAGAAGCCTTGGGGACTCGTCTTAACTTCAGCACAGCTTTTCACCCTCAGACCGATGGTCAGTCTAAGAGGACTATTCAGATTTTGGAGGATATGCTCCGAGCTTGTGTGATAGATTTTGGAGATGGTTGGGAGCCGTATCTTCCGTTGGTTGAGTTTTCTTATAACAATAGCTATCAGGCCAGTATTGGTATGGCACCGTTTGAGGCTCTTTACGGTAGGAGGTGTCGATCTCCCATAGGTTGGTTTGAGAGTGGTCAAGCTGCTCTGTTGGGACCCGATCTGATACAGGACGCCATGGATAAGGTGAAGTTGATCAGGGAAAGGCTTCAAGCGGCTCAGAGTAGGCAGAAGGCCTATGCTAACAACCGAAGGCGAGATTTGGAGTTTTCGGTCGGAGATCATGTGTTTCTCCGCATATCTCCGATGAAGGGAGTTATGAGGTTCGGAAAGAAAGGGATGTTGAGTCCTCGATATGTTGGACCTTTCGAGATCTTGGATCGGATTAGGGCAGTGACCTATCATTTGGCACTTCCACCCGAGATGTCCTCAATCCATCATGTCTTTCATGTGTCTATGTTAAGGAAGTACCTGTCTGACCCATCTCATGTGATCGAACATCAAGTGTTACCCTTAGATGATAATTTGGCGTATGAGGAAGAACTAGTGGCTATTGTCGATCGACAAGTAAGGAAACTTCGTCACTACTAGAAACTCTCGGATTATCGACGGATGTTATCGACGGATAGCCTTAAAATCCGTCGATGATTCACTGTATCGACGGATAGTCCCCCACGATTACTTGCTAGCCAGAATTCAAGTATCGACGGATTTGACCAAAACATCCGTCGATATTTTATCGATGGATATATCCGTCGACTTCCGTCGATATTATTGACGGATGTATCGACGGATATATCCCTCGATAAAGCTATTTTAAAAAAATATGAAAATCATTAAATATTTGTATCGGCGGATGCTTATCCGTCGATAACGTATTTTTCGAACAAAAAAATTAAAAAATTAATTCAGTTATCGGCGGATGCATCCGTCGATAACAGTAGCCGAATTTTTTTTTTTTTTAATATCTGAATTAATAATATTTAAACTAAATCAAAAATTATAACAAAATAGTAATAATCTCCATAAATAAAACTATAATGAAATATCATAATGTATATAGTAATCAATATTTACAAAATAGATAAAATCCAAACACTATATATAAGCCAAGTCATAAAAAATCCAAAATGTAATGTCTGAACATCCAAAACATAAACAATAAAAAAAAGTCATACAAAATTCATCGTATCAACGTCAAAATCATCATCACCATCACAAGCATCATCTCTGGATGCATCCGGCTGAGTACGAGGAGTCTGGGTAGGAGGAGGTCGAGGAGTCGGTGTGTGGGCAGCGGCGGCAGCAGCAGGCTGAGGTGGTGTAGATGAAGAGGGCTGAGGAGCAGGCGGTGTCGTCTGGGCAGCGGCAGTAGCAGGAAGTGGAGGTGGTGTAGAATATGCGGGATGTGGATAGCCTGGATGATATGCAGGTGGAGGAGGAGGCCAGAATGTAGGGGGATAAGGCGGAGGGGGATGAGGATACTATGGGGGAGTGGGAGGGAAGGGTGATGGCTGAGAAGGTGGTGGTGGTGCAAGGACGCCAGCAGCAGCCGATGATGACCCTCCAGCAGCAAAAATCCCGTAATACTAGGACATCTGCTCTCTAATCTGCCGGCTGACCTCCGCAGCAATCTCCTGCTACTGGGCGATCCTGTCCTGCTGTCGGGCGGTCCACTCCTCCTCAAGCTGCGCCTGCAGCACCTCGACCCGGGTCACGGACCTCAGCATCGCTGCTCTCCCCTAAGACTGTTGGTGCTGTAACAGCAGATGCGTGGGAGGAACGGGCAATGGGGTTTGCGATCGCGCCCCGCCCGTATATGCGGCCCTTGTAAGGGCCACCCACATCCTCAGTCCACACCGCCTCCTCATCGACGGGTGGGACGGACTCACCGGGCTGTGATGCCTCTGCCAGCTGAGTGCGGACCTCATCCAAGCGGCGCGTATAATCAGCCTGCAATGAGAAGAATACATAATCATTTTAAATGGAATACATAATCATATTAATTGAATACATTTATACAAATATGATGAAATCACTTACATGAGTGCGCTGCGACCGCTCGTCTAACCATGTCGTCTTGTCGCCCTTCCTCGTGTGTGTCTCCCTGAACAACTCCTCCTGCGTGGGTGGTCTCTTCAGCCTCTGCTCCTGTAAGTTTAAAACAATTGAAGAACAAAGCATTAATTAATCAATTCATATATAAGAAACATAAAATTAAATGTATTGCAAATATTTCGTACCAGCCGTCTCTTAGTGGAGTCCACAGTAGCGGATCCACCACAATGAAGGGAGCCACCCCTCAATGAGGCCCTGCTAGCCTTGGCCTTCTCCGACTTGGCCTTAAACCTCGGAGAAGACCAATACTCCTGCAGCACACGGTGGTGGGCATCCGACATCCACTTGTGATCCTTGTCCTTGCCATTACGGATCCATAAGTACATGTCACCGAGCCTCTTAGCTGCCCGATGGCAGAAGGCACGGTACAATATTGGATCATCGGCAGGACTAATGGTGAAGTGAGACTACAATATATAGACAAATTTAATTTGTTAGTTACCACAACATAATTAATTACTAATTACTAAAATTGAAGAGTTCATATTACCTTCCACTCCTGATACCATCGTCGCCTCTCCTCCATGGTCAACTTCGAGAAATACTCGATCGGCCTATGATACATCTTCTGTATCGTGGCCGTGATCTGATGAGTGCCGAGGGTGGCAGGCACAAAACTACATTGTTATAAAGAATTAGTTTCCATTTTATATAATAATCACTTTTACATATTTTATTTATAAAAGATTGACATTTATAACAACTTAAATCATATACCTTAGACCGGATGAATCCGGTCTGATAGAGGGGAGAGGACGTGTATCTGAAGCTGCTGATGCAATCTCGACCGGCACCTCATTACTGCCCCCAATGTCATGTGGGGAGGCAGTAATGGGTGATGACGATGGTCCCCCAGCAGCAGATGGTGATGGTGATGGTACTGGCTCGTAGTCTGGGTCCTCCTCCGTCTCTGGCCTCGGCTCACGGCCAGGGATGTCATACAGCTGAACACCCCTCGAAAGATAACCACGAGGCTGGGCGTGCGGTCTTCCTCCGCCCTCGATCTCCTCGGCCTCTACCCCTACCCTACCCGTATCATCATCTGCCATATCTATTCACAACAATACAAGTTACTTTTCATTAATTAAAGTGTTTGACAAAGTATCTTAAAATGAGGTATTGTTATTTGAAAACAAATTGAATTGTTAAAAACCATTTATTCAGAAAGTTGTGAACTGTCTTCACTCTCGTCTTCTGTATCGTCACTGTCAAGTTCATCTTCTTCTTCGTCACTACCTTCAGTGGAGTCATCACCCTGACTTGTTATGTTTTGGCGAGACATGTTAATGATGTCATCTTCACCAGTATCATCGTGTAAAGTAGCAGGGACTCCTGTATCTACAACCACCCTTGGAGCACGTGCAACTTCGACTTGGTAAGCTATTTCATCCACATCATCACTTTCAACTCTGCCCCTAGGTTTGGTTGTGAAAACAACCAACCACTTATTCTTGCACTTCCCCGGATACCTTGTGTAATACACTTGCCGAGCATTCTGTGCAATGATGAAAGGATCATGTGCACCAAATCGTCATGTATGGTTAACCTCAATTATGTCGTAATCAGCGTGCTTGCGTGTTCCATCAGGATGTCTAGGATCATACCACTCACAGCTAAACAAGACAACCTTCTTTGGCGTTGGGTCCTCACCAACATATTCCAACTCTAAGACTTGTCTGAGTACCCCGTACCAATTATTCTCCCCTGTCCCAGCATCCCCTCGAATGCATACTCCACTATTGTACGTGGTCTTCTCACGACCCCAGTCTAGGGTGTGAAATTTATAACCATTCACATGGAAAATTGGCCACGAAATTGTTACATTGGTGGGACCCCAAGCTAAGCTTTTTATATGAGGATTTGTGACATTATTGTCATGATTGAGCACCTATATACGTAGAGAACAAAGAGAATAGAAGGGAAAATTTTAAATTTTATGTTAAGATATAAATCAAAGACTAATAGTACGAAAATTATAAACTTACGAACGAGTTGAACCATTGAGGGAATTGGTCAAGCGTATGATTCTGAATGGTTTGTTCAAAATATCTGTTGACATTAAGTAGAAATTAAAGATTTTTAATGACAACATTCACTACTATGTACAAAAACATTATTGAAATGATGAATTAGATATGTCACTTACGTTCTATAAGTGTCCACCTCATCACAGTTGATGAGAACATGTAGGTGCGCTGCATGTTTTTCTCTATCATTCAGCCAATAGTTTGTGGGTTTACCGGCACCACGTCCAGGTTGATTAAACACAGACAAAGTAGACGGATATGAAGTTTCACCTCCATCATCATTGCGGCCTACTGCTGTTCTTTTCGAATGAACATGTGGCTCAAAATAAAATGAACAGAAGAAAGACGTCTCCTTTGATAAATAAGCTTCACATATTGACCCTTCAACACGAGCTCGATTCTTGACAGTTCTCTTAAAGGTCCCAATATTTCTTTCAAAGGGGTACATCCATCTATATTGAACCGGCCCACATACTTTCGCTTCATAAGCTAAGTGCACAGGTAAATGTTCCATTGAGTCAAAAAAAGAGGGGGGAAATATTCTTTCCAACTTGCACAAAATTACAGAAATATTTTGCTCCATTACTTCCAAATCATGGGACCTCAGTGTGGTTGAACACAAATCACGAAAGAACAAACTAAGCTCGGTCAATGGTTTCCACACATGTAAAGGTAACTCTCGAAAGGCAACTGGAAGCAAACACTCCATAAACACATGACAATCATGACTTTTCATCCCATGGAACTTTCCATGCGCAACATCCACACACCTACGGAGGTTTGAAGCATACCCATCTGGCATTCTCAACTCTTGCACCCATTTACACACGGATTGCCTCTGCGCAGGATTTAAAACATAGCTTGCCTTCGGCTTAACAACGCGACCATCATGTGTCTCTTATAAATGTAGCTCTGGTCGTCGACAGTACTCTGTTAAGTCTACTCTTGCCTTGACATTATCCTTAGTCTTGTCACTGTCCATAACAGTATTCATTATGTTATCACAAACATTCTTCTCAACATGCATGACATCTAGACAGTGACGAACAAGATTATCTTTCCAATAGGGTAACTCCCAGAATATGCTCTGCTTAGTCTAGTTATGGTCCACACCATAACCTGGAAACTTGATTACTTTACCCAATTCGGTTATCTTAGGCAGATTTTTAACTCTGTCCCAGACCTGTCTTCTAGTAAGCCTAACACGTGGTTCTTCATGTTCAACACAATTTCGCTTAAACCCATACCTGTTATTCCTAAATGCATGATCATTTGGCAAGAATCTCCTATGACAATCAAACCATGAGTTCTTGCCGCCATTCTTAAGTGTGAAGGATTTTGTATCCTCCATGCAAATAGGGGAAGCTAGCTTCCCCTGTGTCATCCACCCAGACAACATACCATAAGCAGGAAAGTCATTAATCGTCCACATCAGAGCGGCTCTTAGCATGAAATTTTCTTTGGTGGCCACATCATAGGTCAAGACCCCATTGTGCCACAGCTGCTTCAATTCATCTATGAGTGGTTTGAGGAAAACGTCAATTTTAGCTTTTGGATTATCAGGGCCAGGAATTACACATGTTAAAAACATGTACGGATCTTTCATGCACATCTCAAGAGGGAGGTTGTAAGGGGTAACAACAACAGGCCAACAAGAATAAGGCTTGTTAAATAAGTTATTTGGCGTGAACCCATCTGGGCAAAGCCCTAATCTAACATTCCGCGGATCATTTGCAAATTGAGGGTGACACCTATCAAAATGCCTCCAAGCTTCACCATGAGAGGGATGCGTCATTATCCCGTCACTTCTCCTATTCTCATAATGCCACCTCATGTGAGGTGCAGAGCTCATAGAGGCATACAAGCGTTTTAACCTAGGGATTAGGGGAAGATAGTGCATCCTTTTGTTGGGAATATGCTTATATCTCCCATAGTACAACATGCAACCGTTCATGCAACAATCAATTTTCTCTGATTTCAACCCAAGTTTTGAAACTAACTTCTTTGCCCTATAATAGTCCCTAGGAATTGCCTCTAGTCGTGGATTAGCATCACTCATTAAAGTAGCCCATCGATCAAAAGCACTTTGACTCTCGTTTGCCTCTGACTTGATAGACAACATCCTAACTGCCACTGACAACTCAGAAAGGGCTGAACCCTCCCAAATAGGTGTCTTTGTAGATTCTAACAAAGAAAAAAACCTTTGTGCTTCAGGATTTGGTTCCTCCTCTCTGGGTTCATTATAATCTTCATCATGTTTCCCCCCAAAGGCATCATGGATCATTTCCTCATAACACCCACGATTATCACCGCCCAAATTTAAATTACGATCTCCATATTGGTCACCATCAAACCCACTTGAACTACCTCCGACATACTGATCCTGCTGTACTGACACTAACTCGACTTCCCCATGGACTGTCCATACATAATAATTATCCATAAATCCCTTTTTGTACAGGTGAACCTTAATCGTGTCAACATCATAGAAAAACCTACAAACACACTTGGCACATGGACACTTGACTTTTCCCTCAGTCCTAAATTGTTCAGACATAGAAGCAAACCCCACAAACTCTTCAACTCCAGCATAGAATTCTGCCTTAATTCCCCCCCTATTCGGGTGTAACCTATCATACATCCATGATCTATTTGTTGATGACATTGCCCTTGAATATTGGAGAATCCTAAAATGAGAAGTTTAACTAAGGCTTATTAATAACATTTTTTTAGTTAATCTAAATTCACCATTAATACGACACAAATGATTATTACAAATTTGTTAAATTTTTACTCAAACATAATTTCGACAGAGTTTCCTTTAGTTTTATATAACTTAACAACAGTTATTTAATTTCTCAAAATTTTTACTTCACAAAATTTTGACAGAGTCTCCCCTAAATTTTAAACAAACTTTCTCATTTAATTTTACAAAAAATGAGAAGTTTAACTAAGGCTTATTAATAACACTTTTTTAGTTAATCTAAATTCACCATTAATACGACACTAATGATTTTTACAAATTTGTTAAATTTTTACTCAAACATAATTTCGACAGAGTTTCCCTTAGTTTTACATAACTTAACAACAGTTATTTAATTTCTCAAAATTTTTACTTCACAAAATTTTGACAGAGTCTCCCCTAAATTTTAAACAAACTTTCTCATTTAATTTTACAAATCAATCAACCAGTGTAACACCCTTGCCTTAAACATGTTATTTAATAATCATTAGTTAGAAATTAACAACTAATTATCAATATAATTATTGCAATAATTTTGTATGAAGTATCATTAGTATGTTTAGTATGTAAATTTTAGTTGTATGACATAATTATATACGTGTGTTAAACAATAAAGTGACCCTTTAAGTATCATTAAGAGAAAAATAGGTCAAACCATACTCACCCGATTATTACCGAATTTACCACACCTATCCTATACATTTTTCTTGACCACCCTATATGTGAATATACACCAACACACCACTCGGAACCATAAAACACTCACATCTTATTTTTCCCGGAGTATCAGCGGGGTACGTGGCTTGTGCAGAGAAGATATCTGACTTCTTTTTCTGCCTCGAGTTTAGCTGGAAGCCACGACCTGCTAACCCTGACTCCACCTTGTAACACCACCTACTTGCACCATGAGACGGAGCCACCACCAGCTTGAGCTTCCTTCGAAGGAGGGAAAGCTTTCTTTATAATTAGAAAAGCTTCGTGTAATTAAGAGACACAAAAACTCCGAACACTCACGTTACTCTGTAAAAATCAATTCAGACAAAACTCTCCGTTACGTTCTCTCGTTCATTTTCACAAGTAAGTTGCTTTGTTCTTCTTCTTTCAATAAAATGAATTATGATGCATGTTTATGTTCTTTATTCAACTGCAAGTTAGAAATATATGTTTTAACGAAGGTGTTGTCAACCATAAGTTACTCTGTTCATAGTTATGCCTGCAACTCTTCTATGTTTAAACTAATCTGATGATTTTTACATATGCTCATGATGTCCACAAATCCAACATGTATGATTCTTTGAGTTTCTGAATTGTGTTAGGATGAACTATAGAATGGTTTCTAGACTCTGTATGTGAGTATTTCTTTGAAATTTGAATGATTATCTATTTGATTCCATGATTTCATAAGCCTTAAGAATAATAAATGATGATAAGAAGATTTAATAGTTTAGATAGAAATTTGAGTTAGATACCTGGAAATTACTTCACGCACTACGTACATGGAGTAGGTGTTGCGCGCCTGGAACGAAGCATGCCAAATGCTGCCTGTGCGCAACGCGCGGATGCAAGAAGCGCACAGGCGCGGGGCGCCCAGAGCGCGCGAGGCGCAAGAACGCAGGACGCGCACATGCGCGGGGCGCGCAGGATGCACGAGCGCGGGGCACCCGGAGCGCGCGAGGTGCAGGACGCGCAGGGCGCGAGGCGCGCGGGGAGCGCAGGGCGCGGGCGTGCGAGGCACGCAGGGCGCTGGGAATCGCGCGGTCGTGGCCTACCATGCGCTGCGTCGATTCCTGGTGCACCGAAGCTAGATCAATTTCTATAATTTATTTTTATAATCAATAAACTAAGAAATAATTATATAAACTACGAAATATTTTTATAATTATTTCTTAAAACTAGTAGCAGTATGAGCGAATTATTAAATATACAGAACAAGGCAATACAAGTATATATATATATATGTATCTGTGTGCTGTGAGAACTGAGAAACTTATAACTAAATCAAATATAAATTACTATTGCTATGCAACGATGTTACTACTCAATAGTATTACCGGGTGATCAAGATATCTGCTGCTATATACTGAATCTGTAAATTAGAGTAATAATGTGAAATGGTAATGCTAGTGTATAAGATTGTTTGTACTCATGCATGATGGTTGTACTGTCCTTGAGGTCGTTTTAAGGAGTGCATGAACGACTCGGCGGAATTCCTGGAATTTGTCCGGACGAGTACCCGAGGATGCTACATGTGTTTGTTAACTGTACAATTATAACTGCTGCTTGTTATATCGGTTCGATTGAATTTCTGGTTAGCTTGGATCGAGCCATCTAATCGACTAGATGGTGGTGCATTGGACCTACGGGACATGTGGACTAGACGGCAGTGGACTCTTTGACACCAGACACCTCCGAATCAAGGAACCTTTAAAGTTTAGGCGAGAACGGAGCTGTGGTCAAGGTCAAGACTTCCTGGTCTAAGACTCAGAGCATATTTGAGGGACACATAGTCCTGACTTGCATAAAATACCACGGCCGGGCCGTGATGCCGAACGGTGTTATCCGAGGAGTTAGAGTTTCCATGGCTGGGCCATGATGCCGGACTTGCAATCCGAGGATTTTGTGACCGGATACACATTCGAGGTTCATAGTGTACACTTACATGAAAAGTGGAGAAACTGCTAACCTTCAATTCAACGAACGAAGAAGTATCAAGTGTAAGGCGTGGATCAGTAGACTCGTAGTACGACCTACGAGGAAATTGTTAAACCAACCTTATAGTTGATATTTACGTAGGTTGCTAGAAATGCGAGAACCTAGTAAAAACTTAGACTCCCTTAGAAACGGATCTTTAAGATGTTTGATCAATCAAGGTAAGGACTCATAGTTTTAGAACTAGTACCACCTTTTGAAAAGAAAAGAGTATTACTTTGATTGACTAGAATTGTCATACGAGCACGTTGATCCGTGTGCTTTACGCAACTCACTAAGACTCTCGAGTCTTACCCTCTCTTTCTTTCGTATGTCAAATTCTAGATGGGTCAGCTTCCACCCCCTCCACGTAGACCTTATGTTTTTGGACTCTCTACGTACGACCCAGAGACCGGCTTGATTTCGGTTACGCACCACATCCCTGGTACCACACAGTTCTTCTTACCGGATCTCACGCGAAGATTCCCAGCCCCTCGACATGACGCAACTCCAGCTCAGGCAGCATCTCCACCACCACCACCATCACCGAAGGAGGACCCGGTCGAGTCAGAGGACTCAGACCCAGAGGAGGAACCCGAGCCTGACTATGTACCTGGCGAGCCTGGAGCAGATTCATCAGAGGAGGAGGATCCCGAAGAAGACGTACTAGAGGGTGAGGAGCAGCAGTAGACAGTCGAGCAGTCGTACAGTGGAGATTTCTTTTGTTTAGTAGTTAGTCGCCTCATTTTGAGTTGTACCACCGAGTAAGCGGCAGAGCTCCTCAGTGTAGGTTGAGATTTTGACTCTGTATTTGCACTTCCATCAGATATTGGTCCAATTTTGTATACCAAGGGCCATTTATGTACACATACAATACATCTATGTCTTGGTTATGTTTATATTATTATATAGGTGTTCCCAATACATGGTTTATTATATTAAGAACCTAATGTCATGGCTTGTTGAGTTTTACCTCGTTTACTATATTCCTATTCTGTATATAAAAAAAAAAAAGTGACGTTCCGAGTTATTAATCTTAACCATGGCAAAGTTGATAAATCGGGATGTTACAACCAGTATTGCCGGAGTTTAAGGACCGGTCTCAGACTAAGTCATCTACCCTAAGGTTTTGCAACAATAACAACAGAATCATATCATTAAATTAAAATTAATAAATAACATACCAAATATAAACGTAAGCTCCTAAAAACTGTAAGCTCCAATCGCCCGAATATATCAACAACATTATTGAAAAATTACTTACTTTAAATAACATATAAGTTTGTTAAATCTATCTTTTTTGGAATAACATTTTCTATTATTGTTTAAAACAGTTTTCCTTTTAAAAAAATTAATATATTTATTTTTTTAAAAACAGAAAGTTTAACATATTAATTTTTTTAAATAGAAAAAATTTAAAAAATTAATAAATACAATATATAAAAATACCAAAACAATGAAAAATTAAAATTTAACAAAAATACCTAATGGAAGAGCAAGAGATGCTTCCTTGCGGCGGTGGCGGCGGAGGGCCGGTGGTGGCGGTGGCAGCGGACGGCAGCGACAGCGGTGGCAGCAGAGAAGGCAGAGGATGCTACAATGAGTTCTCATTAGAGACCTCAAACAAAAAATCTAAACCGATTAAAATGTAGAGGACAGAGAGACTAACCTGTAGGCACTTCCCGGAGGGCAAACGGCGGCGGACGGTGCCGGAAACGGCCGTTTTTTGCGGCGGTGAGAGAGAGAGAGAGGAGTTTTCGTGAAATGAGGAAGAAGGAGACGCTGTCTCCTCATATTCGCGGATTATCGACGGACCCGATTTAGTGAAACGATGCATTTGAGTTATCGAGGGATGAAACCATTCTTATCCGTCGATAGTTTTCTTCTAGGGTTAGGGTTTAGGGTTTAGGGTTTTATCGGCGGATATTTTAATCTTAATCCGTCGATAACATCAACATGTCCAAAAAAAATTTTTTGTTTTGAGCGGGAACATATTATTGAGGGATATTTTAGAAAATATCCCTCGATAATTATATTTGTTGATTAAAAAGTCTCGCCAATGCTATATCCGTCGATAAATCCGCCGATAACCTTCTCAAAACCATCCGTCGATAATCCGTCGATAATGTCGGTCGATAATCCGACAGTTTCTAGTAGTGCGTTCTAAGGAAGTGGCTACAGTGAAGGTGGTTTGGCGGAACCACTCTTGACACTACGTGGGAGCCCGAGGTGTTGGGAAATCAGGCATAAAGGTGCAGCGGAAAACAAAAAAATTTTATGCAATTCCCACCCAAGGACCTATGTGAATGAACATGATTCATCTATGAATTACCTGTTGAAGCGTTATCGCAATACTTTCTTGAGTTCTTCAAAAGTTCTTGTTCTTGAATTCTTCAAGTATTGAAATCTTGAATTCTTGAACTCTTCGATTCTTGAAGTCTTCAAATCTTGAACTCTTCAAATCTTGAACTCTTCAAATCTTGAACTCTTCAATTCTTGAATTCTTGTATCTTCACAAAGAGCTATGTCAAACTCTTCCGTTGCAAGTGTAGCAACGGCCTAGAGATATCCACACAGCAGTTGTGAGTGTCAAACACTCACCTTGATGCTTTTCTGAAACTCACTATGCTAGTAGCGAGAAACAGAGAAATAAGGATTTCTAGAGAGGAAGGCTAAAGTGTATAAAATCAACCACACACACAAAAGGCTACTTAGGTGTGTTATTTATAGTCAACACTTAACCTAAACCTAAGCCTTGTTGGGCCCATCTCATGGAAGCCCAATTAGTCACACTAACTTCTCTTAATCCTTATTAGGCTCATCTTATGAAATCCCAATTAAATTAGTCACACTAATTTAATCTTATATTTTATTAGGTCCATCTCATGAAGCCCGATTAAATTAGTCACACTAATTTATTCTAATTTAGCATCAATATAAAAACTGCTTTAGTGTGCAACCCTATAGGTTCTTACAACGTTGGCAATATTATTAAATCTCATTTAATAATATAAACAGTGAGCGGTATCTAGCAACACATCACTGCTACCCAAGTTATAAGAAAGTCAATGGTTTGACACAACCTTTCTGTGATTGACGTTACCGTACACTTCAGTCCCTTTGTCCAAATATCCAGATTTAACACAAGCATGGAATTAGTCATCTTGTATAGTTAAATCATTAGTTTCTTGATCTCCGAGTAGACTGATAAAATAAATGACATTAATGTCACACATTAATTCATTTCAGCATGGCCATGCATTTACTCAGTCCTACTCATCAAGGGGCCCACAGATATATCTCTCGTAATGTGAGAGGGACAAATTCTATCTACGTTACTCGCACCCCCCACATTACTCGTGATATGCCTAATGACCGCCTTTATAATTACCCTGTTACGGATAACAATTGACGGTATCAAAGCACACGATTCCTCATGCAGCGGATCGCAGTAACTTCAAGTCAAAGGACTATATGTACCATCATCACTATGAGAATCACCTATGACATTCACATTACTATCCATGTGGTGTTCTCATGGCGGGTCAGTCCAATATATATCACCATATATACCTATGTGCAGACTTGATACCACATATCCATAACCTGTGAGAAAAGGTTATCAGTCCATACACATACTAGTCTCAACCTATTACTGTTGTCCTGTTGTTTACAGTAATACTTGACTAGGGACATTTAAGAATGGAGTCTCACTATTAGGTTATGTACCTAATCTTTATTCCATTCTAAGGACATCATAATGTTTATTAAAATAAATAAACAATTAATGAAAACAATGCCTCATATATATATATATATATAAATATATAAAATAAAATGTCACAATATCATAATAAAATGAACTATGATTGACCCTCTAGGGCATATACCAACAGACTCCCACTTGCACTAGAGCCAATCCGACATATCCCTAATGCCTAATGATCAAGTGTGCCCATCATGCTTCCGCTGAGGAAGTGGCCTGGTCAGTGGGTCAGCGATGTTATAATCAGTTGGCACTCTGCATATCTTTACATCTCCTCTTCGATAAACTCTCGAATAGGATGAAAGCGCCTGAGTATGTGTTTGGATCGCTGGTGAGATCTGGGTTCCTTAGCCTGTGCAATGGCTCCATTGTTGTCACAATAGAGAGCTACTGGGTCCTCAATGCACGGAACCACACCAAGTTCAGTAATGAACTTTCAGATCCAAACAATCTCTTTTGCTGCATTACTGCCAGCAACATACTCGGCCTCTGTAGTAAAATCGGCGACTATCTCTTGCTCGGAACTCTTCCAGCTCACTGTCCCGTCATTAAGACAAAACACATAACCTGTTTTTGTCGGTTCGGAAACTAGCATCAGTGTAACCCTTTACAACTAGTTCTTCCTCACCTTCATATATCAAGAATCAATCCTTAGTTCTTCTCAAGTACTTAAGGATATTCTTGGTGACTGTCCAGTGACCATCACCGGGATTTGACTGGTATCTGCTCGTCATGCTCAAAGCATACGAGACATCTGGTCGTGTACATAACATAGTATACACGATAGATCCAATTGCAGATGCATATGGAATCTTATTCATCCGATCCCTATCGGCTTGAAAAGGGGACATTGGGCCTTTGAGAGTGTCACACCATGCGACATAGGCAAGAACCCTTTCTTGAATCATGCATCTTAAAGCGTCTCAACACTTTGTCTATGTATGTATTTTGGCTTAGGCCAAGCATTCTGTTTGATCTATCTCTATAGATCCTTACACCCAATATGTAAGTAGCTTCGCATAAGTCCTTCATTAAAAAACAGTTCCCAAGCCAAGTCTTAATAGACTGTAAAGTCGGGACGTCATTTTCAATGAGAAGTATGTGATCCACATACAAGACCAGAAATGCAACCGTGCTCCCACTAACCTTCTTGTAAACACAAGGCTCATCTTCGTTCTTAACGAATCCAAACTGTCTCACAGTCTCGTCAAAACGAAGATTCCAACTCCTAGAAGCTTGCTTCAATCCATAGGTTGATCGCTGTAACTTGCATACTTTTGCAGCAACGTCTCTGATGTCAAAACCTTCGGGTTGTGTCATGTACACATCCTCAAGGAGATTTCCATTAAGGAAAGCATTATTGACATCCATCTGCCATATCTCATAATCATAGTATGCAGCGATAGCAAGTAAAATCCGAATAGATTTAAGCATAGTGAAGGGTGAAAAAGTTTCATCATAGTCTACACCATGAGTTTGCTCGAAACCCTTTGCAACCAATCTTGCCTTAAAGGTAATCACGTTACCATCCATGTCAGTTTTCTTCTTGAAAACCCACTTACAACCTATGGGTTTTACCCCTTCAGGTTGATCAACCAAGGTCCACACTTGCTTAGTGTACATGGAATGCATTTCCGATTTCATGGCTTCTAGCCACTTTTCAGAATCAGGTCCAGTAATGGCCTCCTGATAGGTAACAGGCTCATCTTGATCCATGAGCAGTACATCACCCTGTTGAGTCCTGAGAAATTCATATCTCTTAGGTGGGCGACGTGTTCTGTCTGACCTACGTGGTTCTTGTGTTACTTGAGCAGGCTCTTGTATTACAACAACTTGTGTACTCTGCTCTTGTTCAGCCTCCGGTAAAGTTTCTTCTTGTGGTTGAAGTACTTCTTCAATTTCTACTTTGCTCCCACTAGCTCCATTGAATTCCTTCTCAAGGAATACACCAGTTTGCGCAACAAACACTTTGTTGTCAGATTGGTTGTAGAAATAGTATCCCTTGGTTTCTTTAGGATACACCACAAAAAAAAGCACTTTTCAGATTTAGGTTCACGCTTATTAGACACTTGATGTTTCACATAAGCTTCACAACCCCAAATCTTCATAAAAGACATACTGGGTCGTCTACCAGTCCACATCTCATATGGTGTCTTTTCTACCGTTTTGGTTGGAACACGGTTAAGTGTAAGTGCTGCTGTCAACACAACATGTCCCTAGAAAGAATTTGGAAGGTTTGTATGACTCATCATTGATCGAACCATGTCCAACAGCGTTCGATTTCTCCTCTCAGAAATACCATTCCACTATGGCGTTCAAGGAGGAGTGAGTTGAGATAATATCCCACACTCTCGCAAATAGTCATCAAACTCTTGACTCGAGTATTCACCTCCTCGATCTGATCGAAGGATTTTAATACTCTTGCCAAGTTGGTTTTTCTACTTCATTCTTGAATTCCTTCAACTTTTCAAAGGATTCCGATTTGTGTCTCATGAGATACACATATCCATATCTATTGAAGTCGTCAGTGAATGTGATGAAGTATTGAAAACCACCTCTGGCCGAGGTACTAATGGGTCCGCACACATCGATATGTATAAGGCCCAAAAGTTCAGTGGCCCTTTCACCCTTTTGAGTGAATGGCGCCTTAGTCATTTTTCCCAATAAAAGGATTCACATGTGTCATATGATTCATAATCAAATTAGTCCAATAATCCATCTTTATGGAGTTTTGAAATGTGCTTCTCATTTATATGGCCTAAACGACAATGCCAAAGGTAAGAAGGATTCAATTCGTTTGATTTGAACCTCTTAGTATTAATGTTATAGATGGACGTTTAAAGATCAAGAACGTAAATGTCCATTAATCATAGGTGCACTACCATAAAGGACATCATCATAATAAATTGAACAACATTTGTTCTTCATTATAAAACTAAAACCAAGTTTATCCAAACTGGAATTAGAAACAATGTTCTTCTAATGGCATATACATTATAACAATTTTCTAACTGAATAATGAGCCCAATGGGCAAAGTCAAATCATAACTTCCTACAGTCAATGCAGCAACTCTTGCTCCATTTCCAACTTGTAGGTCGACTTTTACCCTTCGTCAATGATCTAATCTCATTTGCACAAATAAACAAGTGAGAACTACATCGAGTATCTAATACTCATGATGCAGAAGTAGATAATTGACCTCTATAACAATCATACATGAACTGGAAGTCTCACTTCCTTTGTTATTCTTTCATTCTTCCAGGTATTTTGCACAGTTCATCTTCCAATGTCTGGTCCTACCGGAATGGAAGCAGGTATCCTCTTTAGACACATCGCCCTTAGGCTTCAATGCTTTCAGCTTGGGAATCTCATTGCCCTTGCCCTTTGCCTTGCCCTTGCCCTTGGACTTGCTGCTTTGCTTCTTTTGTTCTTTCATCTTGAACCATCAAGATGGCCTTGCCTTTGCCCTTTGATATAGTTGCTTGATCATACACCTCCATGCTTTCATGACTCTCATGATATTTCTGCAACTCAGGGGTCAAGGTAGCAAGCATAAGACAACAAAACATCTAAGGCTTTATCCTAATGCTTCTTATAAGCATCTTTGTCAGCCCTAGAAGTACTTGCAGCTGGTGTCTCCTTAGGAACAATTCCTTTGAGGACATTTCTTTTCATGCTTGAGGACAATCCTCAAGTTTCTATACCAGTCTAGAAATTTTGTTCCAGACAACTTATCCTTCTCAAGGATACAACTTATCCTTCTCAAGGATAGATCGCAATGACAGGTTATTTAATGCACGTGATGTCATGGTAAACCATAGAAAGATAATATGCAGAGTGAGAATTATGACATATAATATTTAATTAGGACTTTAATTAAATATTGCTCCCACTATTTTACTCAAACCAATGACCCTCTACATTGATTCGTAAAATTTTCCTTTGGAATATTTTATAGTGGGCCAAGATCCATATTTCATCTAGCTTTAAGTCAACTTTGGTTGATCGCTTAAAGTTTCGACTATTTAGGTAGGAAACTCTTTCCAATTGTATCTTATACAATTCTTGGATAGTTGGGTGAATAACACCTTATTCTAATTCATCTTATGAATTAAAGCCCAACTGTCGTTGCCTCTAAGCCTCTCAATCCTATTGAATCTCACTTAGTTAAGTCAAACACAATGGCTAGCAATCGGACATTACTTGCTTGTCCTATCGCGCCTTACTGCCATAGATAAGAGTGCTCTGCTTTGGCAGACCCACACTACATCGATAACAGTCTTGACGAGTGCTATGCATCGGAAGGCTATCATGACTTAATATTTTACAAGAGTGAACTACCAAATTGAACCCCCAAAGATTTTGTCGCTGACAAAAAGAACCCTAAAATATCTTTTCGACAAATTAGCCCCTAAAAGATAATTAAGTTTTGTCAAAAAGACTCCAACCATTAACATCATGGGAAGGATTTTAACATAATGGACTTGTGCTGACCAAATTATCCTTCTTCTTCTACTTTCATATATCTCACTCACCCTCTTTCCCTTTCTCTCTTCTTCTCTTCCTCTCAACTCATCAAAACCTTTAAATCTCTCTATATTCCTTGATACAACAAACAACAAATATATGATGGACCAAAATATAGAGTTAGAGCACATGAATATATGTGTCTTTGCTCTTGGCATTTGGCAATGGCATGCGAGTATATAACGCCATACTCTGTCTCTTCTGTATGTGTCCTTCGCTCTTTTGTATGTTCATACACACACTTCTCCCTTTCTAAAAAACTATGTTCTGTTTTTGGTATTTCTATTTTTTTTTTGTATGTCTTTTATTTAGTCACTTTTTTTTAGTCTTTTAGGTGAGATTGTTGAGAAAGAAATAAACAAAGAGGATAACATTTTAATTTTTTGTTTGTTGTATGAAGGAATAGAAAGAGAGGGATGAAAGTTTTGATGAGTTGAGAGGAGGAGAAAAAGAGAGAAAGGGAAGGAAGGTGAGTGAGATATATGGAAGAAGAAGAATGGAAGAAGAAGAAGGATAATTTGGTCATCTCACAACCATTCTGTTAAGATCCATCCAATGAAGTTTACGGTTGGTGCATTTTGACAAAACTTAATTATCTTTTGGGGACTAATTTGTCAAAAAGATATTTTAGGGTTCTTTTTGTCAGCATCAAAATCTTTGGGGGTTCAATTTGGTAGTTCACTCTATTTTATAATGAGTGGTTTTTCATAAATTGATCTCACCATGTAGTGTTAAACCATTTAACACATAACATCCATATATGTATTTCATACATATATGTATAACATGTAAATGCAACATGATAGAATAAAATGAATAAAGCATATGAGGACATATAAACATGCATCCCATGACATGTTAAAAGAAATACTTTAAATCATTTTATCTAATTAAAAACGAATGCTTTATATTTAAAACGATTTTATTGCTCTAAGCGTAAAACGTTTTCGGAATAAAAAACAATTTATTGAAACGAATCTTGAATTTGTGACAGATAAACCATATGTATACAATTCGATTTAATCAATCACATTAATTAAAACGATTTTCAAATTTGAAATACATATATATCTCATATATATGTATGCAATTTAATTAACCATTAATTAAAAAGATTTCAAAATTTGAAATATAGATATGGTGTATATATATGTGCGAATTTTAATTAATCATATTAATTAAAGATTTTCAAATTTGAAAAAGATATGATACATATATCCATTTTAATTAATCTCATTAATTAAAAGATTTCCAAATTTGAAAAAGATATGATACACATATCCCTTTTAATTAACTCATTAATTAAAAGATTTCCAAATTTGAAAAAGATATGATGTCAAATGTAACACCATACTAGATAGCCCTTAATGCTTAAGACATTTTAGGCCATTTCATAAGGGTTACTTCCTGTTATCATAAATATTTTTATATTTGAAATACATAT
The DNA here is from genome assembly GCA_013621005.1 of Aeschynomene evenia. Taxonomy (NCBI): domain Eukaryota; kingdom Viridiplantae; phylum Streptophyta; class Magnoliopsida; order Fabales; family Fabaceae; genus Aeschynomene; species Aeschynomene evenia. The sequence continues at coordinate 164,823 of RYYW01000040.1, read as the reverse complement.
ACGCGGAAAATACGTGGGAGAAATTTTCTAATTCGTTTGCGGAATATAAAATAAGGGCCTTGCGAAATAATACAACGTATATAAACGTGGAATCAAATATCCTGAATAATACCTCAATAAAATTGAATAAACCATGTAATCTCCCAAAAACATACATCAAAACAATAATAATAATAGTGTTATCTCATGAGCCTAAAACAGTGACTCACAAGACTCCACAAAATACAATCCATAAATAATAATATTTGCCGGCTAATAAAGGTCCGGTCTCAGAAACTTGAACATAGAAAATAATCATAAATCCATAGAGAAACAACTCAATTGTCCATAACTAATAAACAAATACGGAAGCTAAACTAAGGTTGCGCGGGCTCCAAGCTCGCTCCATCGTCCTGCTGGTACTCATTGTCTAAAAGGGGTGAAATAGCATGGGGTGAGTACTTGTAAGTAACTCAGTAGGGGAGCCGTACCGGGTTTATTTAATAAATAAGTGAGCATGAATGAATTCAATTCAGTTATAAGTTTCAAAATAATATTTTTCCTGGTACGACTACCTATGTGCGTCTTGTTCCTTTTTAATTAATAGTTATACATAAACATAAATGATCATCAATGTGTGGTGTGATAAGTGCTTAACCATCATATAAGTATATAAAGAAATATAACATTCTTTGTCTGTAACATATAACTCATATTCATTACTTTAATTATCTTGAGTCTTTTAAGCATACTTAGTATGCCTGTGGATCCGTTTCATTAAAGCACGCCCTTTTGGTGCCTGTGGATCATTTACATTGTTTTGGCCTGACCACCCTCCTGTAACCTCCGCAACACCGACCCTAGGTATGAGCTCATCCTATACTATTTTGGTAGAGGGGGTAATTTCACCTTTCGCTAATGAGTCGTTACAACCGAGGTTGCCAGCCCCCTGTAACGTTCATCACGAACGGAAAGGCTACTCTGTGTGTTTTTAAATTTCTTTTTACTTTGCACATTAATCTTTTCATACAACATGTACTCATTCATCATATACATCATATAATTCGTTCAAACAACATATATAATCACATATATTCCATAGGGCATTCATACATATCATTCATACAAGTCGTAGAACACATTATGGTGCATAAAGGGTCAAAACAATTCATTTTCGCACAAACAGCAGTGCTGTATTCGATTACCACGGGGTGGTAATCGATTACTATAATCGATTACAGAACCCCTGTAATGGATTAACAGAGAGCACGCGTTTCTGACGATTGGAAAATAACTTGCTGTAATCGATTACGAACTCGTGGTAATCGATTACAGCGTCGTAAAACACGATTCCAGAGTTCCAAAACACGATTTTCCATAGCCAATGGCCAAAATAATAACCTAGAATCATTCCAATCATTAGAAAACAAAGCCATACGAAAACCAATCATAAAAATACAATTTAAACACTTTTTAATCGGTGAAAACATTTTTAATTTCAAAACCAATCGGTACAATTTACCCCTTTCATGAACCCTAATGGGAAAAACAACAAGAACATCAATTCCATCAAAATCATTATCATCATGCATGAAATTTAACATTTAGAATGTCTAAACCCCTACCTCTTAGAAGAAAATCGTAAAACTCTGACGACAACACTCTAGCCTGACGTTTCCCGTGAATCCTCTTCTTTCCCTAGACCCACGAACGGTTCGGTGACAAAGGTGACACTTGATGGGGAAAAAAAACCGATGGTTTTGTGTATTTTGGTGTGAGGATTAATAATATGTGGTCGGTTTCTTGATCGGGTGAGAATTGGTGGGCGTTTCTTGGTGTGGAAGGGTTATGGCTTTGTGTATTCTTGAGAGAGAAACCTATGGAGGCTCAGAGATGGAGAGAGAGGGTTTTCTGATGGAATGATAGTGGTATTAGGGTTTACTCACGTGGTGGCTAGGTTAAACATGCTCTGGAGTCACCGTGGCCCGAACGTCACTTAAACGCGCTGAAAAACGCGTTCTGCGCACATGGTAATCGATTACATCGATTTTGTAATCGATTACACATAGCGAAAACAGCTGTAATCGATTACCACGGGATGGTAATCGATTACTGGGCTGTGAAAAAGCTTCAAAACACTTCTAAACGTCCTGACTCGTACCTTAACATCCGTATATCCTTTTTAACTTTTAAACATCATAAAATCACATACTTGGGCACATAAAACACATAGCATACAATACTCTAAGCTAGGAGAAACTTATCCACTCAAATCCAATTAAGTCCCAACTAAGGTCCTTTACCCTTAATTTCTCTTAATTAGGACTTAATTAAAGATCGGGGTGTTACATTTCTCCCCCCCTAAAAAGAATTTCGTCCCCGAAATTCATACCTGTGAACATAAGCGGAAACTGACGACGCATCTCGTCCTCCAGCTCCCAAGTGAAGTCGCCCAGTCGACCTCTGCCCCAGGCCACCTTGACCAAAGGCACATCCTTCTGTCTTAACCTTTTTACGCTGCGGTCAACGATGCTCATAGGGGGTAACTCAAAACTCAAATCATCCCTTAGTTGTACACTTTCCGGCTCAAGAACATGACTAGGATCAGACACATACTTTCTCAATTGAGAGACATGAATGACGTTATGCAAGTTTGAGAGGGTGGGAGGTAAGGCCACTCGGTAGGCGACTGGCCCGACACGACTCAGGATCTCAAAGGGACCAAGGTACCTAGGGCTAAGCTTTCTAACCTTCAGGACTCGTCCTATACCTGTCGTGGGGGTAACCCGCAAAAAGACGTGCTCGCCTACTGAGAACTCTAAGGATCGTCTCCTCTAGTCAGCATAGCTCTTCTGGCGGCTTTGGGCCGCGAGCATCCTCTCCCTAATCATCCTTACCTGCTCCGAGGTCTCTCTCACCAGCTCAGGTCCTAATACACTCGCCTCTCCCGGGTCATGCCAACACAAGGGTGATCTACACTTCCGTCCATACAAAGCCTCGAAAGGCGCCATCCCTATGCTTGCCTGGTAGCTGTTGTTATAGGAGAACTCTATCAAGGGCAACAACTTGTCCCAACTCCCCTGTCCGTCCAATATACACGCCCTCAACATGTCCTCGAGGGTCTGGATAGTCCTCTCCGACTGACCATCCGTCTGCGGATGATATGCCGTACTCATGCTCAACTCCGAGCCGAGCGCTTTCTGGAAAGCTCTCCAAAAGCGAGACGCGAACCTCGGGTCACGATCCGAGACTATCGTCTTCGACACACCATGCAACTTCACAACCTCCCGGATATAGATCTCAGCTAGCTTCTCCAAGGGGTAGGTCATCCTGATCGCCTGAAAGTGAACCGACTTGGTCAGTCGATCAACGATAACCCACACAACGTCGTGTCCCGCCTGAGTCCTCGGTAGCCCGGACACGAAGTCCATAGATATGCTCTCCCACTTCCACTCAGGTACACTCAGCAGCTGAAGAAGTCCCGGCATCCTCTTGTGCTCCGCCTTCACCTCTTGGCAGACTAAACATCTGCTGACCCACTCCGCTACATCCCTCTTAAGTCCCTGCCACTAGAACATCTTCCTCAGGTCCTGGTACATCTTGTCTATCCCCGGATGAATGGTGAAATGGCTCTTATGAGCCTCCTCCAGAATCGCTCTCCGAAGGTCACCACTCGCAGGAACGCAGACACGCCCCTCAAACCTCCACAGACCATCTCCGTCCAACCGAAAACCCTGCATCCTCCCTTCGCTAACAGCCTTCAGCACCTTCCCAAACTCCTCATCCTCCTGCTGCGCTTTAGCTATATCCCTCAGGAAAACACTCGACACCTGAAGCTGACTCACTCTCACACTGGTGGGCGTAAGGGTAACTCCTAGGTCAAGGTCTCTAAACTGCTCTATCAACTGTGCCTCCCTAACCATCATGTGGGCCACGCTCACCGTCTTGCGACTCAACGCGTCAGCTACCACATTCGCCTTCCCTGGGTGGTAGTTCAACTCAAACGTAGTCCTTCAGGAACTCCACCCAGCGCCTCTGCCTCATGTTCAGCTCCTTATGATCAAACAGGTACCTAAGACCCTTATGATCAGAAAACACCTCAAACCTGACTCCATAAAGATAGTGCCTCTACATCTTTAAAGCAAACACTACCGCCGCAAGCTCTAAGTCGTGGGTAGGGTAATTAAGCTCGTGTGGCTTCAACTGCCGTGAAGCATATGCCACAACGTTGCGATGCTGCATTAGCACGCAACCCAGCCCTTTTCCTGAAGCGTCACAGTAAACCTTGAAAGGTTCACCGGGGTCCGGTAACGTAAGCACTGGAGTCGAGGTCAACCTCCTCTTCAACTCCGTGAAGCTACTCTCGCACTCATCCGACCATACGAAAGCAGCGTTCTTCCTAGTAAGCTTCGTCAAGGGTAACACTATTTGGGAGAAATTCGAAATGAACCTACGGTAATATCCGGCTAGTCCGAGAAAACTCCGAATCTCCGTCACCGTAGTGGGTCGCTCCCAGCTCATCACGGCCTCTATCTTACTAGGGTCCACGGAGATGCCTCCCTTCGACACCATGTGCCCCAGAAACTTCACTTCCTCCATCCAAAACTCACACTTAGACAGCTTGGCGAACACCTTCTTCTCCTTCAGCACCTCCAACACTACCTTCAAGTGACTCTCATGCTCCTCATGCGTCTTTGAATAGATAAGAATGTCGTCGATGAAGACAACAACGAATCTATCCAAATAGGGTCTAAAGATCCTGTTCATGTAATCCATGAACACTGCCGGAGCATTGGTCAGTCCAAAGGACATGACCGTGAACTCGTAGTGACCATAACGAGTCCTGAAAGCCGTCTTCGGGATATCCTCATCTCTTACCCGAATCTGATGGTACCCTGACCTCAAGTCTATCTTCGAAAACACCTGGGCACCTCTCAGCTGGTCCATCAAATCATCAATCCTCGGCAGTGGGTACTTGTTCTTGATGGTCACTTTTTTCAGCTGCCTGTAGTCAATACATAGCCTCATACTTCCATCCTTCTTCTTCACAAACAGAATCGGCGCTCCCCATGGTGATACACTAGGTCTAACGAACCGTTTCTCCAATAGCTCCTCCAACTGTGTCTTAAGCTCCGCCAACTCTCCGGGTGCCATCCTATAAGGTGCTATGGATATGGGTCCGGTCCTGGGCATCAGGTCTATAGAAAACTCTACCTCTCTGGTTGGGGGAAACTCGGGTATATCCTCAACACCTGACCCTTCTCTATCTCACTAGCGGCGAGGAAAACGTAAGCATTGCTCATAACCCCACAACAGTTCAGCCTAATAGCGCTAACATATAGGTCTACAGGGGTGACACGTGCAGAAGGAATAGAAGGAAAGATCACAGACTTTGCATGGCAATCAAGCAGGACTCGATTGGGGGACAACCAATCCATGCCTAAGATAATGCCTAGACCTGTCATGGGCAAGCAGATGAGATCAAATGTAAATGCCCTATCATCTATATGGAACTTACACTTTATGCAAACTAAGCATGTCCTAATGGGTGCAGCAGTAGGGGTGGATACTAACAAATCAAAAGGTAGTTCTGACATATGCAAACCTAGGATCCTAGCATGATCATGTGAAATGAATGAATGTGTGGCACCGAAATCATACAGTACAACTAAGGACTTGCCATAAATCATACACGTACCCCTAATGAGATCGTCGGACCGCTCTGCGCCCTCCGCTGTAACCGTGAATACCCTGCCTTGGTGCTGTGGCCTAAGAGAGGAAGAAGGTTGTGAACCTGTAACTCTGCAGTCTATGGAGATGTGACCCGGCTGGCCACAACGATAACAGACACCCTGCCCGACACGACAAACCCCAGGGTGAAGCTTGCCCGCATGTGGCACATGGAGGTCGCGGTGCTGCTATCGCCGGACGCGGCTGCTGCTGCTCCTGCTGTGGGCGTGGCTGAGTCTGTGGTCTGCGAGGTTGGCCCTACGGCTGAAAGCGTGCTGGGGCGGGGCAGTTAGCCTGCTGAGGAGCCGCACCCCTTCTCTGAGTATCGACCCTCTGTGGAGCCACTGGGCGGCTCGTCTCCTCCACAATCCTACAGGTGTCTACCATCTCCCGGTAGTCTCTGATCTTCATATGCTTAACCATCCTCTTGATGTCTTGGTTAAGCCCAGCGCAGAATTTCATACACTTCCAGCTCTCCTTTGGGTTCTCCTGGTAGATCTCAGAAAACCGTATGAGCTCCTCAAACTTAGCAATGTACTCTGGAATGGTCATAGAGCCCTTGCGGAGATCAAGGAACTCCATCTCCTTGTCTTGGCGAACCGTCTCTGGGAAGTACTTCTCATAGAACATGTCCTTGAACATGTCCCATGTGATAGCTACACCCGCCGCATCAGAAGCGCGACGAGCGTTGTTCCACCAAGAACGCGCCTCCATCTGTAACATGAAAGTAGCCAGCTGCGTTTTCCGGACCTCTGTGCACTGAACCACCGTAAAGATATCTTCTATACCTCTCAGCCAATCCTCGGCTTCAGAAGGGTTAACGGTGCCGAGAAATGGAGAGGGGTTAGCCCTCTTGAAATCAGCAAAATAGGAGCTGTCGCTACCCGCAGGTGATGCTGCAGGTGGAGGGGTGTGCTGTTGTGTCATATGGTCCACCATCCTGTTCATGGCCCTTGCCATCTCCATGAACGCCTCTGCAGAAACCCCGCTTCTTTGCCCGTTTTCCTCATGAGTGTCGCCATCGTCCCTAGTGCGTCTGTTCTGTGGTGCCATATTCCTGTGCACACACAAAACAAGAAACAACGAGTTGATCAGGCTCCATATTACAGTTGTGTATGCACAGTTACTATGACAGTAAAACAGACCAATCATTCACCCCAGACTAACTAAAACACATAAGAGGCATACGCATGATATAACTAACGTGCATGCAACAATAGCATAACAGGTCTATTACCCCAAGCCCTGTAGGATAGACCTGCTCTGATACCAAAATGTAACACCCTACTAGATAGCCCTCAATGCTTAAGACATTTTAGGCCATTTCATAAGGGTTACTTCCTGTTATCATAAATATTTTTATATTTGAAATGCATATACGCGGAAAATACGTGGGAGAAATTTTCGTAATTCGTTTGCGGAATATAAAATAAGGGCCTTGCGAAATAATACAACGTATATAAACGTGGAATCAAATATCCTGAATAATACCTCAATAAAATTGAATAAACCATGTAATCTCCCAAAAACATACATCAAAACAATAATAATAATAGTGTTATCTCATGAGCCTAAAACAGTGATTCACAAGACTCCACAAAATACAATCCATAAATAATAATATTTGCCGGCTAATAAAGGTCCGGTCTCATAAACTTGAACATAGAAAATAATCATAAATCCATAGAGAAACAACTCAATTGTCCATAACTAATAAACAAATACGGAAGCTAAACTAAGGTTGCGCGGGCTCCAAGCTCGCTCCATCGTCCTGCTGGTACTCATTGTCTAAAAGGGGTGAAATAGCATGGGGTGAGTACTTGTAAGTAACTCAGTAGGGGAGCCGTACCGGGTTTATTTAATAAATAAGTGAGCATGAATGGATTCAATTCAGTTATAAGTTTCAAAATAATATTTTTCTCGGTACGACTACCTATGTGCGTCTTGTTCCTTTTTAATTAACAGTTATACATAAACATAAATGATCATAAATGTGTGGTGTGATAAGTGTAAGCTCCAGAACCCTTTTGAGAGAAATTGAGTTATTTCTCTTAGAGTGATAGAAGGTTTTAATGATAACAAAGTAAGCCATAAGTATAAAAATTCTACTTAAGGTTTTGCTAACATGTGTGCTAAGTGTCTCAGAAAGCTTAAAGTTTTGCACATTCCTTGAGTATAGATCGAGACAAGCAATGAGTAACCTTTTAAATTACAAGAAGAAATCATGGTGTGAAAAGACATCAGAAAGGATAGTCAGAAAACGCAAAGGTGAAAGTGCAGTTCTGAGAAAAGAACACTGTCGCCTCAGAAAGGTCTCAGAAGACCTTGCGACCAGAGGTTCTCAGAAGGGTCCTTCCTCATAAGGGTCCTCCCTCAGAAGGTTCACCTCAGAAGTCCGTACAACTCTCAGAAAGTGGACTCAGAAGGAACCAAGTGTCAAGACTCAATGGATAAAGCATCAACTCTCAGAAAGCTCGAAACAGCAAGCAAGAGGAAGTGGGAACACGCGCATTGTACAAGTCAGAAAGTTCCTCATTTCGCGCTGACTGTTGCAGGGAGTCGTTCTGAGCCAGAGACAGCCACATCAGCAAAGTGAAAGCTTCTAAATTCGCGGCTCTTTGATGCCTATATATATGAGTTCAATTCCAGTGCATGGTGACGAAAATTCTAGTGCAAAAACTCTTGATTAATCGTGCCAAAACTCTGTTGAATTGAAAATCATAATTTGCGAAAACTTAGAACTTTCTCAGAAAGACAATTTTTCGAAACTGTTTTTCTAACTTTGCAAGAAAATCTTCTAGCTTTGTATTGGCGTAAATTCTTACATTGTAAGTTAATTCTAGAAGTCTACTAAGAGAAAACAAAGTTTGTATCTTAATCTTAGTAGTGTTTTCGAAGCAAAAAAACTCTTTCCTAAAAACGCTAAGTCCTTCACGTGTGAAGGCAGTTTTAAGTCCTCGATTGTTTGAGGCAGACAAAAGTCCTTAAGTGTTTAAGGCAATCAAAAGTCCTCTATTGTGAGGCAAGGAAAAGTCCTTAATTAATTTAAGGCAAGGAAAGTCCTCTAGTGTTGGAGGCAAAGAAAATCCACCTCGGTTTTTGAAGTGGTGAAAGTCCTTTACGTAGTAAAGGCAGTGTTTTCTAAGAAGGCACTATAAGAAGAATATCTAAAGAACTCTCAACTGAAGGTTGAGGACTGAAGTAGGTTAGTTAATACCGAACCAGTATAAAAATCTCATTGTGTTAAGCTTTTCTTTCTTTAACTCTTACTTTCTAAAAAAGCAAATAAACACATCTTTTAACTTAATCATAACTGAGAAATATCTTAAGTTAAATTCAGAAAGGGTTTAAGTGAAACTAATCTTAAAACACTTTCACAATTTACTCAGAAAGGTAAAAGCTCTCAGAAGCTTAGTTTTCTCATAAAGCTCTTTCTGCTGCAAACACTCAATTTACCCTTCTGAGTAAAACAGTCTTCTAAGAAAATATTTTTAGAAGAAATTTTAAATAAGCACGATTCAACCCCCCCCCCTTCTCGTGCACAAATACACCTTCAATTGGCATCAGAGCTCGGTCCTTAAGGGGTTGAGCACTTAACAGTGTCAAGGAAAAAGATCTAAGAAGGGACTATGGACTCACCAGCTGCGTTCATATCTGATGGGGCTTCAATCAACAGACCTCCAATGTTCCTTGGAGATAGTTTCGACTATTGGCGTGATAGGATGACCTTGTTCATCAAGCACACCAGTCTTGACCTATGGGACAGGATTGAAAATGGCGATTATCAACCTCTGCAAACAATAACAGAACAAGCTGTTGTTGCAGTAGATGCTGAACCTGGAGTAGCACCTCCAGCGCCCAGAACTTACACCAGACGAGTTCCCAAGGATGAATGGACTCAAGAAATGAAGGAGAAGATTCAGCTGAACTTCAAGGCCAAGTACATTCTCCTCTGTGCACTACCTAAGGTAGAATACGACAAGATAATGTCGTGTGATACAGCACAAGAGATATGGGAAAGGCTTCACATGTTGCATGAAGGGAATGATGAAGTCAAGGAGACCAAGATATCCATGCTCGTACACAAGTACGAATCCTTCTGCATGCAGCAAGAAGAAACCATTGACAACATGTCAATACGGTTTCTTCATATAATCAACCAGCTCAAAGTCTTGGGGAAGACTTACTCAAACACTGAGATGGTCAGAAAAATTCTCAGAAGTCTCTCCTCAAAATGGCGCCCAAAGGTTACAGCAATCCAAGAAGCCAAGGATCTAAATCAGCTTGGTTTGGATGTGTTATTTGGCTCTCTCAGAACACATGAGATTGAGCTGGAAGGATTGCTTGGAGGACCATCTTCTTCATCCAAGCCTCAGAAGAGCTTGGCTCTTAAAAGTCAAATAAAGAGATCCTCAAAAGCTCTCAAGGCCGAAGAAGCTTCTGAGTCAGAAGATGAATCAGACTCAGAAACAGAAGAGGATGACATTTCTCTTCTTGTCAGAAAAATGAAGAAAGCTTGGAGGAAAAGGCCAAGCAGAGGCAAAGAGATCACTCCTAAGAAAGGGAAGCTGAAGCCTTCTGAAGCCACATGCTATGGTTGTGGAGAAAAGGGTCACTTCAGAACGGAGTGTCCTCAGAACAAAGGGAAGAAGAAATTCATTCCCATAAAGAAAAAGAAAGCAATGGCTGCCACATGGAGTGACTCGGAGGAAGAAGGTTCTGAGCCAGCAAACAATGAAGAGGCCAACGTCTGCTTCATGGCTGGTACTGACTACATTCTGGAAACAGAATCTGAGTCAGAAGAGGTACCTAACTCCCCTCCTCTTTCATATTCACACAATGAGATCTCAGAACTCTATGAAGAGCTTCTGAGAGACTCAAATGAATTAGCTAACAGTTTCAGCAATTTAAAGAAAAATTACAAACATCTAGAAGCTGAAAATGCTAGACTAATTCAGGAAGTTGAGAGTCTAAAACTTGAAAGAGATGATTTTAAAAACAGATATCTTGAAAGTCATAATCTCTATCAAGCTTTAGAAACAATGTCTTCTGTAACTGTTGAAAAGGCTGAAGTAGCCTTAATTGAATTACAAAAGACAAATGAGCTTCTCACTTCTGATTTAGTTAAGATGGTCAATGGTGGGAAAATGATGACTCTTTTACTTGGAGGTCAAAGACCTTACAAAGATAAAAGAGGACTCGGATATGAAGAAGTTTTTGAACCCAACGACCTTGATCCTTCATTAACTAAATCACATCGCATGTGCATCTCATGTTTCAAAGATGGACATGGATCTGAGACTTGCCCTATGCTCAGTAAAGGAAACACTTCTCTGCCCAAAAAGGCTAAGAAGGTTAAAAATCATCAGAAGGCTAAGCCTTCTCAGAAGACAAATCCTTCTCAGAAGGATAAGACGTCTCAGAAAGCAAAGGCCTCTGAAAAGGGCAAGGAAAAGGTTTCTGAGTCTCAGAACCACAATCCTTCTAAGAAAAGAAGACAAAAGGCTCAGAAAGCTAACAAGCAAGGACCCAACAAAGCATGGGTACCTAAACCATTAAAATTTGTGTCTGCAGGTGCATCAACAAGCACTGCTCCACCACCAAGATGAGCAGTGGTACTTAGACAGTGGCTGCTCGAGGCACATGACTGGAAGCAAGCACTGGTTCAGAAACCTTCAACCAAAGAAAGGAGGAACTGTGCGATTCAGTGATGGTGCCAAAGGGAAAGTCACTGCCATAGGAGATGTTGGTAAGGATTCTACTCACCAAATCTCAGATGTACTTTTAGTTGATGGCTTGACACACAATCTATTAAGCATTAGTCAATTCTGTGACAAAGGCTTAAAGGTTGAGTTTCATGCCAAATATTGCCATGTGACTAATCTCACTAACGGCAAGATCGTTCTAGAAGGAAAACGAGTTGGTAACATCTATGTTATCCATCTAGATGATCTAAAGGATCAAAATGTGAAGTGTCTTGTCTCTGTCCAAGAGGACAAGTGGCTTTGGCATAAGAAAGTTGGTCATGCTCATATGAAGCTTCTTTCTGAGCTCTCTCAAAAAGGACTTGTAAAGGGCCTTCCCAACATCAAGTATCAGAAGGATGCAACTTGCGACTTCTGTGAAAAGGGAAAACAAACCAAAGCCTCATTTCCAAGTAAAAGTGGAATTTCTACTCAAAAACCACTTGAACTCCTTCACATGGATCTCTTTGGACCAACTAGGACGGCTTCCCTTTCTGGAAAACACTATGGTCTTGTTATAGTGGATGATTATTCTAGATTCACTTGGGTATTCTTTCTAGCTTCTAAGGAAGAAACTTTTGAAAAATTCAAAGCTTTTGCGAAAAGAGTTTCAAACGAAAAGGACTCTCACATTCACACCATACGATCCAATCATGGACGTGAATTTGAGAATCATGCTTTTGAAAAGTTTTGTGAAAATCTGGGCATTGCTCATGAATTCTCTTCTCCCAGAACTCCTCAACAAAATGGAGTGGCTGAGAGAAAGAATCGAAGCCTTCAAGAGATGGCAAGAACAATGCTCTTAGAAAGTGGTCTTTCAAAAGGTTTTTGGGCTGAGGCTGTAAACACCTCATGCTATATTCAGAATAGAGTCTTTCTAAGACCAATTCTGAAGAAAACACCTTACGAGCTTTGGAAGAACAAAATACCCAACATATCATATTTTCATGTTTTTGGTTCTTCTTGCTTTATACTCAACACAAAGGACAAACTAGCTAAGTTTGATCCTAAATCCGATGATGGAATATTCCTAGGATATTCCTCTGTCTCTAAAGCCTATAGAGTCTATAACAAGAGGAGCAAGTGTGTTGAAGAGACAATCCATATTAAGTTCAAAGAACTTAGTAAGGATTTGCCTCAGAAGGTTGCTGATTAAGAAGATGAGTTTGAAAAACTCAACATCTCTTTTGAGAAAGCCAAAAAGAAAATTCTTATAGATGATGAGAATGATTTCCAATCTATGGAAAAGCCTTCTCCATCTAAAGAAAAATCTAAAAACATCATTGAAGCTCCAGAACCTGATGAATCTATTCCTCAAACATCAATGGAATTCAGATTCTCAGAAGATCGAGCTTCTGATGACTCAAAACGAGAACCTTCTGAGCTACCTTCTTAGAACCCTATTCCTAAAGGATATAGAGGTTCGAGAGACTTGAAAAATGTCTCTCAGAATGAAGTCTTGGGTGATCCCGAGCGTGGTGTTAGAACCAGAAGGAACTACACGAATCTTGCTATGGTTTCTAAACTTGAACCAGAGTCCATAGAAGAAGCGTTAGATGATCCTAGCTGGATAAATGCCATGCAGGAAGAACTAGACCAATTCGAGAGAAACCAAGTTTGGAAACTTACTCAGAAACCCAAAGGCAAAAGTGTCATTGAGACTAAATGGGTTTTTCGAAACAAGCTTGATGAAAACGGTCAAGTCGTGAGAAATAAGGCCAGATTGGTTGCTCAAGGGTACAACCAACAAGAAGGGATAGACTATGACAAAACCTTTGCTCCAGTCGCAAGATTGGAGGCTATTAGAATGTTGCTAGCTTTTGCAGCACACAAAGGCTTCAAACTCTATCAGATGGATGTAAAATCCGCCTTCTTAAATGGATACCTTTCTCAGGAAGTTTATGTGAAACAACCTCCTGGATTTGTGAATGATTCGTTCCCAGAACATGTTTTTAAGCTTACAAAGGCTCTCTACGGTCTAAAACAAGCTCCCAGGGCTTGGTATGATAGATTGAGCTCCTTCTTGCTTACAAATGGATTCTCAAGGGGAAAAGTTGACACTACCTTATTTACTCTCTCAGAAGACTCTGGCTTCTTAATTGTCCAAATTTATGTTGATGACATAATCTTTGGTGCAACAAATGAGAGACTATGCAAAGAATTCTCCAAGCTAATGCAAGGAGAATTTGAGATGAGCATGATGGGAGAACTCAAGTTCTTCTTAGGATTGCAAATCAAGCAAGAGTCAAAAGGAACCTTTATACATCAAGAGAAGTATACCAAAGAACTTTTGAGGAAGTTTCTCATGGATAAAGCTAAGCCTATGAGCACTCCCATGCATCCTTCTCAAGTAATTGACTTGGATGAAGATGGTAAGAAAGTCTCAGAAAGCAACTATCGTGGCATGATAGGCTTTCTTCTCTATCTCACTGCCTCTAGACCAGACATTCAACTAAGTGTTGGCATCTGCGCTAGATTTCAGTTAAAACCTAAGCAATCACACTTAACTGTTGTTAAGAGAATTCTGCGATATTTGATCGGAACTACTAATCTTGGCTTATGGTACGAGAAAGGTTCTTCTTCTGATGTTGTAGGGTACTGTGATGCTGATTACGCTGGAGACAGGATCGATCACAAAATTACAAGCGGATGCTACTGTTTCTTCGGACAATGCTTGATTACATGGTCATGCAAGAAGCAGAACACCATTGCACTATCAACAGCTGAAGCTGAGTATGTGTCAGCTGCAAACTGCTGCGCTCAGATGCTCTGGATAAGAAATCAATTGCAAGATTATCAACTAAGGTATGAGAAAATTCCCATTCTCTGTGATAATACAAGTGCAGTTAACTTAGCAAAGAATCCTATTCAGCATTCTCGATCCAAACACATAGATATAAAACATCATTTTATTCAGGATCATGTGCAAAAAGGCGATGTGGAAATCAAATTTGTGAATACTGAGGATCAAATCTCAGATATATTCACAAAGCCTTTACCCGAGGATCGTTTTAATGTTCTGAAAAGACTTCTTAATCTAAGAAGTTTCTAGACTTAAAGATTTTTATAAATTATCTTCCTAGAAACTCCCCTTAGTCCTAAGTTTAGAATCTGAGACAGAAAGGTTAGAGTAAATCTTCTGAGCAAATTGTTCGAGAGCATTTTCTGAGGAATTTCAAGACTCAGAAGACCTACCTCTCAGAAAGGTAGTCTTCTGAACAACCTCTCAGAAAGAAGCACTCTCAGAAAGACCATCTTTCTCAAAGAGTGCCTTCCGAGAGAGTTGTTACCAAACGGTAACTTTTGAATTAAATTCTGCAACGGCTAGTTCTTACCTACTCTATAAAATCAAACAGCCTTGTTACACAATTGATGTTTGCTCTTAAAATCTCACCCAAACTCTGTCAAAATTCTCTTCTCACCTCAACTCAGCTCTCTTCCCTCATTCCTCCCTTTTCTCACCCAAACCATAAACCCATTCTCAAGTGAATGCGAAAATGAGTAAAGCAACCATCTCTTCTGATGAAAAACAGAAGAAAAGGAAAGAGACTCACTCATCTTTTGCACAGAGAGGCATGGGTTCTGAGACACCTCAGAAGGTCTCTTGGAAGAACCCGATGATAACCTTCATAACTGAAGATTCTGAGAAAGCATCAACAGATCAACTCGTAGGAAGAAAAAGAAAATTGGATGCGAGTACGCTTCAGCACAAATGGAAGCACGAAGATACAATAGATAAAAGGTCAAAAACTCAGAAAGGTTTGGATAATCGGAACTTTCATGGTCAAACATCTGAGATTACCAAAACCTACATTCCAAAGAGTATAAATGATGTTAGAACTGAGTACTGCTCAGATATAGACACTGATACCTCTCATGTCTCAGCATCCTATGAGACTGAAGAAATTGTACAAGAAACTCAGTCTGATCAAGAAGTACACAAAGAAACCCTGGAGTGTCACTTCAATTTGATCAAGTCACCTCCACTCCAACTTGGTCCAACCCCCTCTGTATCATATACGATAAGTGAATTTAGCTCTCACGAGGAGAGGATAGAAATAAATTCACCAATGTTGTGTGCCTTCAAAATCCCTGCTGGAGAAAGAGTTATGGACAGAATTGACGAAGATGTCGCCGAAGAAGAAGAAGGAACTTCTGAAAAACAACGTCTGGAAATAATGGACGTTGTTCTTGAAGCTGAAATTCTGCGCCCTCCTCCTCCTCCCACCTCTTCTGATGGCATACCTCCAGAATGCCCCCCAGGCGCGGATCAGGCAGGAGTACAAATGGAAATGTGCAAACTTCTCCGCTTTATTGCTAGGAAGATAGCAGCCATTAGTCCATGATGATGTTTATATTAGCCACCCTTTTTGATGTAACAAAGGGGGAGAAGAAAAATAGATAATATTTTGGCTTTATAAACAACTAGGCCTAGGATTTAGAGGGAGTACCTAGGAATTAGGAGAGTAACAGATTTAGGGGGAGCCAAAAATTTTGTTTGTAACCCCATTTGAATTTTAATGAAATATTATCCATGTTTTGGCATCTCTCGGTTATAAAATAGCTTGGTATTTCTAAAAATCATATGACATTCATCAAGAAATACATGCTATAATTGATTATCAAAGCCTTCTAAGAAAATAACAAAGCATTCTCTCAGAAAGCTAAGTTAGTTTCTAAAGAAAGCAAAAGTGCTTTCTGAGTAAGTGGTGAACTTAATCAGAAACACTTCAGAACTTAAGCAAAATTATTATCTTAAGACTTAAGTTGTTATCATCAAAAAGGGGGAGATTGTAAGCTCCAAAACCCTTCTGAGAGAAATTGAGTTATTTCTCTTAGAGTGATAGAAGGTTTTAATGATAACAAAGTAAGCCATAAGTATAAAAATTTTACTTAAGGTTTTGCTAACATGTGTGCTAAGTGTCTCAGAAAGCTTAAAGTTTTGCACATTCCTTGAGTATAGATCGAGACAAGCAATGAGTAACCTTTTAAATTACAAGAAGAAATCATGGCGTGAAAAGACATCAGAAAGGATAGTCAGAAAACGCAAAGGTAAAAGTGCAGTTCTGAGAAAAGAACACTGTCGCCTCAAAAAGGTCTCAGAAGACCTTGCGACCAGAGGTTCTCAGAAGGGTCCTTCCTCAGAAGGGTCCTCCCTCAGAAGGTTCGCCTCAGAAGTCCATACAACTTTCAGAAAGTGGACTCAAAAGGAACCAAGTGTCAAGAGTCAATGGATAGAGCATCAACTCTTAGAAAGCTCGAAACAACAAGCAAGAGGAAGTGGGAACACGCGCACTGTACAAGTCAGAAAGTTCCTCATTTCGCGCTGACTGTTGCAGGGAGCCGTTCTGAGCCAGAGACAGCCACATCAGCAAAGTGAAAGCTTCTAAATTCGCGGCTCTTTGATGCCTATATATATGAGTTCGATTCCAGAGCATGGTGACGAAAATTCTAGTGCAAAAACTCTTGATTAATCGTGCCAAAACTCTGTTGAATTGAAAATCATAAATTGCGAAAACTTAGAACTTTCTCAGAAAGACAATTTTTCGAAACTATTTTTCTAACTTTGCAAGAAAATCTTCTAGCTTTGTATTTGCGTAAATTCTTACATTGTAAGTTAATTCTAGAAGTCTACTAAGAGAAAACAAAGTCTGTATCTTAATCTTAGTAGTGTTTTCGAAGCAAAAAAACTCTTTCCTAAAAACGCTAAGTCCTTCGCGTGTGAAGGCAGTTTTAAGTCCTCGATTGTTTGAGGCAGACAAAAGTCCTTAAGTGTTTAAGGCAATCAAAAGTCCTCTATTGTGAGGCAAGGAAAAGTCCTTAATTAATTTTAGGCAAGGAAAGTCCTCTGGTGTTGGAGGCAAAGAAAATCCACCTCGGTTTGTGAAGTGGTGAAAGTCCTTTACGTAGTAAAGGCAGTGTTGTCTGAGAAGGCACATCTTTTAACTTAATCATAACTGAGAAATATCTTAAGTTAAATTCAGAAAAGGTTTAAGTGAAACTAATCTTAAAACACTTTCACAATTTACTCAGAAAGGTACTTTCTCAGAAAGGTAAAAGCTCTCAGAAGCTTAGTTTTCTCAGAAAGCTCTTTCCGCTGCAAACACTCAATTTTACCCTTCTGAGTAAAACAGTCTTCTAAGAAAATATTTTTAGAAGAAATTTTAAATAAGCACGATTCAACCCCCCCTTCTCGTGCACAAATACACCTTCAATAAGTGCTTAACCATCATATAAGTATATAAAGAAATATAACATTTTTTGTCTGTAACGTATAAATCATATTCATTACTTTAATTATCTTGAGTCTTTTAAGCATACTTAGTATGCCTGTGGATCCGTTTCATTAAAGCACGCCCTTTTGGTGCCTGTGGATCATTTACATTGTTTTGGCCTGACCACCCTCCTGTAACCTCCGCATCACCGACCCTAGGTATGAGCTCATCCTATACTATTGGGTAGAGGGGGTAATTTCACCTTCCGCTAATGAGTCGTTACAACCGAGGTTGCCAGCCAGCCCCCTGTAACGTTCATCACGAATGGAAAGGCTACTCTGTGTGTTTTTAACTTTCTTTTTACTTTGCACATTAATCTCTTCATATAACATGTACTCATTCATCATATACATCATATAATTCGTTCAAACAGCATATATAATCACATATATTCCATAGGGCATTCATACATATCATTCATACAAGTCGTAGAACACATTAGGGTGCATAAAGGGTCAAAACAGTTCATTTTCGCACAAACAGCAGTGCTGTAATCGATTACCACCCCGTGGTAATCGATTACTGTAATCGATTACAGGACCCCTGTAATCGATTAACAGAGAGCACGCGTTTCTGACGATTGGAAATTCACTTGCTGTAATCGATTACGAACTCGTGGTAATCGATTACAGCGTCGTAAAACACGATTCTAGAGTTCCAAAACACGATTTTCCATAGCCAATGGCCAAAATAATAACCTAGAATTGTTCCAATCATTAGAAAACAAAGCCATACGAAAACCAATCATAAAAATACAATTTAAACACTTTTTAATCGGTGAAAACATTTTTAATTTCAAAACCAATCGGTACAATTTACCCCTTTCATGAACCCTAATGGGAAAAACAACGAGAACATCAATTCCATCAAAATCATTATCATCATGCATGAAATTTAACATTTAGAATGTCTAAACCCCGACCTCTTAGAAGAAAATCGTAAAAATCTGACGACAACACTCTAGCCCGACGTTTCCCGTGAATCCTCTTCTTTCCCTAAACCCACGAACGGTTCGGTGACAAAGGTGACACTTGATGGGGAAAAGAAACTGGTGGTTTTGTGTATTTTGGTGTGAGGATTAATAATATGTGGTCGGTTTCTTGATCGGGTGAGAATTGGTGGGCGTTTCTTGGTGTGGAAGGGTTATGGCTTTGTGTATTCTTGAGAGAGAAACCTATGGAGGCTCAGAGATGGAGAGAGAGGGTTTTCTGATGGAATGATAGTGGTATTAGGGTTTACTCACGTGGTGGCTAGGTTAAACATGCTCTGGAGTCACCGTGGGCCCGAATGTCACTTAAACGCGTTGAAAAACGCGTTTTGCGCACATGGTAATCGATTACATCAATTTTGTAATCGATTACACATAGCGAAAACAGCTGTAATCGATTACCACGGGATGGTAATCGATTACTGGGCTGTGAAAAAGCTTCAAAACACTTCTAAACGTCCCAACTCGTACCTTAACATCCGTATATCCTTTTTACCTTTTAAACATCATAAAATCACATACTTGGGCACATAAAACACATAGCATACAATACTTTAAGCTAGGAGAAATTTATCCACTCAAATCCAATTAAGTCCCAACTAAGGTCCTTCACCCTTAATTTCTCTTAATTATGACTTAATTAAAGATCGGGGTGTTACATCAAATATCCCTATTAATTAATCTCATTAATTAAAAGATTTCCAAATTTGAAAAAGATATGTTACATATATCCCTTTTAATTAATCTCATTAATTAAAAGATTTCCCAATTTGAAAAAGATATGATATCAAATATCCATTTTAATTAATCTCATTAATTAAAAGATTTCCAAATTTGAAAAAGATATGATATCAACATATCACATCTATTTGTCACTCAAAAAGGAAACAAGATCAAATCAAATGAATCCTAGCCATCCATCATGTAATTTTCAAAAACAAACAAGGAAACAACAAGCAATTTTCGAAAACAAAGATCAAACTCCAAACTTTTCGAAAACAAGGATGAACTTCAAAAATAAGGATTAGCTTCGAAAACAAGGATTAGTTTCGAAAACAAGAATTTCAAAACCAAGAATCTCGAAAATAAGGATTCAACTCTTGAACCTTTTTCGCGAATCCTTATCGGTAAAGAAGCAAAACCATGTTATCACATAACATGATGATTTCGCAAATCATATCATCATATGATCAAAATCGCTTCTTGCAAAAATCAAAACCGTGTTTATCCCATAAACAACATAACAGAACCATGTTTATCATATAAACAACAGATAGTTCTTTCAAGAGAACCACGTTTTCACAAGAGGCTCTGATACCACTGTTGGGAAATCAGGCATAAAGGTGCAGCGGAAAACAAAAAAATTTTATGCAATTCCCACCCAAGGACCCATGTGAATGAACATGATTCATCTATGAATTACCTGTTGAAGCGTTATCGCAATACAATTTGCGAACAACACTTGTTCTTGAGTTCTTCAAAAGTTCTTGTTCTTGAATTCTTCAACTCTTGAAATCTTGAATTCTTGAAGTCTTCAAATCTTGAAGTCTTCAAATCTTGAACTCTTGAACTCTTCAAATCTTGAACTCTTCAATTCTTGAATTCTTGAATCTTCACAAAGAGCTATGTCAAACTCTTCCGTTGCAAGTGTAGCAACGGCCTAGAGATATCCACACAGCAGTTGTGAGTGTCAAACACTCACCTTGATGCTTTTCTGAAACTCACTATGCTAGTAGCGAGAAACAGAGAAATAAGGATTTCTAGAGAGGAAGGCTAAAGTGTATAAAATCAACCACACACACAAAAGGCTCCTTAGGTGTGTTATTTATAGTCAACACTTAACCTAAACCTAAGCCTTGTTGGGCCCATCTCATGGAAGCCCAATTAGTCACACTAACTTCTCTTAATCCTTATTAGGCTCATCTTATGAAATCCCAATTAAATTAGTCACACTAATTTAATCTTATATTTTATTAGGTCCATCTCATGAAGCCCAATTAAATTAGTCACACTAATTTATTCTAATTTAGCATCAATATAAAAAATGCTTTAGTGTGCGACCTTATAGGTTCTTACAACGTTAGCAATATTATTAAATCTCATTTAATAATATAAACAGTGAGCGGTATCAATCAACACATCACTGCTACCCAAGTTATAAGAATGTCAATGGTTTGACACAACCTTTCTGTGATTGACGTTACCGTACACTTCAGTCCCTTTGTCCAAATATCCAGATTTAACACAAGCATGAAATTAGTCATCTTGTACAGTTAAATCATTAGTTTCTTGATCTCCGAGTAGACTGATAAAATAAATGACATTAATGTCACACATTAATTCATTTCAGCATGACCATGCATTTACCCAGTCCTACTCATCAAGGGGCCCACAGATATATCTCTCGTAATGTGAGAGGGACAAATTCTATCTACGTTACTCGCACCGCCCACATGACTCGTGATATGCCTAATGACCGCCTTTATAATTACCCTGTTACGGATAACAATTGACGGTATCAAAGCACACGACTCCTCATGCAGCGGATCGCAGTAACTTCAAGTCAAAGGACTATATGTACCATCATCACTATGAGAATCACCTATGACATTCACATTACTATCCATGTGGTGTTCTCATGGCGGGTCAATCCAATATATATCACCATATATACCTATGTGCAGACTTGATATCACATATCCATAACATGTGAGAAAAGGTTATCAGTCCATACACATACTAGTCTCACGTATTACTGTTGTCCTGTTGTTTACAGTAATACTTGACTAGGGACATTTAAGAATGGAGTCTCACTATTAGGTTATGTACCTAATCTTTATTCCATTCTAACGACATCACAATG
This sequence comes from Aeschynomene evenia, assembly GCA_013621005.1. Classification (NCBI taxonomy): domain Eukaryota; kingdom Viridiplantae; phylum Streptophyta; class Magnoliopsida; order Fabales; family Fabaceae; genus Aeschynomene; species Aeschynomene evenia. The sequence continues at coordinate 143,244 of RYYW01000040.1, read as the reverse complement.
TTTATTAAAATAAATAAACAATTAATGAAAACAATGCCTCATATATATATATATATATATATATATATATATATAAATATATAAAATAAAATGTCACAATATCATAATAAAATGCAACTATGATTGGCCCTCTAGGGCATATACCAACACGAGGAAGCCATGCGGAATAAGTATCCGCACCTCTTTCAAGATTCAGGTAATCTTTTTTCCCTTCTGTGTTTGAATTCGGGGTCCGAATTCTTTAAGGGGGGAAGATTGTAATACCTCGAGTAGTTTGAGTTTGTTTGAGTAAGAGATCACGGTGTATCGGGGAGACAGAACCACATGGGTCCCACCTCCCCACCCCTTTTCTTCTTTTCCTTTCCCTTTCTCTCTTTTCTTCCCTCACTCTCCTGTATCTCTCTCCCTCTCATTTTCTCTTCTTCTTCTTCTTCCTCATCTCATTTCTCTCTTCTCCAATCTCACACCCCAAACCCCATCAATCATCAAAATCAATTTATCAATCATCATCTAGTATATTGTGGGTAAGTGTAGAGTATTTCTTTTTCTCCATTGATGTCTATTTCTCTCCAATCTCGGTTTTGGGGGTTTAGGGTTTATATTTGGGATTTTTGATGTTGTTGTGATCTGCTCTCTAGGGTCTCAACCAACTAGAGAAGTTCCAGGTAACTCATCCTAGCTCCGGGTGGTATCTTGGAACTCATTGGAGTAATTTGTGAGTAATGGGTTATATATGGTTTATGTTTGATTTTGATTGTTATTATGAATTTCTTGCTACGATAGTTGATAGGGACTGAGATTGGTTGATATATGATTGATATTGCATGTTGTTTGTGTTTGATTTGGATGGGTTGTGGTGAAAATGTGGATTTGGAGATGATTTTCGAACAATTTTCTGCAGAATTTCGTCTCTGACCCAGGCTGTAATCGATTACAGCGATTTGGTAATCAATTACTGTAATCGATTACCAAGACTCTGTAATCGATTACTGTAATCGATTACCACAGGTTGGTAATCGATTACAGGTTGCCAATTTTTGTAAAAATTTTCTTCAGAACAAAATTTGAAGCAGGTAATCGATTACAGAGGTCTGTAATCGATTACAGTTGTACTAAAACACCATTTTTAAGACTTTAACTAAAAATCTTTATACTTTTAAGTTATGCATTCAAATCCATTCGTTCACCACTACCCCAAACTCGATACCGGGCTGTTTATGATGTTATTATGATGATGAGGTGCATGTAATGCGATGTGCGATTACGATATGATAATGAATAAATAACGGTTAAGGTTGGTTGGTTCGGCCTGAGGAGGGGCATAGTGATGAGAATCCAAGTTAGGACTCTATGAATTTGGACCTTTAGGAAGCACCAATTTGAAAATTGAGCAACATATGGATTTTAAGATGTTTCTTTTTGGATATTTTGGTTTATTTAGTGAAGAAGGATATAGACACCACGCCCAAGAGTAGATGAGAAGGTGAGTGATAAGTCTTGTGTTTGGCGCCACAAAGGATGAACAACCTTTGATAAGTCTTGGTTTTCTTGAATCACTCAAGAACATAGAGAAAGTTCTCTCAAAATATAATTTTTAGAAATCAAGTTATATTTTATTCGTGTTGAAGTAGAACATATATAGTGAAATTACAAGAATTTAGGCTGAGTTAGAGACATTAACTCACACACTTACTACAGTTGTAACCTCCCTAGAAATGATGTGTCTTAATGCTCACTTACTTCATTCTATAATTGCAATTAACTTATCATATGAAATTCCAAGAGTTTAGCCTATGTCTTGCAAAGTTACAAAAATAATAAACATAAAAAAACTAAATAGGCATGCAATTAAATCCTAAGTAGCCTAGACTTATTACAAATAAAAAACCAAACATAAAGTTAAAATAAAAACTCATCAAAATAACCCCAAATTTCGTGTAACCTCTTCCTAGGTCATAATTCTTCACTCCTTTATTCATTTTTGGTGGTTCTTGAGCTCAAAATTCATCCTTGGGTCAAAGAACAACTTGAACTTCTTATTTTTAATTTTGGAAACATTGGTGACCCCCTCATGATCACACCAAACTCTCCCTCTTAAAAGATGATTTGTCCTCAAATCATGTGCTTCTTATTATAAGAACAATATAATCTCTTCCAGGGTCAAAATTCAGATTCTGCACTTCGTTTTCTTGAAAGGCTTGTTGTTCACATTCTTGGTCTTTCTTCTGAACACTTTGGGTGGCATAATTCACTCCATCCCATTTCACAAAATTTTCTTTCTGCATATCCTTCAAGAAAAATGAATTAGCAAAATTATTTAAAAATGTAGAATTCATTCTTTCACCTTTCATGTCTTGGGCAGCTAAGATCATGTTGTCACATGAAGTTCCATTTGCTTTCAGCTCGTCCTCATTCTTGGTAAGACTTTCTGAGTCATCAATGGACTCAATGAAAACCATTTGCTTGTTAAATTGATTTTCCATTTGTTGCAGGTTTTCTCCATTCTCAAGTTTAGAAAGCTTGTTTGGAATCTCTTATACAATTGGTATGGTTGAATTTTCCTCAGAAAATTCCACCACTTCAAACACTTGTTCCTCTTTCTGAATTGTTGGCTCTTCCACTTCTTCTTCCCATTTCTTTGAATCAATTTTGGAGTCCAAAGATCCTTTGTTGTATGGAAGAATTAGTTTTGGTGCCTCCACTACGTTTTGTTGTTGCTCCTTCGAAATACTCTTTATCCTGCTGGAATTAGAATAAGAGGAAGAAAATGTTTTTCTTGTTTTTTTCGAAACATGGCCCCTTCTATCCATATCTCTGAATACATTGTCAAATGCAGTATAAACGATCTGATCTATGTGATCAAGTAATTTCTGGAATGATCTATCTGACATTGTCATCTTTGTATTCTTTTTTTGTTTATCAAATATGTAACATCCCAATTTATTAACTATGTCATGGACATAATTAACAACTTGCAATGTTACATAACACCCAAAAACCACATGTTTTTTTTTTTGTATATGTAAAATATATTTTCGTAACCCATATAAACGATAAATCGATAGCGAGACTCGAAAGCCATGACCCACCAGATTCAATAGCACGATTAGATATCCTGGATAAGCATCTAGAATAATAATGGAAATTGCTAATAATATAATAGAGGCCCATACAACAATGGCCGTAATATTAAATACATAATATATACGTAGGAGTGCAATATAAGAATATTTAAGTATATTAGAGGTGTTGTTTAATACATGCCATATATTATGAAAAGAGCTGCTACAACCCAAAAATGGACAGTGTAAAGTCCTGGTCCGGATGTACAAGGTAGACTCAGGTGGAGTGCAAAGCTGCCCAATAAATAATACAAACCAAAGAAGTGTTTATCTCCCTCACAGGGGTACACAAGCTCCAGAACCACATATACAGACCAAAATATACGACTAGAAATAAAAAGGGGCGGCTACAAAGCCGATCTTCTGGTCGCAACTCCGATGTCTTCCGTCCGATGTTAACCATCACTCTCCTCGCTCGGTGCTGGTCCCCACTCTAGGGATATTACCTCCGGCTCGTCCTCCATCTGCTCGCCCTCGTCGGTGGGCACGACTGCCTCATCACTCTCGTATCCTTCCTCCTCGGGGTCTGACTCATCCGACTCCGGAGCGGGTATGGGCACTGGAAGTGGTGGCGGATGAGCGGGCGCTAGGACAGGTGCGGGTGCAGGATCAGGAACAGGAACGGGGTATCTCGCCATGAGCTCTGGGATGAAGAAACGATATACCCCGGATACAGTGGAGACCATGGTCACGGCGCCAGTCGACGGCATGTAGCTCGCTACCGCGAAGTCATATGTCAGTCGGCGCGACAGGGGCGGCGGTGGTGGCTGCTCCATACGTATCTAGAATCGAAGCATCAAAAGAGAAAAGAGTAAGACAGGGTCGTCTTAGTGAGTTACACAGGGCACACGGATCTACGTGCTCGACAACATCGATTCTAGCCAGTCAAAGTAATACTCGGGTATAAAACGGTACTTTACTTTCTGAAAAGGCGGAGTCCTTACTTTGACTGGTTCAAACATCTTACTGATCCGTTTCTAAGGGAACCTAGGGTCTCTCTCTAAGTTCTTGTGTTCCCTCATTCATTGCGAAAGCACACTCATCTCCCGGACATCTAATCATATCATCACAAGCATATCAGCAATCCAAACATGCATCCTACGTCCATCCGTTAAATCTCTTCACTTCGACGAGCAACACTACCGATTATTCTCATCGCTTCGGCAAGCGGTCAACAACCGATTGTTCTCTTCGCCTCGGTGAGCGGCACTAACCGATTATTCTCTTCGCCTCGGTGAGCGGTCGTAGCCGATTTTACTCTTCGCCTCGGTGAGCGGCACTAACCGATCATTCTCTTCGCCTCGGTAAGCGGTCGTAGCCGATTTTTCTCTTTGCCTCAGTGAGCGGCACTAACCGATCATTCTCTTCGCCTCGGTGATTGGCACTAACCGATCATTCTCTTCGCCTCGGTGATATCACCTCAACCAACAAGCTTTATCACAAAAACCAACGCATACCGGCATTATACACAAGCACATACGATTATCTATTCAATTCATCATTTCACATCAATATGGACTTCAGAATATACGATTACATTCCTTTTCATCACCTTTCATCTTTTCATCGTAAACAAATACAATTCATTCTTAACTTTGCACTCTCAAAATCTTAAGCATGTATATCAATTTCTTAGTTACATGTACTTTACAGGTTCCCGTATAATTTAGCATGCACATAATACATGTATTCAACATCATTAAATTTCCCTTCGCTATTTATTCGTGTCTTTACTTGATCTAGAGGTTACCACACACCATTCCCGAAATCTTAGTCTTTCAAATCAGAATATGTTAAATACTTTTTTCTAAGCCTCATTTCCTATTTTTAAATCAAGTACCAAGCCAAGACCTACTCAACTCAATTCTCATTATAAATAACTTAAGCTCGGCAAATACTTTTGTTCATAAGACGTACGATCCTTTCATAAAAGCATTTTCGAGTGTTCACAAAATCTTTTTCATACACACAACTTAATCTTATATTTATCTTTGTCAAATTTCACAAAACTCCCATATCATCCCCTTAACTCACGATTCTTTACACATCAACTTATGTATATACATTCCATTTCTCTTTTCATGATTAAAAGCATTAATACATACTTATTTTCATCACTTTAAAATAATAGGTTAACCCCATAATCATTCTTTGAAAACTCGTACTTAAAATAGGGTGAAAATAAGTGAAATTGTACTTTTCCGGTGTAGGGGATCAATCCTCAGGGGTCTGGGATCGATCCTGGCTCAAAATTTCACAGAAAACACATTTTTGCAGCCTGGGGATCGATCCTCCAATGGTGGGGATCAATCCCCACTCTCAGTTTCTGCAGAAAACGCAGAAATCACGTTTCAGCTCCATTTTCACATCAAAACCCATACCCACTCCTCCAAATCACTCAAAAATCATCCATCCAACATACATGCACATAACATCAGTATCTAACCTCAATATATCAGAACCAAATGCAAGAAAAACGTAATCTCATACACATGCAAGCATCAAACATTGAAAATCAAGAACACCCATGAGCTCCATTCATCACTTCAGCAAACTATGGTGACATGCATGATGGAGCTCGAAATTTAGGTATAAGTTTCAGCAAGATTACAGAGCCAAGACCACATGCAAGAAGAGAAATCAACAAGAAATGAACATAGAAGAGTAACTCACTTGACACACAACAATTTGGGAGCTTGGAGAAGAAGGGTGTGGTGGAGATGATGAACTCTTCTCCTTGCTTGGGGTGCTGGCCGAGCTGATCTTCAGGGAAAGGAAGAGAGAGTTCTTCCAGCCCCTTTTCTTGTGTGTGTGTGTATTTTCAATTTTTCAAGTGTTGTTGTTGTTATTGTTGTATGCATCGCATACATATACGAGGGTGGGGTGGGGTTTTGATAAAATCATAATGTGTAGTGTGTTTAGGTTGTGTTTAGGTAGTGTGTATGAGTATGTGTTTGAGTATGATTGTGAGTAAGAAATTACAACTAAGATTTATGGTGAGAGTTCAATAAATTTTGGAGAGCTCAGGGTCCTAAAAAGTTGCTCCGGTTGTGTTTAGGATCTAGCTCAGGCTCGCTCTCAGGTTACTCAAAAACTCACTAAACACTCAGTTTTAAAATAAGAAAATGATATATGATCGTTACGAAAATTTCCTTAATATTATGAGACTCTCAATGAGTCTAAAATAATTATCTCATATTATTATTAATTTCACATTATTTATATATAAATAGGATTTTTCCTGAAAATCGTAAAAATGTGAAATATAATAATAATAGCCTTAAAATCATAATTTTCCAATATTGGTGAGAATATTTTCTAAATATTTTCTAAACACCAATTTGGGAATTTAAATTTTGAATATTAAGGTCTCAACAAAATTTTTATAACGATCATTACTCCTCTCAGGGGTTCTCTAACTCATACAATAATAATATTAAGTCTGTCTTGCTTCTCAGCAACTTAAATTATTATTATAATAACTTATAGTATATTCACAAAATTTAGTCACATAAAACAAATGCATATATATATATATATATATATATATATATATATATATATTTATGCACCCATATACATATATATATATATATATATATATACACACAACTTATTTTAAATCATAAGACATCAAATATGTTCCCTTTCACATATATGAAATTTTATTTATTCCCACCTAAGCACCTTAATATATCAAGCATGATTATATATATATATATATATACATGTCAGTACTGCAATATATATATATAAATAAACTAAAGGACGGTCTCTTCCCTGAGTATGGAATTTAAATTAAATCCAAGCACACACACACCACTCACTCTGGTTCCGTAAAAATATATATATATCTCAGGCATCACCATATAGTTTGTTCCAACTTTAAATATCAATCACCAATCAATTCAAATATTCATCCCCATCAAATAAAATAATTGATCTTAGCACCATGTTACCCATGTGCGCGCTACACATGTACACATATACATATATATAACTCTAAGCTCCGGACACCAAAATCCGCACCGGCGACTTGAGAATACACAGAACAATAAAATCCCGAATCACGGGTGTTACAAAATAAAATTAAAATAAACTCACAGATGTTTCCTTCAGAACCCCTAGGGGATCTCTAATACCACCAGAAATGCTTCCTATCAACCTTAGCTCTGATTACCACCTGATGAGAATCCACTTGAGGTGAATCCTCTGAAGTTGCGGATCGTCTCAAAGGAGTGTCCTTCTAGTTAACAAATGGTTATCTCTGAGTGTTTGCAACAGAATTGGAGATTGAAATCAGATTGCACAGCGGAATTGAATAGAGTAGCAGCGGACCAAATAAAAAGAAAAGAGATTACAATCTCAGATTGAGAAATTGCACAACATATTGGCCTTTGATGTGTTTCTTTTTGTTTTTTTTTTAAAATTTAGTAAAAGAATGATATAGACGCCACACTCAAGAATAGATGAGAAGGTGAGTGATAAGTCTTGGGTTAGACGCCACAAAGGTTGAAATTCTACCTTTGATAAGTCTTGGATTTTCTTGAATCACTCAAGAACAAAAAGAGATAATCTCTCACAATTTTAGTAAAAACCAAGTTATATCCATTATTTGATCAAAATACAATTATATAGGCTCTTACAATAAGTTTGGAGTTAGTAGCATTTACTTACACAATTACTAACATTGTAACTGACCTAATAATATATGCCTTTAATTGCTACTTACTCTACCTAATAAATGAAATAAAACTTAACAAAGAAATACCAAAAGTCATCAGCCTATGATTGACTCTAGAAAATAAAGAAATTACAAGAATTAAAACTCAATTATTGTTTTATGCTATAAAAGCTTATTTTAACTAAAAATAAACCGGAATAAAATATCAAAATCGTAAAATTCACCCAAGGATCTTGAGCTTCTTATTTTTAATTTTTTGTAAAATTATGTAAAAATTATTGACCCCCTCATGATCACATCATACAACTGATGAGAATCCACTTGGGGTGAATCCTCTGAAGTTGCGGATCGTCTCAAAGGAGTGTCCTTTTAGGTAACAAATGGTTATCTCTGAGTGTTTGCAGCGGAATTGTAGATTGAAATCAGATTGCACAGCGGAATAGAACAGAGTAGCAGCGGACCAAATAAAAAGAAAAGAGATTACAATATGAGATTGAGAAATTGCACAACATATTGGCCTTTGATGTGTTTCTTTTTGGTTTTTTTTTTAATTTAGTAAAAGAATGATATAGATGCCACACTCAAGAATAGATGAGAAAGTGAGTGATAAGTCTTGGGTTAGACGCCACAAAGGTTGAAATTCTACCTTTGATAAGTCTTGGATTTTCTTGAATCACTCAAGAAGAAAAAGATATAAACTCTCACAATTTTAGTGAAAACCAAGTTATCTTTTATTCATGCTGAAGTAGAACATATATAGTGAAATTACATAGTAAGCTAAGCTAAGAGACTTTAATTCACACATTTACTACATTTGTAACCTCCCTAGCAATGATGTGTGTGTTTTAAAGCTCAGTAACTTCACTCTATAATTGCAAATAAACTAACAAGAGAAATTCCAAGAGTTTCAGCCTATTTTATGCACTATTTAACACAAATAAACACTAGAAAATAAAACTCTAAGTCTAAAAACAAAGAGGCATGCAATTAAACTCATGCAACCTATATTTTTTACAAATAAAACACTAAAAACACTTAAAATGAAATAAAACTTGTACTACCCAAATTCATGTAGCCTCTTCCTAGCCCATAATTCTACATCTTTTTCATCATTTATTTTTTATGGTTCTTGAACTCAAAAATTCATTCTTGATGTATAGAACAATCTGGATTTCTTTATTTTATTTTTACGAAAATTATTGACCCCCTCATGATCATATCAGACTCTCCCTCTTAAAAGATGATTTGCCCTCAAATCATGTGCTACTTGTAAGGAATCCAAGCTCCTCCTGGATCAAAGATCAGATTTTGTTGCACTTTGTTTGCTTGAAAAGCTTGTTGTCCTATTTTACTTCCACCTTGAAACTTCATCACAACACTTTGTTTGGCATAATTCATTCTAACTCAATTCACAAACTGCGCTTTCTGCATATCCTTCAAGAAAAATGAATTAGCAAAATTATTTAAAAATGTAGAATTCATTCTTTCACCTTTCATGTTTTGGGCAGCTAAAATCATGTTGTCACATGAAATTCCATTTGCTTTCAGCTCGTCCTCATTCTTGGTAGACTATCTGAATCGTCAATGGACTCAATGAAAATCATTTGCTTGTTAAATTGATTTTCCATTTGTTGCAGGTTTTCTCCATTCTCAAGTTTAGAAAGCTTGTTTGGAATCTCTTTGCAATTGGTATGGTTGAATCTACCTCAGAAAATTCCACCACTTCAAATGCTTGTTCCTCTTTCTGAATTGTTGGCTCTTCCATTTCTTCCCATTTCTTGGAATCAATTTTGGAGTCCAAAGATTCTTTGTTGTATGGAAGAATTAGTTTTGGTGCCTCCACTACGTTTTTTTGTTGCTCCTTGGAAATACTCTTTATCCTGCTGGAATTAGAATAAGAGGAAGAAAATGTTTTTCTTGTTTTCTTCGAAACATGTCCCATACATTGTCAAATGCAGTATAAACGATCTGATCTATCTGATCGAGTAATTTCTAGAATGATCTATCTGACATTGTCATCTCTGTATTTTTTATTTGTTTATCAAATAAAATTAAAATAAACTCACAGATGTTTCCTTCAGAACTCCTAAGGGAGCTCTGATACCACCTGATGAGAATCCAAGTTAGGACTCAATGAATTTGGACCTTTAGGAAGCACCAATTTAAAAATTGAGCAACATATGGATTTTAAGATGTTTCTTTTTGGATTTTTTGGTTTATTTAGTGAAGAAGGATATAGACGCCACATCCAAGAGTAGATGAGAAGGTGAGTGATAAGTCTTGTGTTTGACGCCATAAAGGATGAACAACTTTTGATAAGTCTTGGTATTCTTGAATCACTCAAGAGAAAGTTCTCTCAAAATATAATTTTTAGAAATCAAGTTATATTTTATTCATGTTGAAGTAGAACATATATAGTGAAATTACAAGAATATAGGCTGAGTTAGAGTCATTAACTCACACACTTACTACAGTTGTAACCTCCATAGCAATGATGTGCGTGTCTTAATGCTCACTTACTCCATTCTATAATTGCAATTAACCTATCATAAGAAATTCCAAGAGTTTAGCCTATGTATTGCAAAATTACAAAAATAATAAACATAAAAAAACTAAATAGGCATGCAATTAAATCCTAAGTAGCCTAGACTTATTACAAATAAAAAACCAAACATAAAATTAAAATAAAAACTCATCAAAATAACCCCAAATTTCGTGTAACCTCTTCCTAGATCATAATTCTTCACTCCTTTATTCATTTTTGGTGGTTCTTGAGCTCAAAATTCATCCTTGGGTCAAAGAACAACTTGAACTTCTTATTTTTAATTTTGGAAACATTGGTGACCCCCTCATGATCACATCACATAGCTCCCGGGGTCGAGTTTTAATGAAGTCTGAGGAGGGGTTGGGCTCCCGAGAGTAAAGATCTGAGGAGGGGCTGGGCTCCCGGGATCTCTAATAATAAAATACACTTGTAATGCTAACGAATAAGACGAATTGTGGAATGTGTTGAACGGAGATTATACGATGGATTATCCTGTCTGTGTATGTGATCATGATATTGTTGGATAAACTGTTTTTAATCTATTATTCACTGAGCGTATGACTCACCCATTCATACAAACCATTTTCAGATTCAGGTGCTGATCAGGAGGCGAGCCCTTCCGTTCCTCCAAGCTCTTAGCTTTGGTGAGCCTCAATGTGTAGAGGCGTTATATTATGTCAGTAGTATGCTCCATAGGTTTACAAACAGGATTGTCTAAGTTATGTATGTGTTGTGGTCTATGTAAGACTTGTTGTATTTCTGTTGGGTTATGTCGACTTCAGAGTTAAGCAGGATGTTATAACCGTATTATATGTATTATGGATTTAGGGGTGATACCTTGAGAACCCTATTATATGTATGGATTTTATGTATGTGTGCATGTTAAAGTAGTTGTGGTTGTTGTTCTTTAGCTGGATTGTCGTGTGATATACAGGTTAAGGCTGACATGGGACTCGGTGTCCCATGTGCCGGTCACGGATCCGAGTTGGGTCGTGACATAAGGTTTTTACACGTAGATTAAGAAATTCAATAAATATTCTTAATTTTATAAAATGATATATTAAACAGACTAAACTACCTAAAACATTAATGAGAAAGAAAGATGATTAGTGGTCCCTTGGAGTAATATTTAAGAAAGAAAGAGAAATGATACTAGGGGTATAATAGGTATGAAAAAATTAAATTGGCATAGGAAGTTGAAAACGACAACCATTGTGGAATTTTTTTCTCTCCCTAAAACGACTAATATTTTGGAATGGAGGGAGTAATAATGTAAGTAATTAAATATATATAAAAAATTTGAATTGAATTATATTATATTAATTTCATGAATTCATTGTACAACTAATTTTATTCATATAAATAATTTTAATAAGATGATATAATTTAATATTTTTTAATTTAATAATATTAGTTGAATGTATAGTTTATGAAGACTATGATTAAAATTATTTAAGTAATGACGTTATTACATATCAAAGTTTCAATATTTTTCTTCTTATAGTTTTTATAATCGAGAAAGAAAAATCTATTAGTAATTATTGATTACAAATCGTATTAGTAATAATATATTATTCGTTTCATGCACAAAACTTATCAAAACATTAATAACATGAGTAATTAAATATATATAAAAAATTGAATTGAATTATGGTATATTAATTTCATAAATTTATTTTACAATTAATTTTATTAATATGAATAATTATGATGATATAATTTAATAAATTTAAATTTATAAAAATTCTAATTTAATGTATATTTTACAAAGACTATTAGGGGTGGAAAACAGGTTGGACCCGTCGAGTTACCCGTCAATCTGCCAAATTTTGACGGAACATATTGAGGTATGAAGCCCACTTTTTTAAGATGGTTCAACCTGCCCTGCCCCATTTTTTTGAACAATCTGTGACAGCACAGGTCAACCTATCAGGTTCAATCATTATATTTATTTTTTATTTTTAAACAATATTCATATATTAGTGTAATTTTAAGACTTTAAATTTATTTTGGTGTACTTTTTATTGAAATTTTAGAGTGAAGATTATGATTCTTAAATTTTAATAAATTTTTAAAATATTTTTTTCAAAAATAATATATTTTTTATTATTTAGCTTATTTAATATTAATCTAAAAAGTAAAATGGGTCAACCCGCCAAGCCAACATGAAAAGGACAGGTTGATATTTCCAACTCAAATAGAAAAACAAATATGCCCGTATGACCACGTATTTTTCCAACCCGCCCGTCCCGCCTTGTTTGCAGCCCTATTTATCCAAAAATTTATAAATCATGAGTAAAAATAAAATTCAAATCGAAATCAATCAATCAATTTTATTTATTAATATCAATGATTTGATGTTAGATTTAAAATTAAAAAAATTTAAAAATGAATGTAAAAATAAACATATTATATTCTCTAATAAATTTATTTAACCTAATTTTGAGTCATGATGCTAATAGTTTTAATTAATTATAAATATTGAATTTATTACAAATAATATATTCTTTTAACAAATAATTTCAATAGAATCTTTTTAAAATTTTTTAAGTACTCATCAATTTGATTTTTAGAAAAAAAATTCAAATTATTGCATCAAATTCGTGAATAGTTTTAAAGTAGATTAGACAGATATGATTATTGAAAGTAGAAAATGAACAATAATAATAAGAAATGTATGAAACACAATTTTTTAAGCAAAATATTTTTTCTTGATATGATATCCAATTTCATTGAAAAATACAATCTTAGATATATGATTGCTTAAAGATTTGAATATTTGAATTTATATGTGTCTCTAATTACATTAACTTTTCAAAAAATAGAAAACTAACATGTATCTCTAAAATAATCATTATGAAAAGATTTTAAAATATAAATTATTATATTTATTTAAATATTTGAGATAATATTATAATATAAATACTACAAAATAAAAGCTAACAAAACTATAACCTAAAAATTGATTTACTTGTATAAACATAGGAAAAAATATAAAAATTTAAAAAAAATCAAGAGATAATGAAAAAAAATTAATTAAAATGCTTGGAAGAGAAAGAGACAAACTTTCCATAATATAACTTACAAAGATAATCATAATCTTTTAAATGGATAGATACTTATTTATGTTGCTTGGAAAAATAAATTACACGTATAAAAAATGATTATTTACGTTGTTAAAATATATTACTTACGATGTTGATATATTAAATAATATAATTCAATAATTTACGTTGTTCAATGATTCAATAATATATTGAACTGTATATATAAATAAACATAGATATATCGAATATATGTTTAATATAATTATTTATATTATTTATATCTAATTATTTATACCTGTAATTAACAACCTAATTGTTTATCCTATTATTTTTAAAAAGGTTTAATTACTCCGGAGGTCCCTATATATAGTTTCATCGATTTTTCAAATGGATTCCTATACTTACAAATTTTGTAATTGAGTCCCTACATTTTAAAATAAATTTTAATTAGGTCCCTAACACTATTTTTGTCACTTAGCCACATTTTAGAAGTGTGGTTAAGGATAAAAGAAAAAAAATATTACAACATTTTAATTATATGATATTTATAATCAAAAGAAAAAATAATAGTATTATTAAATTTTATTTATCTTTTAGTTTTTTAATTTTATTTTGCTTCATATTATATTTTATTTATTTTTATTTAATTAATTTATTTTTATATTTATTTTATTTTGAAGAAATTTATTTTTATAAAATCAAAAATTAATTTAATTGAAATTAAATATAACATAAAATTAAAGTAAAAATAAAATAAATCTAAAATTAAAAATGTCTTAAAGTAAAAAATAGTAAATAAAAAATAAAGTTAATAAGAATTTAAGAAAGATAATTTGAAATATTTAAGTTATATTTAATTTTATTTAAATTTTTTTTATATTTTTTATTTATTTTAATTTAATTGTCATAATATATAAATATAAATTTATTCAAAATAAAAATAAAAATAAAAACAAAATTAATTAAATAATAAATAAGTAAAACATAATATAAAAAGAAAATAAAATTATAAAAAATACAAAATTAAAAGATAAATAAAATATAAATAAAATTTAATAATACTATTATTTTTTCTTTTGATTATAAATACCATATAATTAAAATTATGTAATATTTTTTTTATTTTATCTTTAACCACACTTTTAAAATGTGGCTAAGTGACAAAAAAGTGTTAGGGACCTAATTAAAAATTATTTTAAAATGTAGGGACTCAATTACAAATTTTTTAAGTATAAGGACCCATTTGAAAAATCGATTAAACTATAGGGACCTCCAGAATAATTAAACCTTTTTAAAAGAATAGGTATAAATATCTTATCTTATTGAATATAAAGCAATATATATAATTATTTATATCTAATTAGATATAATTATTGACAGAATTATGATTATCTATTACGTAGTTAAAATATATTACTTACTCTCACGACCCAACTCGGATCCGTGATCGGCACATGGGACACCGAGTCCCATGTCAGCCTTAACCTGTTTTCCACACAACAATCCAGCTAAACAATAACATCCACAGCTACTTTAATAACACACATCACGTATAGACCATACATATAATAGGGTTCTCAAGTATCACCCCTATACTCATAACCTATACAATCCAAACATAACATCCTACTTAACTCGGAATCAACATAATACAACAAGTTTTAATTAGACTACATCAAATACACATAACATAGACAATCTTGTTTGTAAACTTATGGAGCAGACTACATAGACAACAGACAATAACACAACGTGTAACACCCTACTAGAAAGCCCTTAATGCTTAAGTCATTTTAGGTCATTTCATAAGGGTTACCTCCTGTTATCATGTTTTATCTTTATATTTAAAATATAATACGCGGAAAATAGGCGGGAGTAAATTTTCGAAAATCATTTGCGGTATAGAAAATAAGGGTCTGGCGCATAAATACAACGATAATAATAAGCTATACAAACATCTACGAAAATACTACATCATATAAATAACTCCCACCAAGTAACAAACATGAAATAAATACTAGGTCTCACCCCATAAGCCAAAAACTGTGACCTATGAGATTCCACCATAAATATGAGTAAATAAATAGCTGCCGGCTAACAAAGGTTCGGACTCAGAAAACATAATAAATAAATAAACGTAGCGGAAGCATAAAAGTCATAACATCTGATAAGGAAATAACACATGTCTCTGATATCTAGGGAACTATATCATAAACTAAGTCTGCACGGGCTCCTCGTGTGCTCCGACATCCTGCTCTGTCTGCTCCTCTAAAAGGTGGGAAAAACATAGGGTGAGCACTGGGAAGTGACTCAGTAGAGGAAGTCGCCCCGGGTTTAATTATAAAATAAGTGAAGCATGAATGAGTTCAATTCAGATATAAGTTGAAAATCAATCTTTCCCCGGAACGTCTTACCTAAGTGCATCTTGTCCATTTTATTAATTCATATAACATATCATAATTAAAGGCCCGTGTGTAGTGTACTATGTGCTTCTATCACAATCAGGGAAAATATAACATAACAGAACATTTATCAGAACTTTCTTTCAGAGCATCTTATCATTAACTTTTACTTTGAAGCTGTCAGACATGGCAAAGCCTCCTCCCATCCTTACTCCTACAATCCGGCCCCTAGGTATGAGCTCATCCTAAAACATACGGGGAAGAGGGGGTACAGTTCACCTTCCTCAAGTGAAGGAGTTGCAGCCGAGGATGCCACCCCTCCCTACAACACTCATCACAAGCTGAAGGCTACAGGGTATTTTAATCTTTCAGAGTATCAAAGATCTTTCAGAACGTCTTTTAATTATCACAAATCTTTCAGAGTTAATAGAGATATTTCAGAGCATCAGAGTATCTTTCAGAACATCTTTTAACCTTTACCGAATGACAGAGTTAATTCATTCAGAGCATTTCATCATAATATATATCATCACATAGCATATTCATCATGTAATCATTCATCATAAACATCTCATACAATAATTACATACACATATAAACATATTTTATAGCTCATATAATCATATATAAATCATGCATAATTCATATCTAACATTTATACAAGTCGTAGAACGCATTAGGGTACATAAAAGGGTAAAAACATGTCAATTTATACTCTTTAACATCATGGAATAAACATAGCACATTCACTTACTTACTCTGACATCATGGAGAATAAATAAATACCACTCCTTATCAAATAAACATGATATACAACTACTTATAAATATTATTCTCAATGCTTTTATACCTTTCATGTCATATGATCTCGTTTATTTTATTATTATTTCATACTTATACTTTATTCTAGTTTTACTTGTACTTTGTACTCTACCCTTAAGTATCTTGTAAACTCTTATATTTTATTCATCACCAATCTTGTCTTCTATACTATTATTGTTACTATTACTATTATCAGTACATATCATATATTATACATGGTGTTGTTCTTACTGTATTATTCTTTTATTATTATTGTTAGGGCTAATATTTTATTATTATCTTCCCTATTAATATTACTATCGTTACCATATTATTATTATTTCTACCTGTTATCTACCTATTATTAACTAATATACATGCTAATAAGTATAAGTTTATGTAATAATAATATGTAATAGTAATATACATATACTAGTAAACTCTCTTTTTTTATTTATATATATATATATACACTCACGCAGCCAAGAAACACAAAAGCCAAGCGCTGCTCGTTGCTGCCATACGCTATTATATATACATATGCTATATCGATCGTAGAACTACGTAATAGCAATGATAATAATAATAATAATAATAATAATAATAATAAGGCACAAAAATCCCTAATGGGAAAAATGACCATCACATTAATCTCATAAAATTATCATCAATATGCATGAAAATAGAATGCCTAACCCCTACCTCTTGAAGACAATTTCGAAATATGCAAAGAGAAACCATTTCCCGACGTTGCTCTCGTTGGAAACCTCTCTCTCTCTAGCCCCACGAACGGTCCGGTGATGTCGGAGACTCTAAACGGAGAAACAGAATCGGTAAAAAGGTCCGGCTTGATGAGAGTATTAAGAATATGAGTTTATTTTCTGGATTGGGTAAGGTTTGATAGGTGTTTCATGGTTTGGAGTATCAATGGCTTAGGGAGCTCTTGAGAGAAAGATGGCTATGGCGGCTCAGAAGAAGGAGGAGAGTGTTTTTCTCAATTGGAGAGGGTTACTAGTGTTTATATAGGGAGTGACTAGGTCAAGAGTCATTGTGGGGCCCACCGTCACTTAAATTACTAAAACACTCCAAATCTCCCCAAATAATACTATAATGCTCATATAATTTTTTCTAATATTTAAATATAAATTAAAATACACACATAGGCACATAAAATAAAATAAAATAAAATAAATAATAATATATAACACTAATATTATCTAATAACATCATGTAACTCATATAAATATTTTATATCATCATTCCTAACCATATGCATCATCTAAATACCAATTAAAACTCATATATGCATCCAACATACTCTCCCACACACAATGAACACTCACATAAATACACATAATTATCATGACATATAATTTACACACGTAATTCACATAACATAGAATGAACACATATATACACACTTAACTCACGTCACACATAAGGGTTTGACTAGAAGAAACTTATCCACCCAAACCGAATTAAATCATAACCAAGGTCAATTACCCTTAATCTCACTTAATTAGGACTTAATAAAAGTCGGGGTGTTACACAACGCCTCTACCCATTGAGGCTCACCAAAGCTAAGAGCTCGGAGGTACGGACGAGTCCATCCCTTGCTTTGCACCTGTGTCTGAAAATGTTATGTATGAATGGGTGAGTCATACGCTCAGTGAATAACAGATTAATTATAATATATGAAACAACAACCAACAAATACCTACGAGTATCTACAATACACGATCATATTATCCTAATAACTTATACGTCAAACTCGTCTCACGTTCCCTCTTTAGTTAAATGTGTTTTACTTATGGATCCCGGGAGCCCCGCCCCTCCTCAGATCCTTATTTATGTCCCGGGAGCCCAGCCCCTCCTCGGACTTATACTTTAAAGAACCTCGGGAGCCCCGCCCCTCCTCAGGTTCTTAATCTTCGACCCCGGGAGCCCTGCCCCTCCTCAGGTCATGTTACCAATCTTTACTTACTTTCGAATTTTGTTCTCCCGCCTAGTACCTATCTCACATAAAAGCATTCACGTTCATACTCCTATCAGCGTCGTATCATAACACAACAACATCAAATCATCATCGTATCGTCATCACACCCTTTACATGCCATTAACGCATCATCGTTTCATCATCATCATTTCATTAATACAACGACATCAAATCATCCTCATATCATACTCATATTATCATCATATCATTATTATATTATTACATAAAACAAAGTAATTTCTAGATTCCCACACATCCAATCTCATCCAATACCAAATTATCATCATAAACACTCAAGTGTCAAGTTTTCGGGTAGTGGTGAACGAGGGGAAATGGAGGTATAACTTAAACACATGAAAACAATGAAGTAAAATCATAAAAATGAGGTTTTTTACACTGTGTAATCGATTACAGACTCACTGTAATCGATTACAGCCTTTAAAATATGATTTTTGCGAATTTTTACACTATGTAATCGATTACGTAATCGATTACGTTCCTGGTAATCGATTACAAACAGCACCAGTAGCGATTTTCTGCGAAAAATAACGCGAAAACTTCCCCAAATCCACTTTTTCACCACAACCCATCCAAATCAACCATAACCAACATGCAATATCAATCATATATCAACCAATCTCAGTCCCTATCAACTATCATAGCAAGAAATTCACCATAACATTCAAAATCAAACACAAACCATAAATAACCCATTACTCACAAAATACTCCAATGGAGTCCATGGCTCAATCCCGGAGCTAGGATGAGTTGCCCCGAGCTTCTCTAGTTGAATAAGACCCTAGAGAACACATTACAAACCTCAGATCCATCCCAAATTCAAAAATCCCAAACTTCCCAAACCAAACCCTAACCCCCAAATCCAAAAATAGAAAGAAATAGACATCAATGGAGCAAAAGAAATACTCTACACTTACCCACAATGTACTAGATGAGAAATGATAACTTGAATCTTGAAGATTGGTGGAGATTTCTTAGAGAGAGAGAGAGATGTAGAGAGAAGAAGAAGAAAGGAAAATGAAGAGGGGGTGAGGGTGAGTGCACGGGAGAGAAGAAGAAAAATGGAAGGGAAAGGAAAAAGAAAGGGGGAGGTGGGGCCCACATGGCTTTATCTCCCCGGGGTGTATCGTGATCTCTTACTCATCATACTCAGATTTACTCAAGGGTATTACAATCTTCCCCCCTTAAAGAATTCGGTCCCCGAATTCAAACACACAAAGGGAAGGAAGGATGATCTAAGTCATAAAAGAGGTGAGGATATCTAGCCCTCATGGCTTCCTCTAGTTCCCACGTAGCCTCCTAACCTGAGTGGTTTCACCAACCCACATTCACTCTAACAACTTCCTATAGAGCAGAGCTTCCGTACCTTGTCGATCACCAATCGATATCGGTTCCTACTCACATGCTTGTATTAAACCCAGGGTAACACTTGACGTTCTAGAACACGAGATTGGTCGGATACGTACTTCCTCAACATCGACAAGTGGCATACCATATGTGTTGGAAAATATCTAGATGAGGGTGCTAACTGATAAGTCATAGCACTAGCTCATTCCAGAATCTCAAAGGTCCAATACATGGAGGACAAAACTTCCATCTCGTCACACTCTTTACTTTCACGACTCAGAGGGACACACGACCCTCTAAAGGGAACCTCAAGGTTCATCTCTTATCGTTATCATCTGCCTTCGGCTTCCACTAAGTCTAAATCCAAAATCTCTACCTCGCCACTCTCGAATCATTCCACACAGATTCCGCAATACCTTTTCATCTTATCAAGCCTCAAGAAGGAGTCATGCCAACACTTGGCCTACTTACTAATATAATAAGACCAGCCCAAAGATACATGTGATCCTCATCTTCTACAAAATCATGTTCAACATTCCGGGGCATGCCTTCCAGAATTTGGAATGCCCTCACCTCCTGAGGTGAAAACATCGCTAAGATCGAGGCGGTTCCCTCACGCCTCCCGATTTACTCCCATAATACCAGGTGAATTGAATCTCTCGGTCTGAAACAGTGGAGAAGGGAGTTCCATGTAGTTGTACAATAACATTAGCGAAGAGTTGAACATAACTGAGTACCACATAAGTCATCTTTTCCAACGACATGAGTTGACTAGCTCATCCCGCCCATCGTAAACCATATAGAGTCAAACGCCGCAAAAACTACAAGGTAAGGTTGTCACCAAATCCATGTCGATCATTACCAACTTTAACCCGCTGATATGCCAATCAACGAGAAACACAAGGTATCACGGTTCTCTTCATGCCTTCCCACTAAATAACTTATTCCAGTCTCAATACCTCTTAGCATTTCTTGGGTGATTCGAACATATAACATTGGGGGTGTCCTTTACTATTCACCTTCTCACGTCATATACGTTGGTACACCAATTCTTTTATTTCATCTTAACATCCCTTTTCGATTCCAATGAAATCTCCAAGTTCTTTACATCATCAACATTAGCCTTAAGCTCCTTCACCCTTTGATTTTCTCTCTGCAACATCCTGATCTGAATCAAGACCACTAAGTCTCATCGTGTGTTAGAATTACCCCTTGTCTTCCTGACTTAAAATGCAACCCCTTCATATTAATCTGACATACTTCATCCACTAGGGTTTGACCGTAGAAACAATAAAAGATAATCAACACCTGGACTTCGGTATCCTACATCAACAACCTTATTAGCTTCCTCCCAGCTGATGAATAACATTGCACATAATCCTCAAACATCGTGTCCACCTACGTGTCCTCAAATCTCAAGAGCAAACTTGATTACAAGCACCTTCCATTCGTGGGTGAAATGTCCATACTCACGTTGTTTTAACTTTCTTAAACATAGGCAACACCTTTCCATGATTCCCAAGAGAACTTTCAAATGTTGTACTTGAACCATCGTTACACTGGGGCCCTCCTGATCCCGACTTTATAAGAATAGAGGCAGCGCTCACGCACTCCTTAAGCTTTTTGGAAACTCTGCCCGTGACTTCTGACCACTAAGAGCGAACACCATCTTTGATTGACTGTGTCGACAACACCATTGTTGCCAAGAAATCCTGAACAGAAGTGTCAACAACGACTGACTAAGTCCAAGAAACTCCTGGTTAACATCGTGGCCTTGGCCACATCTAGATTGCTCCTTCTTTCTTGGGGTCCACCCTGAACAGCCATGTATAGCACTCAGAGACGAGATCAACAGGCAGGAATCACACACCAATCTTATTGATATACCAAGCTTCCGCCATAGGGAAAACAGATCATCCCTGCCTCAGGTAGAAATTACTGATACATGACAGAAGGTAACAAGTCCATACCCAAGGACAACATCGACATCCACCACATTAGGTCCAATTATGGTTTCCTCTCGCTTCACCTCTGTCAGACTTGTCCGGAAGGTTAGCTGAAGATACAACTATCAAAGGTGGTGTCAGAAGGGTAGGGTAGGTCGAGTCAGGTTAGTGTCGGGTGTAACACCCTACTAGATAGCCCTTAACGCTTAAGTCATTTTAGGCCATTTCATAAGGGTTACCTCCTGTTATCATGTTTTATCTTTATATTTAAAATATAATACGCGGAAAAATAGGCGGGAGTAAATTTTCGAAAATCATTTGCGGTATAGAAAATAAGGGCCTTGCGCATAAATACAACGATAATAATAATAAGCGATACTACTAAAATACTTCATCATATAATAACTCCGATCAAGCAACAAACATGAAGTAAATACTAGGTCTCACCCCATAAGCCAAAAACTGTGACCTATGAGATTCCACCATAAGTATGAGTAAATAAATAGCTGCCGGCTAACAAAGGTTCGGACTCAGAAAACATAATAAATAAATAAATGTAGCAGAAGCATAAAAGTCGTAACATCTGATAAGGAAATAAAACATGTCTCTGATATCTAAGGAACTATATCGTAAACTAAGTCTGCACAGGCTCCTCGTGTGCTCCGACATCCTGCTCTGTCTGCTCCTCTAAAAGGTGGGAAAAACATAGGGTGAGCACTGGGAAGTGACTCAGTAGAGGAAGCCGCCCCGGGTTTAATTATAAAATAAGTGAAGCATGAATGAGTTCAATTCGGATATAAGTTGAAAATCAATCTTTCCCCGGAACGTCTTACCTAAGTGCATCTTGTCCATTTTATTAATTCATATAACATATCATAATTAAAGGTCTTTGTGTAGTGCGCTATGTGCTTCTAAACATCAACAGAACATATCAGAACATATATCAGAACTTTCTCTCAGAGCATCTTATCATTAACTTTTACTTTGAATTTGTCAAACATGGCAAAGCCTCCCTCCCATCCTTACTCCTATAATCCGGCCCCTAGGCATGAGCTCATCCTAAAACATTACGGGGAAGAGGGGGTACAGTTCACCTTCCTCAAGTGAAGGAGTTGCAGCCGAGGATGCCACTCCTCCCTACAACACTCATCACAAGCTGAAGGCTACAGGGTATTTTAATCTTTCAGAGTATAAGAGATCTTTCAGAACGTCTTTTAATTATCACAAATCTTTCAGAGTTAACAGAGATATTTCAGAGCATTAGAGTATCTTTCAAAACATCTTTTAACCTTTACCGGATGACAGAGTTAATTCATTTACAGCATTTCATCACAATATATATATCATTACCTAGCATACACATCATGTAATCACTCATCGTAAACATCTCATACAATAATTATATATACATCATAGCAATTAAATATACATACAACCAGTAACATTACATAATGAACATACATGAATCATATATAACATGCATTATCATATAATCATACTTTTATATTATAAATACATATAAATATATTTCATAGCTCATATTATCATATATAAATCATGCATAAATCATATATAACATTTATACAAGTCGTAGAACGCATTAGGGTACATAAAGGGTCAAAACAGTTGATTTTCGTAAAATCTGCAGTGCTGTAATCGATTACAACGGGGCTGTAATCGATTACAGTAATCGATTACACAGACCTTGTAATCGATTACCAGAGAGCCATGTTTTCTCGCGATTGGAAATTCGGACATCGTAATCGATTACGAACTCGTGTAATCGATTACGAAGTCGTGAAATACGATATTAGGGTTCCATAAACACGATTTTCAATAGCCATTGGCCAAAATATGAATCTAACATCGTCCCAATCAATAGGAAACATTGTCATACCAACATCAAACATGAAAATACATTTAAAACACTTTTCAATTCGTAAAACCCCTTTCTTTTTCAAATCCAATTTCATAAATCAACCCTTTCATGAACCCTAATGGGAAAAACGAACAACAACAATAATTCTCATCAAATACCCATCATCATGCATGAAATTACAGAGAATAAAGAATGCCTAAGACCCCTACCTCTTGAAGAAATTCAATTAAAAGCGTAGAGACAATCATTTCCCGGTGAAACCCTCGTTCTAGCTTTCTCTCTCTAGACCCACGAATGGTACGGTGATGAATACGAATCCTATTGCTGAATTGCAATCGGTAGAAGGGTGTATCTTGGTGTGAGGATTACAAATATGTGATCGGTTTCGTGAACGGGTAAGGTTTGATGTGAGTTTCGTGATTTGGAATGGCTATGGCTTTGAGTTCTTGAGAGAGAGGAAGAACAACAGAGGCACAAGGATTAGAGAAAGTGTTTGAAGTGTTTCTGAAGTGAGTATTAGCGTTTCTGATGTGGTGGCTCGGTTATATATGGTTTAGAGTCATCGTGGGGCCATACGTAACTTAAAACGCAGTAAAAACCCTTACTGCGGAGTCTGTAATCGATTACCACGAATCTGTAATCGATTACAGCCTTTCAAAATGCACAGATTCGAAAGTCTGTGCAGTGTAATCGATTACCAGACTTCTGTAATCGATTACTGGGCTGCAAAATAGCCCAAAACACTTCTAAAACGTCCCGACTCGTGCTATAACCTCTACATATCACCCCTAACCTCAACCATCATCAAAAACATACACATAAACACATAAATCACATAACATACAATGCATACACATATCCATACGCTTAAGCCACATAACATGAAATACACACCCATAGATCGTATAACACTTATACATACACTTAGATCACAAAACAGATAATGATTTACTAGAAGAAACTTATCCACCCAAACTTAATTAAATTCTAACCAAGGTCAATTACCCTTAATTTCCCTCGATTAGGACCTAATGAAAATCGGGGTGTTACATCGGGGGCCTCTCACCAAGCGAGGACATTACCACACAATGTGTCCCAACTGCTTAAATCCAAAACATATGTTCAGACTCTGAGACATAACCTTGAATGAGACCTCTTGCACAAGTTCTAAAGAGGGTGATGAGGTCTAGGCGACCCTAACCATCGCATGATGGGGGAAAATATTGCTGAATCAAGACTCCAACCCGACCTGACTCTAGTTGTGGTCCTCACTGACCCGAATCTTCCTGTAGAAGTAAGATAGTAGTTCCAATAGCCGTAAAGATCACTCGAAACATCCTTACTAACTACTAACCTTTGTCTTATTCTTCTCTTTCAAACTTTTATTAGCTTTTTACTCCTCTTGTATGTTATCGATACTAGGGCCAATGCCCATGACCTGGGGTAAAAGCATTCTCCTTATCCAAAAATACAGATCTAAGCACATCGGGTTCCTTAGCCCCTTCGTAATCCACTAGACTTCCTTCCTTCTCATGTTATTTCATGAATCACATAGCCGCATAACCCAACTGAACACTATAGCACACTCAAATATCAACATAATTAGGACCTGCTTGAGCTTAAAACTAATATGCTAGCAACCCTTCTTAAATAACTGAGACTATCCTTCCTCTGAAGACTTTGCCGAACTCCTCCCACACTGGCGGTAGCATCCCGTCACTTGCCTCTTTTCACCAACACCTCGTACCAAGGAACATAATTTCCTTATGTGGTGTAGGTCGTTATGCCCACGTTCATCATCTATGACATCGAAGGGCCTACAGAACTCGGGTAGCCCTGTGTAAAACTCCTGAGGGTCTTCGCCCATGGGGTCTCTTGAGAACTTCGACGGGTCAACCTTAGGCAGAATTCCAACTTACTCCGTTCCCGTCATCAGGTTGTGGTTCACGTCCTTGTGGTGCCCTCTTCATGTAGGGCCTCATCTCGTCGCTCACTTGATTCCGACTATTCAAAATCTATATCACGGTGCTGAGCACTCGATGAATCTCCTTTATTACTTCAGCATGGACGGTCTACATTCCATCCCTATATAAAGGGTAGGGGTTCCCTGACAAGGGGATACCTCCTTATCAAGCATATCCTTAAGGTAACATCCTCTCACTTATCCGGGTGGCATATCACTTAGAAAATAAAAGCATAGGAAACACTGCACAAGGTGTGCATATCCCTAGATAGTAGGGATTCAACGACGAGAAAACCTATACTGACAAGATCCTATGATAACATCCTAAAATTGTCTTCCTTAGAGTCACAATTTTGTGAAAATGGGCCGGCAACCATTTACACTATTGTCACCCTACTGAAGAACAATTGCTCCATAAGTTACAAAACTCAAACCTAGTCTCTGATACCAACTTTATCACGACCCAACTCGGATCCGTGACCGGCACATGGGACACCGAGTCCCATGTCAGCCTTAACCTGTTTTCCACACAACAATCCAGCTAAACAACAACATCCACAGCTACTTTAATAACACACATCACTTATAGACCATACATATAATAGGGTTCTCAAGTATCACCCCTATACTCATAACCTATACAATTCAAACATAACATCCTACATAACTCGGAATCAACATAATACAACAAGTTTTAATTAGACTACATCAAATACACATAACATAGACAATCCTGTTTGTAAACTTATGGAGCAGACTACATAGGCAAAAGACAATAACACAACGCCTCTACCCATTGAGGCTCACCAAAGCTAAGAGCTCGGAGGTACGGACGAGTCCATCCCTTGCTTTGCACCTGTGTCTGAAAATGTTATGTATGAATGGGTGAGTCATACGCTCAGTGAATAGCAGATTAAATATAATTTATGAAACAACAACCAACAAATACCTACGAGTATCTACAATACACGATCATAATATCCTAATAACTTATACGTCAAACTCGTCTCACGTTCCCTCTTTAGTTAAATATGTTTTACTTATGGATCCCGGGAGCCCCGCCCCTCCTCAGATCCTTATTTATGTCCCGGGAGCCCAGCCCCTCCTCGGACTTATACTTTAAAGAACCCCGGGAGCCCCGCCCCTCCTCAGGTTCTTAATCTTCGACCCCGGGAGCCCTGCCCCTCCTCAGGTCGTGTCACCAATCTTTACTTACTTTCGAATTTTGTTCTCCCGCCTAGAACCTATCTCACATAAACGCATTCCCGTTCATACTCCTATCAGCGTCGTATCATAACACAACAACATCAAATCATCATCGTATCGTCATCACACCCTTTATATGCCATTAACGCATCATCGTTTCATCATCATCATTTCATTAATACAACGACATCAAATCATCCTCATGTCATACTCATATTATCATCATATCATTATTATATTATTACATAAAACAAAGTAATTTCCAGATTCCCACACATCCAATCTCATCCAATACCAAATTATCATCATAAACACTCAAGTGTCAAGTTTTCGGGTAGTGGTGAACGAGGGGAAATGGAGGTATAACTTAAACACATGAAAACAATGAAGTAAAATCATAAAAATGAGGTTTTTTACACTGTGTAATCGATTACACTCACTGTAATCGATTACAGCCTTTAAAATATGATATTTGTGAATTTTTACACTGTGTAATCGATTACGTAATCGATTACCAGTTCGTGGTAATCGATTACAAACAGCACCAGTAGCGATTTTCTGCGAAAAATAACGCGAAAAACTTCCCCAAATCCACTTTTTCACCACAACCCATCCAAATCAAACATAACCAACATGCAATATCAATCATATATCAACCAAT
Source organism: Aeschynomene evenia (assembly GCA_013621005.1). Lineage (NCBI taxonomy): Eukaryota > Viridiplantae > Streptophyta > Magnoliopsida > Fabales > Fabaceae > Aeschynomene > Aeschynomene evenia. The sequence continues at coordinate 115,627 of RYYW01000040.1, read as the reverse complement.
CTTAGTCCCTATCAACTATCATAGCAAGAAATTCACCATAACATTCAAAATCAAACACAAACCATAAATAATCCATTACTCACAAAATACTCCAATGGAGTCCATGGCTCAATCCCGGAGCTAGGATGAGTTGCCCAGAGCTTCTCTAGTTGAATGAGACCCTAGAGAACACATTACAAACCTCAGATCCATTCCAAATTCAAAAATCCCAAACTTCCCAAACCAAACCCTAACCCCCAAATCCAAAAATAGAAAGAAATAGACATCAATGAAGCAAAAGAAATACTCTACAGTTACCATCAATGTACTAGATGAGAAATGATAACTTGAATCTTGAAGATTGGTGGAGATTTCTTAGAGAGAGAGAGAGAGATGTAGAGAGAAGAAGAAGAAAAGAAAATAAAGAGTGGGTGAGGGTGAGTGCACGGGAGAGAAGAAGAAAAAGGGAAGGGAAAGGAAAAAGAAAGGGGGAGGTGGGCCCACATGGCTTTATCTCCCCGGGGTGTATCGTGATCTCTTACTCATCATACTCAGATTTACTCAATGGTATTACACTTACGTTGTTAATATATTAAATAATATAATAAATGATTGTTACGTTTTGAATTATTTATTTTCCAATATAATCATGTTGCTTAGAAAAATAAATTAGATTATCTTTAAACAATGTAAAAAAATAAAATTTGCTCAAAATAAAAAATGCTAATTGACATATATGTAACATTTATTAGCAAACAAAAAGTTTTTATCTTTAATCAAAAATAAAAAATATATACCTAAAAGAAAGTTGACAATTTTTTTCTTTTTCTGTAACATAATTAAAAATGAAAAAGGAGTATACAAGTTAGAATCTAAAAATATTATTTCATTTATAAAATAAAATGGTAAAAAACAAAAAAATATATCTTTAATAATAAAGAAACAAAAATGAATACCCATAAAAAATTGGTTTAATTTTCTCATTCTTTTCAACAAATAAAACATTAAAAAAGTAAAGAGAGTCATTCATGTTATAATGAAAAAATATATATTTGATTAAAAAAAAGCAATAAAAATAGTAGTAAAAAAGAAAGTAAAATATCAAGAGACCCTATCGTAGCTATGAGTTCAAGCCGTTGTCACCACCCACCAGAATAAAGAAGAGGAAATTTAAACCTCCTGAAAAAAATAAAAGAATTAGGAAGAATGATAAATAGAAATCGATTATAAAAATAATTAAATAAAAATATAAAAGATTAGAAAGAAAAATAAAAAAAAAAGAGGTAGAAGAAAAAAAAAGGAAAACATAGAACACCAAAAGACAAAAAAAGTATAAAGAAGGATGAAAAATAAGAAGAGAAAAAAACGATAAACAAAATAGAGAAATATATGAAGGAGAAAGAAGAAAGTAGATGAAAAAAATAAAATAAAAAGAAAGAAAATAGAGGAAGAACAAAAAAGATAAATGACAAAATAAGAACAATGAAGGAAGAACAAAAAAAATAAAGCCAGAGCATTGATGAGGTGGAGAGAAAAAATTGATCTGAAAGAATGAAGAGATATCTTACGATAATATATATATATATATATATATATATATATATATATATATATAAGTATGATTTTTTGAAAATTAAATTAGAATAGAAATCATATCATATATATCATATATATCATATCTATCATATCCTATATATCATATCATATATGTGATATAAATTTTATTCAAATTGATTTGATTGAAATATATATGATGAGAATATATACGCAAAAATATATATAATTGGAAGATATTTATATCAATTCTTTAAATAATCATATCTATTATGTTCTTAATTGTATATATCATATCATATCTTTTAAATAGATGAATATATTAATATTTCACTAATCAATGAGCAATATATGAAAATAAAAATCATAAAAAATCTTATAAATCAAGGATTGTACACCATATCTTTATATATAATATTAAATCTCAGGTTAAAAATTAATATTATATATTTTATTGTGAATTTTATTTAATATATATATATATATCAATATATATGAGATATAATATATTATAATTATTTTATAGGAATGCATAATATTAGTATATTTATTATCCTTAATAAAATATTAATATGAATAAATAACCATAGGTATATTTTAGATATAAAAAAAAGAATGAGTTAACATAATATATTTAAAAAATATTACATATTAAAATAACTTCTTTGTAGAAATATATATTACATAATTATTCAAAATAGTATATATATATATATACTAATTACATTATAAATACGTAATAAATATATTGATATATATATATATATATATCAATATATATGAGATATAATATATTATAATTATTTTGTAGGAATGTAAAATATTAGTGTATTTATTATCCTTAATAAAACAGTAATATGAATAAATAATCATAGATATATTTGAGATATAAATAAAAGAATGAATTAGCATAATATATATGAAAAATATTACATACTAAAATAACTTTTTTTTAGGAATTGACACGTAAGCATTTTCCTTTTTTGGAAAAACTCTCTTTTATATATATATACTAGTCTTGTACCCGTGCGATGCACTGGGATTATATCAAATTTTATGTTTAAGATATTAAATAATTAATGAAAAAAATATTTGTATAAAAAGAAGTTAAATGAAAATATGTTATTCATAAATTTTATTTTATTCTGTAAATATAACAATTAAAATACATAATAAAATTATTATTATATTAGTGGATGCAAATAAATATTTATAATTATTCTCTTTCAAGACTTTAACTTCAAAACCTTCATGTTTTAAAGGTATTTACTCAAATCCATTCGTTCACCACTACCCCAAACTTATTACTTAGATGTTTATGATGACGATTGGAATGTAATGCGATATGTGATTGTGAAACGATAATTTGGCATTGGATGAGATTGGATGTGTGAGAATTTAGAAATAACCTTGTTTATGTAAGAATATGATGTTGAGATGATGATGATTTGATGTTGAATGTTTATGATGATGCGATGACGATGAACCTATGGTAATTAAGATTTAAGATATAAAACACGTATATATATATATATACAAAAAAGGAATTTTAAGGCAGGACCAGTTTGGATCCGACCTGAGGAGGGGCTGGGCTCCCGGGGTCGAATGACTTAAGGACCTGAGGAGGGGCGGGGCTCCCGGGGTTCTTAGGTTAATTATGTCTGAGTAGGGGCGGGGCTCCCGGGACAGTAATGAGGATCTGAGGAGGGGCTGGGCTCCCGGGATCCATAAAAGTAAAATACATATTGAGACACACGGAAATGCGAAACGAATTAACGTACGAGGATTTGTGATAAAGAAACCGGATCGTATGTGGTACGTATTATTGCATGAATTGTTGATGCATGTGTATGCTGTATGTGTCAATTATAAACTGTTTATAATCCTTATTCACTGAGCGTGTGACTCACCCATTCATACAAAACATTTTTAGATTCAGGTGAAGATCAAGGAGCGAATCCTTCCGTAGTGTGCTCCATAAAATTACAAACAGTGTTAAGTCTGTTATGTGTATGTGATGTAGTCTAATTAAGACTTATTGAACCTTTGAGGTGTTATTTTGATTTCCGAGTTATGTATGCTGTTATGGCAGGGTTACATGTGTAATGGGTATAGGGATGATACTTTAAAGACCCTATTATATTATGGATTTTATACGTGATGTGTGTCATTAAAGTAGCTGTGGTTGTTGTTGTTTAGCTTGATACTGTGTGGAATCCAGGTTAAGGCTGACATGGGACTTGGTGTCCCATGTGCCGGTCACGGATACGAGTTGGGTCGTGACAAAGTTGGTATCAGAGACTAGGTTTGAGTTTTGTAACTTATGGAGCAATTGTTCTTCAGTAGGGTGACAATAGTGTAAATGGTTGCCGGCCCATTTTCACATTTGTGACTCTAAGGAAGACAATTTTAGGAGGTTATCGTAGGATCTTGTCAGTATAAGTTTTCTCGTCGTTGAATCCCTACTATCTAGGGATATGCACACCTCGCGCAGTGTTTCCTATGCTTTTATTTTCCGAATGATAGGCCACACGGATAAGTGAGAGGACGTTACCTTAGGGATTTGCTTGGTAGGGAGATATTCCCTTGTTTAGGGAACTGCTACCCTTTTCATAGGGATGAAATATAGACCATCCATGTAGAAGCGATAAGAGAGATTCATCGAGTGCTCAGCACGTGATGTGGATTTTGAATAGTCGGAATCAAGTAAGCGACGAGATGAGGCTCTACATGAAGGACACCACAAGGACGTGAACCACAACCTGATGACGGGAATGAAGTAAGTCTGGAATTCTGCCTAATGTTGACCGCCGAAGTTCTCAAGAGACCTTATGGGCGAAGACCCTTAGGAGTTTTACACAGGGCTACCCAAGTTCTATAGGCCCTCCGATGTCATGACGATGTTGGACGTGGACATAACAACCTACTCTATATAAGGAAATGTTGTTCTTGGTACGAGGTGTTGGTGAAAAGAGGCAAATGACAGGATGCCGCCGTCGGTGTGGGAGGAGTTCGTCAAAGTCTTCAGAGGAATGATAGTCTCGGATATTCAAGAAGGTTGTTTGCATAGTAGTCTTTAAGATCAAGTAGATCCTATTTATGTTGGTATTTGAGTGCGCTATAGAGTTCAGTTGGATTATGCGGCTATGCGGTTCATGAAGTGACATGAGAAGGAAGAAAGTCAAGTGAATTACGAAGGGGCTAAGGAACCCGATATGCTTTGATCTATATTTCCAGATAAAGAGAATGTCTTTACCTATGGTCATGGGTGCTGGCAGTAGTATAGAGAGCATGCAAGGCGAGTAAGGAGTTAGTAGAAGTTTGGAAAAGAGGAACAAGAGTAAAGGATAGTATCTAGTGGGACTACTTCGAGTGAGTCTTAAAGTTATTGGGACCGCTGTTTCACTTCAAGAGGAAGATTCGGGTCAGTGAGGACCGCAACTAGAGACAGGTCGGGTTGAAATCTTGATGCAGCAGTGTGTTTCCCCCATCATGCGTTGGTTAGGGTCGTTTAGACCTCATCGCCCCTTTGGAACTTGTGCAAGAGGTTTCGTTCAGGGTTATACCGTAAGAATCTGAACATATGTTTTGGAATTAAGCACTTGGGATACCCTGTGTGGTAATGACCTCGACCTACCCGACCCTACCCTTCCGACACCACCTTTGATAGTTGTATCTTCAGCTAGCCTTTCGGACAAGTCTGGCAGAGGTGAAGCGAGAGGAAACCATAATTGGACCTAATGTGGTGGATGTCGATGTTGCCCTTGGGTATGGACTTGTTACCTTCTGTCGGGCATCAGTAATTTATACCTCAGGCAGGGATGATCTGTTTTCCCGATAGCGGAAGCCTGGTATATCAATAGGATTGGTGTGTGATTCATGCCTGTTGATTTCGTCTCTGAGTGCTATGCATGGATGTTCATGGTGGACCCCAAGAATGAAGGAGCGATCTAGATGTGGCCAAGGCCACGATGTTAACCAGGAGTTTCTTGGACTTAGTCAATCATTGTTGACACTTCTGTCCAAGATTTCTTGGCAACAATGGTGCAGTCGACACAGTCAATCGAAGATGGTGTTCGCTCTCAGTGGTCAGAAGTCACAAGCAGAGTTTCCAAAAAACTTAAGGAGTGCATGAGCACTGCCTCTATTCTTATAAAGTCGGGATGAGGAGGGCCCCAATGTAACGATGGTTCGAGTACAACATTTGAAAGTTCTCTTGGGAATCATGGAAGGTGCTTGTAATGAAGTTTGCTCTTGAGATTTGAGGACACGTAGGTGGATACGATGTTTGAGGATTATGTGCAATGTTATTTATCAGCTGGGAGGAAGCTAATAAGGTTGTTGATGTAGGAGACCGAAGCCCATGTGTTGTTTATCTTCTAGTAATTCTACGATCCAATCCTAGTGATGAAGCAGGTCATATTAATATGAAGGGACTGCATTTTGAGTAAGGAAGACAAGGCGTAACTCTAATACATGATAAGGCTTAGTTGTCTTGATTCAGATTAAGACATTACAAAGGGAAGATTCAAGGGCGAAGGAGCTTAGGGCTACTGTTGATGATGTAAAGAACTTGGAGTTTTCATTGGAATCGAAAAGGGATGTTAAGATGAAATAAGAGAATTGGTGTACCAACGTTTATGACGTGAGAAGGTGAATAGTAAGGGACACCTACGATGTTAGATATTTGGATCATCTAAGGAATGCTAGGAGGTATTGAGACCGGAATAAGTTAATCGGTGGGAAGGCATGAAAAGAATTGTGGTATCCTGTGTCTCTCGTTGATGGGCATATCAGCGGGTTAAAGTTGTAACCGACGGTTTGGTAAGGATTGACATGGATTTGGTGACAACCTTATCTTGTATATTTTGAGACATTCGACTCTGTATGGTTTACGGTGGGCTAGATGATCTAGCTAGTCGGTTCATGTCATTCGATAAAGATGACTTATGTGGTACTCGGTTATGTTCGACTCTCCGCTAATTTTATTATACAGCAACATGGAACTCCCTTCTCTATTGTTTCAGACCGAGAGATTTAGTTCACCTGGTATTATTGAAGTAAATCGGGAGGCGTGAGGGAACTGTCTTGACCTTGGCGATGTTTTTCACCCTAAGAGGTGAGGGCATTCCAAATTCTGAAAGGCAGGCTCCAGAGTGTTGGACATGATTTTGTAGAGGATGAGGATCACATGTATCTTTGGGTTGGTCTTATAATATCAGTAAGTAGGCCAAGTGTTGGCATGACTTCTTCTTGAGGCTTGATAAGAGGGAAAAGAATTGCGGAATCTGTGTGGAATGTTTCGAGAGTGGCGAAGTAGCGATTTTGGGTTTCGACTCAGTGAAAGCCAAAGGTAGATGATGACGACAAGAGATGAACCTTGAGGTTCCCTTTAGAGGGTCGTGTATCCCTTTGAGTCGTGGAAGGAAAGGATGTGATGAGATCTTTAAAGTGATGGAAGTCTTGTCCTCCAGATATTAGACCTCTGGGGAAGTATTTATCCGACCTATCTCGTGTTCTAGAGCGTCAAGTGTCACCCTTGGTTTAGCATGGGCACAGGAGTAGGAACCGATGTTGATTGGTGATCGACAAAGTACATAAGCTCCGTTCTATAGGAAGTTGTCATAGTGGAGGTGGTTTGGTGGAACCACTCAGGTTAGGAGGCTACATGGGAACTAGAGGAAGCCATGAGGGCTAGATATCTTCACCTCTTTTATGACTCAGGTCATCCTTCTTTTCCCTTGTGTGTTCGAATTCGGGGACCGAATTCTTTAAGGGGGGAAGATTGTAATACCTTGGATTATCCGAGTTATGTTTGAGTAAGAGATCACGGTACACCCGAGGAGTTAGAGCCAAGTGGGCCCCACCTCCCCACCCTTTTCCAATTTTTCTTCCCCTTTTCTTTCTTTCTTTCTCTCTTCTCCCGTAACCCCTCTTTCCCTCTTTCTCTTCTTCTCTTCTTTCTCATCTCATCTCTCCCTCTCAAAATCTCTCATCAAAACTCCATTAATCTCCAAGATCAATTTAACATTTTTCATCTCTTGGCTTGTGGGTAAGTGTAGAGTAATTCTTTCCCTCTATTGGTCTCTCATTCCTCTCTATTTTGGATTTGGGGGTTTAGGGTTTTGATTTGGGAATCTTGAGATTTTTGGTTTTGATGTGAATCTAAGTTGATTGATTTGTTCTCTAGGGTCTCATTCAACTAAGAGAAGCTTCGGGCAACTCATCCTAGCTCCGGGTTTGAGCCATGGACTCCATTGGAGTATTTTGTGAGTAATGAGTTATTTATGGTTTATGTTTGATTTTGAATGTTATGATGAATTTCTTGCTATGATAGTTGATAGGGACTGAGATTGGTTGATATATGATTGATTTTGTATGTTGGTTATGTTTGATTTGGGTGGGTTGTTGTGAAAATGTGGATTGGAGGATGAATTTCGAGCAAAAACGCTGCTGTTTTTCGTCTCTGGACTAGTTGTAATCGATTACCACGAACTGGTAATCGATTACAATGTTTCGAAACGTTAAAAATTGAATTTTCGAGGTCTGTAATCGATTACACGTATGGGTAATCGATTACAACAAGGAAGTAATCGATTACAGTTTGGCAAATTTTGCGAAAATTTTATCCCAGGACGAAATTTGACACTGGTAATCGATTACAGGTCACCGGTATAAAAACTCTATTTTCAAAACTTTAACTTCAAAACCTTCATGTTTTAAAGGTATTTACTCAAATCCATTCGTTCACCACTACCCCAAACTTATTACTTAGATGTTTATGATGACGATTGGAATGTAATGCGATATGTGATTATGAAACGACAATTTGGCATTGGATGAGATTGGATGTGTGAGAATTTAGAAATTACCTTGTTTATGTAAGAATATGATGTTGACATGATGATGATTTGATGTTGAATGTTTATGATGATGCGATGACGATGAACCTATGGTAATTAAGATTTAAGATATAAACCTCGTATATATATATACAAAAAAGGAATTTTAAGGCAGGACCAGTTTGGATCCGACCTGAGGAGGGGCTGGGCTCCCGGGGTCGAATGACTTAAGGACCTGAGGAGGGGCGGGGCTCCCGGGGTTCTTAGGTTAATTATGTCTGAGGAGGGGCGGGGCTCCCGGGACAGTAATGAGGATCTGAGGAGGGGCTGGGCTCCCGGGATCCATAAAAGTAAAATACATATTGAGACATACGGAAATGCGAAACGAATTAACGTACGAGGATTTGTGATAAAGAAACCGGATCGTATGTGGTACGTATTATTGCATGAATTGTTGATGCTTGTGTATGCTATATGTGTCAATTATAAACTGTTTATAATCCTTATTCACTGAGCGTGTGACTCACCCATTCATACAAAACATTTTCAGATTCAGGTGAAGATCAAGGAGCAAATCCTTCCGTTCCTCCAAGTTCTTAGACTTGGTGAGCCTCAAGGTTTAGAGGCGTATGTTTTAGTAGTTGCTTCCGTAGTGTTCTCCATAAGATTACAAACAGTGTTAAGTCTGTTATGTGTATGTGATGTAGTCTAATTAAGACTTATTGAACCTTTGAGGTGTTATTTTGATTTCCGAGTTATGTATGTTGTTATGGCAGGGTTACATGTGTAGTGGGTATAGGGATGATACTTTAAAGACCCTATTATATTATGGATTTTATACGTGATGTGTGTTATTAAAGTAGCTGTGGTTGTTGTTGTTTAGCTTGATACTGTGTGGAATCCAGGTTAAGGCTGACATGGGACTTGGTGTCCCATGTGCCGGTCACGGATCCGAGTTGGGTCGTGACAGTGTTACATTCCCCCCTCCTAAAAAGAAGTTTCGTCCCCGAAACTTGTACCTTCAAACAGGAAAGGGTACTTCTTGCGCATATCTGACTCTAACTCCCACGTGTGATTCTCAAGCGCTCTTGTTCCCCATGCGACTCGTACCAGATGTATATCCCTCTGCCGGGTTTGTTTCACTCTGCGATCAACGATCTTGATCGCTGGGAGTTCAAACGTCAAATACTCTCTTAATTGTATGGGTTCCGGTTCGAGCACATGCTCAGGCGAAGCCTGATACTTTTGCAGTTGAGAGACATGAAATACATCATGAAGGTTTGACAGGTTTGGTGGTAAGGCTATTCTGTAGGCTACTGGCCCTATTCTCTCAAGGATCTAGAATGGTCCTACGTACTTAGGGCTCAGTTTTCTCACTCCTAGTGTTCTACCCAACCCGGTAGCAGGTGTAGCTCTCAAAAATACATGGTCACCCTCCTCGAATTCTAGTGCGTGTCGTCGTTGGTCGGCATAACTCTTCTGCCTGCTCTGAGCGGTCATCATCTTTTCTCTTATCATCTTAACTTTTTCTGCGGTTTGCTGAACGAGTTCAGGTCCTATCAGGTACTCTTCCTTTGAATCATTCCAACAAAGAGGGGATTGACACCTTCGACCGTATAGAGCCTCATACAGCGCCATCCCAATGCTGCTGTGGAAACTGTTGTTGTAGGCGAACTCTACGATCGGTAGGTGCTCGTCCCAACTGCCTGGCATTTCTAGCACCACTGCTCTTAGCATATCTTCCAAAGTCTGAATAGTTCGCTCGGACTGCCCATCAGTCTGAGGGTGATAAGCCGTACTTAAACTGAGTTTTTTCCCAAAAGCCTGCTGTAGAGCTCTCCAGAATCTTGATGTGAACCTTGGATCCCGATCAGAAACAATGGTGGTTGGCACTCCGTGCAGCCTCACAATCCAAGTTATATACAACTGGGCCAACCTTTCCAAAGGATAATTCATCCGTATTGGCAGAAAATGCGCAGATTTGGGCAACCGGTCAACGATTACCCAAATAGCGTCAACCTTCCGTGGGGTGTGGGGTAGCCCAGATACAAAATCCATAGAGATATGTTCCCACTTCCACTCGGGAATTAGAAGAGGGTTCAACACTCCAGCTAGTTTCTAATGTTCGACCTTGATCTTTTGGCAAGTTAAATAGCTTCCTACGAAGTTTGCTACGTCATTCTTCATTTCTGGCCACCAAAAAGTCTTCTTCAGATCATGATACATCTTAGTCATACCCGGATGGATGGTAAACTGGCTCTTATGGGCTTCCTTAAGAATGTCTTCCTTCAACCCATGTCCTTTTGGTACGCAAATCCTCCCATCGAACTTCCACATTCCGTCAGGTTCTTGGCTAATCTCCTTAACCTTACCCCTCATTCCGGCCTTCATATACTTCTGTAACTCTTCATCACCTTCGTCTTTTTGAGCTTGGAGTATCCTTTGCTTGAAATCACTGGTGATCACCAACTGGTACACCTAGATACTCTTGGGTGTCACCGTTATTCCTACGTTCAAATCTCTCATCTGCTGAATCAACTCTTCTTCCTTAATCATCATCCATGCAACGTGCACTGTCTTCCTACTTAAGGCGTCAGCTACCTTATTGATTCTGCCTGGATGATAGTGCAAGGTGAAGTCAAAGTCCTTGAGGAACTCCATCCATCGTCTTTGCCTCATATTGAGTTCCTTCTGATCAAACAAGTACTTTAAGCTCTTATGATCAGAGAAGACTTTGAACCTCATCCCGTACAAGTGATGCCTCCACATCTTCAATGCTGACACCACGGCAGCCAATTCGAGGTCGTGCGTTGGGTAGTTGAGCTCATGAGGTCGTAACTGCCTTGACCCATAAGCCATGGGCCTCTTGTTTTGCATGAGTACGTACCCAAGGCCTTGTCCAGATGCGTCACAGTACACCTCGAACGGTTGCTCCGGGTCTGGTAGAGCCAGGACTGGTGCAGTAGTCAGCTTCTCTTTCAGCTCCTGAAATTTTTTCTCGCATTCGTCATCCCAATCGAACGACGAGTTCTTTCGGGTTAGCTTGGTCATAGGCGACGCAATGCGAGAAAACCCTTGGATGTACCTTCTGTAATATCCTGCTAGTCCCAGAAAGCTTCTTACTTCCGTCGGAGACGTCGGTCTTTCCCATTCCAGCACTGCCGTCACCTTGGCTGGTTCCACCGCAATGCCGTCCTTTGACACTACGTGTCCCAAAAACTGGACTTCTGACAACAAAAACTCACACTTTGAGAGTTTGGCGTATAACTCCTTCTCCTTGAGGATCTCTAGAACCATCCTCAAGTGCTCCTTATGCTCTTTTTCTGACTTGGAGTAGATCAAAATATCATTTATGAACACCACCACGAACTTGTCTAGGTATTCACGGAATATCCTATTCATGTAGTCCATGAATACGGCGGGTGCGTTGGTCAACCCGAAGGACATGACAGTGAACTCAAAATGTCCGTATCTCGATCTAAACGCTGTCTTTGGGACGTCGGCTTCTCGCACTCTTATCTCATGATAACCGGACCGTAGATCGATCTTATAAAACACAGATGCTCCCTTCAACTGGTCCATATATAAGGTCGTCGATTCTCGGCAGCGGGTACTTGTTCTTGATAGTGACCTTGTTCAACTGCCGGTAGTCGATGCACAACCTTATGGTCCCATCCTTTTTCTTCACGAACAGCACTAGAGCTCCCCAGGGTGATGCACTTGGATAGATGAATCTCTTTGCGAACAGCTCCTCTAACTGCTCCTTCAACTCTTTTAACTCGGGAGGGGCCATACGGTAAGGGGCTACAGACACTGGTCCCGTCCCAGGAACTAGATCGATGGTAAACTCTACTTCTCGCTCTGGTCGGTAACCGGGGATATCTTCGGTAACCGGGGATATTTTCTACAACAAAGTAATAGAATGTTGTTGTAAGCTCCAGAACCCTTCTGAGAGAATTAAGCATAATTCTCTTAGAGTTATGAAAGTTTTAATGATAACAAGGTAAGCCATAAGTATAAAATTTTACTTAAGGTTTTGTTAATTTGTGCGCTAAGTGTCTCAGAAAGCTTTAAATTATTGCAATGCCATGAGCAAAGATCAAGACAAAACATCAAGTAGCCTTGAAACCAATTGACAAAATCATAGCGCCAAAGATATCAGAAAGGATGTCTCAGAAGTGCTGAAGGTGAAAACATGTTTCTGAGGAAAGAACACTGTCGCCTCAGAAAGGTCTCAGAAGACCTTGCGACTAGTAGTTCTCAGAAGGGTCTTCCCTCAGAAGGTTCGCCTCAGAAGTCCGTACAACTCTTAGAAGGTTGGACTCAGAAGCAACCAAGTGTCTGGACTCAAGGAAGTGCAAACAGTCTCAGAAAGCTCGCTACAACTAGCCAAGGAAGTGGGAACACGCGCACTGTGCAGTTCTGAAAAGTTCCTCATTTTACGCTAACTGTAGCAGGGAGCCGTTCTGAAAAGGACACAGCCACATAAGCAAAGTGAAAGCTTCTAATTTCGCGGCTCTTTGATGCCTATATATATGAGTTCAATTCCAGAGCAATGTGACGAAAAACTCTTGCGCTAAAACTCTTGATTAAACGTGCCAAAACTCTGTTGAATTGAAAATCATTTTGCGAAAACTTAGAACTTTCTCAGAAAGACAATTTTTACGAAATTGTTCTTCTAACTTTGCAAAATCTTCTAGTTCTGAATTGGTGTAAATTCTTACATTTGTAAGTTAATTCTAGAAGTCTACTAAGTGTAAAACTAGGTTTGTAACTTAGTCTTGGTAGTTGTTTTCGATCAAATCAAACCTTCGAAAAACGCTAAGTCCTTCTTTGTGTGAAGGAAAGTTTAAGTCCTCTGGTGTTTGAGGCAAAGTTCAAAGTCCTTAATTGATTAAGGCAAGGAAGTCCTCTAGTGTGAGGCAAGGAAATCCACTTCGGGTTGTGAAGTGGTGGAAGTCCTTTACTTGGTAAAGGCAGTGTTGTCTGAGAAGGCACATTAAGAAGAATATCTAAGAACTCTCAACTGAAGGTTGAGGACTGGAGTAGGTTGGTTATAACCGAACCAGTATAAAACTCTTTGTGTTAAGCTTTTCTCTTTTACTCTTTAACTGCATAAAGCTTTGAGAAAAACTCAACCACGGTTTTAATTAAGAGGTCTTGTGAAAACATTACTGATTAAAATCAGAAAGCGTTTAAAAGATTATAACTCAAAGTCATTTTCTTAAGACTACTCAGATAGGAACTTTCTTAGAAAGACTAAGTTCTCAGAAACTTAATCTTCTCAGAAAGCTATTTCCGCTGCAAGCTCTTAAATCCACCTTCTGAGTAAAAACAGCTTTCTAAGTAAAAGTTTTAAAAGGTAATTTTCAAAACTTGCACGATTCAACCCCCCCTTCTCGTGCACACATACACTTTCAGTTGTTACTTCTTCAATTGAAAAATTACCCAACATATTTGTCTTTTGATAATAATACATCCAAATAGAGACTTAATATTTACTGGAGTAGTTATATGTAGCTTGGAATTAATACATAATTAGAATGAATATGAGTCAATGTTCATATCATAATTTAAAGGATTCATTTTTATTAAATTTCTTTTATTAGTCCCTAATAATTAATAAATAAGTCATATTGGTCCCTCGAACTAACGGAAGCCGTTTAGGGACTAACGGTTGTCCGAAAATTGAAATTGTCACGGACTAACTTGTTCTCAATGTCAGGGACTACCTTGTCCACCGCAAAAATTGTCAGGGACTAACTTGGGGGTTTACTCTTTATTTTATTTTATTTTATGTGCCTATGTGTGTATTTTAATTTATATTTAAATATTAGAAAAATTATATGAGCATTATAGTATTATTTGGGGGGATCTCGAGTGTTTTAGTAATTTAAGTGACGGTGGGCCCCACAATGACTCTTGACCTAGGCACTCCCGATATAAACACTAGTAACCCTCTCCAATTGAGAAAAACACTCTCCTCCTTCTTCTGAGCCGCCATAGCTATCTTTCTCTCAAGAGCTCCCTAAGCCATTGATACTCCAAACCACGAAACACCCATCAAACCTCACCCAATCCAGAAAATAAATTCATATTCTTAATCCTCTCATCAAGCCGGAGCTTTCTACCGATTCTGTTTCTCCGTTAAGAGTCTCCGGCGTCACCGGACCGTTCGTGGGGCTAGAGAGAGAGGTTTCCAACGAGAGCAACGTCGGGAAAAACGGGGTTTCTCTTTGCATTCTAGCATTTTGTCTTCAAGAGGTAGGGGTTAGGCATTCTATTTTCATGCATATTGATGATGATTTTATGAGATTAATTTGATAGTCGTTTTTCCCATTAGGGATTTTTGTGCCTTGTTATTATTATTATTATTATTATGTTACGTAGATATAGCATATATATATATATATATATATATGCGTATGGCAGCGTGCGAGCATGCTTGGTTTTTACTTTCTTGAGCGAGCATTCTATATATATATATATTTATTTATTCGGTATTGATCAATCGATCGAAAGCTGATGGAATTGTTTGCGTAAAATTAAAGGAAGAAAAGCTCCTGATAACTACTGCTGTTATGTTATATTGAAACACCTAGTACCTAGGAACTTACTACTGCTACGTACTATATTAATATAGCAGAACTAACACTAATTATTAACAACAAATATTAGTATACAACATACATTAAGTACTACTTAAAAATTCATTACATAATATTATATTCAAAGAATTCTGACCACCATCATTTTCCATTATTTTAATTTGTCTCCCCAGATTTTGATTCATCTGGTCCAAATCATTTGCTCTTATATGATTTTACACATGAATGTTGAACCTAAGTTGTACTGTCACATGTATGTAGGATATATATATAAATAAAAAAGGATAGTTTACTAGTATATGTATATTACTATTACATATTATTATTACATAAACTTATACCTATTAGCATGTATATTAGTTAATAATAGGTAGATAACAGATAGAAATAATAATAATAATATGATAATGATAGTAATATTAATAGGGAAGACAATAATAAAATATTAACCCTAATAGTAATAATAAAAGAATAATATAGTAAGAACAACAACATGTATAATATATGATATGTAATGATAATAGTAATAGTAACAATAATAGTATAGAAGACAAGATTGGTGATGAATAAAATATAAGAGTTTACAAGATACTTAAGGGTAGAGTACAAAGTACAAGTAAAACTAGAATAAAGTATAAGTAAGAAATAATAATAAAATAAACGAGACCATATGACATGAAAGGTATAGAAGCACTGAGAATAATATTTATAAGTAGTTGTATATCATGTTTATTTGATAAGGAGTTGTATTTATTTATTCTCCATGATGTCAGAGTAAGTAAGTGTATGTGCTATGTTTATTCCATGATGTTAAAGAGTATAAATTGATATGTTTTTACCTTTTTATGCTCCCTAATGCGTTATACGACTTGTGTATTTGAATATATAATTATTTATCAGATATATATGTTATACTGAGTATATGTGTTGTTTTTATGATGAGTTAAATTGTTGACATGATTATATGATTTATATAATGATTAATGATGAGATATATGTGATGAATGTTATATGCCTATGATTATGTAATGTTAAAGTTTAATAACCAAAACGCGCTCAGTGACGCTATGTTAAAACGTCACGAAGTGACGCTATGTTGAAACGCCACTGGGTGACGCTATGTTAAAACGTCATAAAGTGACGCTATGTTAAAGGATTACCCCCCTCTCCCCATTAGTTTAGGATGAGCTCATGCCTAGGGGCCGATGATGTGGAGGATAGGAAAGGAGGGCAGTTATGTCTCACAGTTAAAGAAAGATAAAGATGCTTAACATGTTAATATGTATTTTCTTTATGATGTATTTATTGTATATGATTTGAGGGCACTAGCACACTACACAGAGACCTTTAATTATGATATGTTTTATGTATTAAATAAAATGAACAAGACGCACTTAGGTAGTAGTTCCGAGACAAGATTGTTTTGAAACTAATATTTGAAATGAATTCATTCATGCTCACTTATTTAATTAATAAACTCGGAGCGGCTCCCCTACTGAGTTACTTTCAAGTACTCACCCCACGTTATTTCAAACATTTTAGACAATGAGCACCAGCAGGACGACGGAGCGAGCTTGGAACCCGCGCAGCCTTAGTTTTAGCTTCCGCATTATTTATTAGACATTATTATTTGAGTTAATTCTTTATGGATTTATTATTATTCTCTAGTTTATGTTTTTGAGACCGGACCTTTGTTAGCCGGAAAGTACTATTTTATTTATGGATTGCATTTGTGGAGTCTTGTGAGTCTCTGTTTTAGGCTCATGAGATAACACTATTATCATTACTTGATGTATGTTTTGGGAGATTACATGGTTGATTTATTTATATTGAAGTATTATTCAGACTATATTATGTTACGAGTATTATCGCTTATTTATTACGCAAGGCCCTTTTTTTTATATTCCGCACAAATGTTTTCGAAAGTTCTCCCACATATTTTCCGCGTATATTTATTTTAAATATAAAGATAATATATGATAACAGGAAGTAACCCTTATGAAATAGCCTAAAATGACTTAAGCATTAAGGGCTATCTAGTAGGGTGCTACATTTTGGTATCAGAGCAGGTCTATCCTACAGGGCTTGGGGTAATGGACCTGTTATGCTATTATAGCATGTACGGTAGCTATATCATGTGCAAAGCCTCTTATGTGTCTTAGTTAGTGTTGAGGTTCATGATCGTTTAGCTTAACTGTCAGAGTAACTGTGCATACCTAGCATTGATATGGAGCCTAATCAACTCGATGTTGACTGTTTTGTGTGCACAGGGACATGGCACCTAGTAGACGTAATAGGGACGATGCTGACGACCACAAGGATGCAGGACAGGACAACAATGTTACTCCTGAGGCTTTCATGGAGATGGCCAAGGCCATGCACCGCATGGTGGACCACATGACCCAGCAGCGCACTACTCCGCCTACAGCACCACCTGCGGGTAACGGCAACGACAACTCACACTTTGCTGATTTTAAGAGGGCTAATTCCTCTCCTTTTCTCGGCACTACGAACCCTTCTGAAGCTAAGGATTGGTTGAGGGGTATTGAGGATATCTTCACCGTGGTCCAGTGAACGGAGGTTCAGAAGACACAGTTAGCCACATTCATGCTACAGATGGAAGCATGCTCCTGGTGGAATGACGCTCGTCGCGCTCCTGATGCGGTGGGTGTAGCTATCACATAGGACATGTTTAGAGACATGTTCTATGATAAGTACTTTCCTGACACTGTTCGTCAGGATAAGGAGATGGAGTTTCTGGATCTCCGTCAGGGCACCATGACCATCCCTAAGTACATCGCCAAGTTTGAGGAGCTCATCAGGTTTTCAGAGATCTATCAGGAGAACCCGAAGGAGAGCTGGAAGTGCATGAAGTTCTGTGCTGGGCTTAACCAAGACATCAAGAGGATGGTTAAGCACATGAAGATCAGAAACTACAGAGAGATGGTGGACACCTGCCGGATAGTAGAGGAGACGAGCCGTCCAGTGGCTCCACAGAGGGTCGAGACTCAGAAGAGGGGTGCAGCACCTCAGCAGACCAGTCACGCCGCCCCTGCTCTCTACCAGCCTTATGGTCCGTCACCCAGGACCCAGCCTCAGCCTCGACCACCCCAGTAGCAGCAGCAGCAGCGCCCAGCAGCGACGACACCCTGGGCACTACCCGCTCTGCCACCATGTGCCACGTGTGGAAAGCTTCACACTGGGCGTGTCGCCTCGGTCAGAACATTTGTTATTGCTGCGGCCAGTCAGGCCATTATGTCAAGGATTGCAAGTGGATGGGATTCCAACCTTCTTCCTCCTCTAGGCCACAACATCAGGGGCACGTGTTCACAGTGGGTGCAGAGAACGTGGAGCAATCAGATGATCCCATCAGGGGTAAGAGTTTATGTTTTTCTTGTTTAATGTATCACGGTGATGACTAGCCTTAATCATCATTGTTTGGAAACCCATTTAGTGCGCGAGTACGGTGGGAATTGTGTGATGCATGTCTAGGCCTGGCGCTAAGCTACTTGTAGTTTTGTTAAGGTCTAGATGAGGTTGGTTAGGGATAGTCGACCTTGGTTAAGGGTTGACTGCCTTGGCTAGTTGACCATGGATGTTTACTCATCTCTGGTTGATCTTGGCCTCCATATGTTTTCCTGTGTGTTAATCACACCCTTGTTTTGTTTAGAAAACGAAGTGAGAAGTGTTTTCAAAAAGGGTTTTTCATGTTAGCTACAAGACCAGTTTTCAAACTTGTTTTTCGCCCTCGTTTTCAAAAGGATGTTTCGTGAAAATGATTTCGATAAACAAGAATGTTTTCGTTTCGACCTCTTTCACAGCCTCGGTGGGATTACCCTTAGGAAGGTTTCACCCCTTTAGTTGGACCCTTACACCTTTACTAGGTTTCCGTCTCTGCCAACCACCAAACACATTTGTTGACCATGTCACGTCCCAATGCTTTCAGTATAAAAGGAAAAAAAAAAAAACCTTGCCTACTCACACCGTTTGCACGACCCTAGAGAGAGAGACCACACTCCCCATATATAGCCTACATCTCCTTAGAAAAACTCTTCGACTACTCACATGTGAACCCACACAGACCCTACTACTACAAGCCACCCCATATATTCCGACTCTACCGAACCTCAGAATCCATTAGTCTCCCAACATCACATGTCGTTAGTGAGACCTAATAGAATCCTTGAGAAGCCATGTGAGAGATAGTTTTACCGTACCCCATCATGTCATCACGAGCACATTTCTCCTAGTGGCTTTGGATGTACGTCGGAGATGTTCAAACCTCTTCTCTTGTTTTGTTTTCAAGTGATTGCGAAAGTTTGTTAAAATGACGCTTGGTTTTCAACTTGGGTTTTAGAAAATGTAACATCCCAATTTATTAACTATGCCATGAACATAATTAACAATTTGAAATGTTACACAACACCCAAAAACCCCACGTTTTTTTTTTTGATAAATAAGTAAAAACACATTTTCGCAAACCCCCGTAAACGATAAATCGATAGCGAGACTCAAAAGCCATGACCAATCAGATTTAATAGCACGATTAGATATCCTGGATAAGCATCTAGAGCAATGATAGAAAATACTGATAATATAATGTAATAAAGGCCCATACAGCAAATGGCCATGATATTACAACTTAATATAAGCATCCGAAAGGAATGTAGCAAGGTTCTAAAGTATCAAGATCCTGTTTAATACATATAGAGCATTTAAAGGAGCTGACATGATAAAAAAGACAAGTCTAAATCCCTGGTCCGAATATACAAAAGAGGACTCAGGTAAAACTGTAGTTTGTCAACATATACATACCAAAGAGTCAAATCCCACGCAGGGGTACAAAAAGCTCGATAAAATATCTTATAAACAAAAAGGAAAGAAGTAAGGGTCAGTTGCACATCAGTCAGGGGGGTCACGGCCGGCGCATCATGTAACACCCTTGCCTTAAACATATTATTATTAGTTAGAAATTAACAACTAAATATCAATATAATTATTGCGATAATTTTGTATGAGGTATCATTATTACGTTTATAACATAATTACATACGTGTATTAAACAATAAAGTAACCCTTTGAGTATCATTAGAGAGAAAAATAGGTCAAACCATACTCACCCGATTATTACCAAATTTACCACACCTATCCTACACATTTTTCTTGACCACCCTATAGGTGAATATACACCATCACACCACTCGGAACCATAAAACACTCACATCTTATTTTTCCCGGAGTATCAGTGTACGTGGCTTGTGCAGAGAAGTCATCTGACTTCTTTTTGGTGCCTCGGAGTTTTGCTGGAAGCCACGACCTGCTAGCCCTGACTCCACCTTGTAACACCACCTACTTGCACCATGAGACGGAGCCACCACCAGCTTGAGCTTCCTTCGAAGGAGGGAAAGCTTTCTTTATAATTAGAAAAGCCTCGTGCAATTGAAAGACACAAACACTCCGAACACTCACATTACTCTGTAAAAATCAATTCAGACAAAACTCTTCGTTACGTTCCCTCGTTCATTTTCACAAGTGAGTTGCTCTGTTCTTCTTCTTTTAACAAAATAGAATCTGATACATGTTATTGTTCATAACTATGCATATAACTCATCCATGATTAAACTAAACTGATGGCTTTTGGTTTTCATACACATGTCTATGATGTTTGCAAGTCCAATTTGTATGATTCTTTGAGTGTTGAATCTGATTAATGCGTTAGAACAAGGCATGTTAACTAAAAAGATAAAGAATCTGACTTCAAATTGTTTCTGAAACTATATAAAAGTAACTGGTGGTATGTTTACATGCAGGCATATGCCAAAAGTAAAATATAAACTGGTTTTTAGATGTGTGTGTGACTATTTTCTTTGAGATTTGAATAATTGTTTAACCAGTTCCATAAATTCATAAAGCCTCAAGAATAATAAATGATGATAAGAAGATTTAATAGTTTAGATAGAAATTTGAGTTAAGGAGTTACACAGAAACTACTTCATGCACTACATAGAGTAGGCGTTGCGCGCAGCACACGGGCGCGGGGCGCCCAGGACGCGCAAGGCGCACAGACGCAGCACGGGCGCGGGGCGCCCAGGGCGCGCAAGGCGCGCGGACGCAGGACGCGCAGGGGCGCGGGGCGCCCAGGGCGCGCAAGGCGCGCAGACGCAGGACGCGCACGGGCGCGGGGCGCCCAGGGCGCGCAAGGCGCGGGACGCGCACGGGCGCAGGGCGCCCAGGGCGCGCAAGGCGCGGGACGCGCACGGGCGCAGGGCGCCCAGGGCGCAAGGCGCGGGGCGCGCACGGGCGCGGAGCGCGCGCAGGGCGCTGGGCGCGCAGGGCGCGGGCGCGGGCGTGCGCTGGCGCTGGGAGCTGGCGTGCGAGGCACGCAGGGCGCTGGGAATCGCGCGGTCGTGGCCTGCCATGCGCTGAGTCGATTCCTAGTACACCGAGACTAGACCAATTCCTCTAATTTATTTTTATGATCAATAAAACTACGAAATATTTTTATAATTATTTCTTAAAACTAGTAGCAGTACTATTAAATATACAGAACAAGGCAATACCAGTATATATATGTATATATGTGCTGTGAGAACTGAGAAGCTTATAACTAAATCAAATATAATTACTATTGGTATGCAACGATGTTACTACACGATAGTATTACCGAGTGATCAAGATATCTGCTGCTGTTATATACTGAATCTGTAAATTAGAATGATAATGTGAAATGGTAATGTATAAGACTGTACTCATGCATGATGGTTGTACTGTTCTTGAGATTGTATTATGGATTGCATGAACGACTCGGTGGAATTCCTGGAATTGTCCGGACGAGTACCCGAGGATGCTACACGTGTTTGTTAAACTATAACTGCTGCTTGTTATATCCGTTCGATTGAATTTCTGGTTAGCTTGGATCCAGCCATCTAATCGACTAGATGGTGGTGCATTGGACCTACGGGACATGTGGACTAGATGGCAGAGGATTCTTTGACACGAGACACCTCCGAATCAAGGAACCTTTAAAGTTTAGGCGAGAACGGAGCCGTGGTCAAGGTCAAGACTTTACGGTCTAGGACTCAGAGCATATTTGAGGAACACATAGTCCCAACTTGCATATGATACCACGGCCGGGCCGTGATGCCGAATTGTGTTATCCGAGGAGTTAGAGTTTCCATGGCTGGGCCATGATGCCGGACTTGCAATCCGAGGATTTTTATGACCGGATACACATTCGAGGGTTATAGTGTACACTTACATGAAAAGTGGAGAAACTGCTAACCTTCAATTCAACGAACGAAGAAATATCAAATGTGAGGCATGGACCAGTAGACTCGTAGTACGGCCTATGAGGAAATGGTGAAACCAACCTTATAGTTGATATTTACGTAGGTTGCTAGAAATGCGAGAACCTAGTGAAAACGTAGACTCCCTTAGAAACGGATCCTTAAGATGTTTGATCAATCAAGGTAAAAGACTCATAGTTTTGAAATTAGTACCATCTTTTGAAAAGAAAGAGTATTACTTTGATTGACTAGAATTGTCATACGAGCACGTTGATCCGTGTGCTTTACGCAACTCACTAAGACTCCCGAGTCTTACCCTCTCTTTCTTTCGTATGTTAAATTCTAGATGGGTCAGCTTCCACCCCCTCCACGTAGACCTTATGTTTTTGGAATCTCTACGTACGACCCAGAGACCGGCTTGATTTCGGTTACGCACCACGTCCCTGGTACCACACAATTCTTCTTATCGGATCTCACACGAAGGTTTCCAGCCCCTCGACATGACGCAGCTCCAGCTCAGGCAGCATCTCCACCACCACCACCACCAGCGGAGGAGGACCCGGTCGAGGCAGAGGACTCAGACCCAGAGGAGGAACCCGAGCCTAATTATGTACCTGGCGAGCCTGGAGCAGTTTTATCAGAGGAGGAGGATCCCGAAGAAGACATACTAGAGGGTGAGGAGCAGCAGTAGACAGTCGAGCGGTCGTATAGTGGAGATTTCTTTTGTTTAGTAGTTAGTCGCCTCATTTTGAGTTGTACCACTGAGTAAGCGGCAGTGCTCCTCAGTGTAGGTTGAGGTTTTGATTCTGTACATGCACTTTCATCAGATATTGGTCCAATTCAGTATACAGAGGGCCATTTATGTACACATATATTACCTTTATGTCCTGGTTACATTTCTATATAAGTATTCCCAGTACATGGTCTATTATATTAGGAACCTAATGTCATGGCTTATTGAGTTTTACCCCGTTTACCATATCTCTATTCTGTATATGTATAAAAAAAAAAAAAGTGATGTTTCGAGTTGTTAATCTTAACCATGGCAAGGTTGATAAATCGGGATGTTACACATCACCTACTAGCACTCCCGGTATCCTCGCTCATGTCTGAGCCCGCGGCAGGGAAGGCGCCTCAGACTCCACCAAAATGTAGTCAACGTCTGGCCAGGTATCCGCCGAGTCATCACTCTGGTAGCCCTCGTCCTCATCTGGGTCCGACTGTACCGACTCTGACACGGGAGAAGGTGGCGGAGGTGGCAGTGGAGAGGCAGGCGCACGAGTCGGCGCTGGAGCTGGGGCAGGAACAGGGGCAGAAGTGGGGTACCTTGCAACAAGTTCTAGGATGAAGAAATGATGTACCCCCGAGATGGTAGACGCGACTGTCACCGCACCACTGGCCCGCGTGTAGCTGGCTCAAGCGAAATCATATGTCTCGTGGCGCGGGGGGGCGGCAGCGGCTGCTCCATCTAGAATCGAATCAACGGAAAAGAGAGCGTAAGACAGAGATGTCTTAGTGAGTTACATTGAGCACACGGATCTACGTGCTCGATGTTATCGATTCTAGCCAGTCAAAGTAATACTTGCATAAAACTGAACTTTAACTTTCTCGAAAACTCAAGTGCTTACTTTGACTGGACCAAACAACTTAATGATCCGTTTCTAAGGGAACCTAAGGGTCTTCTAAGTTCTCGCGGTTCCTCCAAGTACAAATAAAACTCACCCTCTCGTATACCATTACAGCCGACCATATCAGTTCATACTTAGTACTCACCAAATCAGATTCTAACAACAAATATAAATTATGATTCAACAGGTCATATTTTCTCAACATCATTCATTCCAGAAACACATACAATAAGACACTTCAAATTGGCATATCCGATCTCACCCAACTTCCCAGATATCCACTACAACCTTGAGGCGGATTCGAATACACCCAGCTCCTAGATACCCTCTAATGGCGTATTCGAATGCACCCAACTCCTGAATAGCCGAGAACGGCATACTCGAATCCAGCCAACTCCTCAGTAGCCAAGAACGGCGTACTCGAATCCACCCAACTCCTAAGTAGCCAAGAACAGCGTACTCGAATCCACCCAACTCCTAAGTAGCCATCAAACACTTAAATCTTCCAACTCAGTACAACCATACGCAAAAATATACAAGTCTCTACATATTCAGCTTAATAGTCACTTAATTATGTGCATTATAGAACATATAACCAAATCAACCTTCACACGCTATTACACGTACTTTCTTTATGAACCTTAATAATTTTCTCCTTAAGCATCAAGATTTCACAAATCAGAATTCTAACACACGGGTATGAGCACTCAACATAATAAACTCCCTTTTTCTATTCATTCTTGCCTTTCATTGATCTAGAGGTTACAACACACCATTTTACGAATCTTATCCTTTGAATTAAAATGTTTGAAATACTTCCTCTAAGACTCATTATAATTATCTTAAACTTGGCAACCACTTTATTCACAAGACATATAACCCTTTCACAAAAGCATTTCAAGTGTACGTATCCTCTTTCAAAGAATTCCCACTTTTAACCAAATCAAATCATACTATTATATATATATATATATATATATATATATATATATATATTCTCAAGGTTTAGACAATTATTTAACCCTCATATAACATGTTTTCTCAAGATTCAACGTACTTTTACAAGTAGAAATTAGTTTCGGAAAACGGGGAAACACAGAGTTGCAAACTGTCCCTGACACTGAGTCGACCGCTGGGGCGGTCTGCCACCCCTGGGGCGGTCATGACCGCCTGGGAGGTCCCGTCACCGCTGGGCGGTAGCGTCAGCGTCGTCTTCCCCAGAGCGCGAAGCAGACCGCTAGGGCGGTTGCGCCACCGCCTGGGCGGCCCGATTCTGCAGAAACGCAGAAACAGAGCTCCAAGCTCTGCTCCACCATTCCAAACCTCATCCTTTACACTTGACACATCAGAAATGTCCGAAAACACTCACCCACACACACATGCAAACTCTTCAGAGCCCAAAATTCAAACCCACACACATGCAAGCTCAAGACATGCAACCTCAACTCAATACACTATCATCAGCCATGGTTATAGAACGCAACAGCAAGAACTCGAATTTAAAGCCTAAGAAACCAATCACACAGCAAGATTCAGCCACATACAAGAGCAAAACCAACACACCAAGAGATAGTATGAGTAACTCACAAAGTTTCTTTGAGCAAGAAGTAAGAGGAATGGGTTGGTGGTGGCTTCTCTTGAGCTCCAAGAGGCTGGCCGAAAATGGTGAGAAGAGGAGGGAGGAGAGCTTCTGAGTTTTCTCTTTTTCTTGTGTGAAATGAGAGTGAAAGAAGGGAATGAGAGGAAATGGGTGTGAATGGGGCAAATGGGGGTGTGGCCGAGACTTTAAGCAAGCTAGGGAGGTCTTTGTTTTAAATTTTGTGTTGTGATAGTGTTAAATATCTCTAGGTAGTGAGTATGAGTATGTATTTGAGTAAAAAAATTGCAACCAAAATTTTGTGGTGAGAGTTTAATAAATTTTGGGAAAGCTCAGGGTCCTCAGAAATGGTCCCGATTGTGTTTAGGATTAAGCTCAGTCTCTCTCTCAGGTTACCTCAAACACTCACTAAACATTCAATATATAAATAAGAAAATAGCACATGATCGCTACAAAAATTTCCTCAACATTCTGAGACTCTCAATAAGTCTAAAATAATTATCTCGCTATGTTATAAATTTCACATTATTTTTATATTAAAAGAATTTTACGAAATCCTGAAAATGTGAAATTCAATAATATAGCTCTAAAATCATAACTCCTCAATATTGGTGGAATTATTTTCTAAACACCAATTTGGGACTCTCAAGTAAATATTAAGGTCTCAACAAAATTTTGTAACGATAATTGCCTCTCTCAAGGACTCTCTAGCTCGTACACTAATAATATTAAGCTTGCTTTGCTTCTCAAGCAAACTTAAATTATTATGTCACAACTTAGAGTATACTCACAATATCACACAAATACATGTACACATATATACATACACATCATAAATTCTCATATCACTAATATATGATTATTTATCCTACATATATATAAATGCACCCATATACATATACATATATATACATAAACAAATCATATCTGTGAATAAAAATATAAACATAATTAGTACATATACACATATACATACTTCTAATATTTATAATTCTGAGCATGTATTTCAAAATTATATTTCTTAAGGTTCCAAACAATTTATAGTGAAGCATTTTTTTAATTTTCGGAGAAACAGGACCGTAAGAAGCAATACTGTTCACTTGGATCGCAAGCAGGTCGCCTGGGCGGAGGTACAAGCGCCTGGGCGGTCGCCCGCTGCAGCAGAGTCTGAACTCTGCACTCTGCATTCCCCTTTTAGCTCTCGTTTTACCAAAACCACTCCCAGTCATAACACAGCAGATACCAAAGAATCATTCACATACACATACCAGAAACTTCACTTACACATAACCAAGTAACACACCTTACATGATCTCATCAAAATTCATACACACTAAGGCAATAGCAACGCATTCACACTCAATATACATCATTGAACGCACCTCATACACATACATATATATATATATAGTTCTCATCATCAATCATCACCATCATCAATAAAATAAATTAACATATGCATATATATAAATCTGGTCACCGGGTACCGAAATCCGTACCGACGACTGAAACTACATCAAACTGGAAAATCCCGAATCACGGGTGTTACAAATCTACCCCCCCCCCTAAAAAGAAATTTCGTCCCGAAATTTCAAACCGTAATATCAAAGAGGTGGGGGTACTTGTCTCGCATCTCGGACTCCAAATCCCATGTGTGGTCCTCCAAAGGTCCTTCTCCCCAAGCAACCTTAACCATGGGAATATCCTTCCGGCGGGTTTGTTTAATCTTGCGATCAACAATCTTGGTCACAGGAAGGTCTAGTGTTAGGTTGTCCTTTAACTCAACGATCTCTGGGTCTAATACATGCTCAGGTGAAGCCTGATACTTGCGTAGTTGAGAGACATGAAACACGTCATGGAGGTTGGCCAAGTTTGGTGGAAGGGCTATCTGGTAGGCTGAGGGTCCTACTCTTTTTAGGATTTGGAAAGGCCCAATGAATCTAGGGTTGATTTTTCGAGTTTTTAAGGTTCGCCCTATCCCAGTTGTGGGTACGGCCCGCAAGAACACCTGGTCGCCCTCTTGGAACTCCAGCTCACGTCGCCTTTTATCCGCATAACACTTCTGTCTATCCTGAGTAGCCTTCATTTTGTCCTTAACCATCTTGATCTTCTCAGTAGTCTGCTGCACCAAATCGGGTCCTAGTGACCTTTCCTCTCCGGATTCGTTCCAACAAAGCGGAGATTGACACTTCCGGCCATAAAGAGCCTCATAAGGTGCCATTCCAATACTGGCATGGTGACTATTATTGTATGCAAACTCCACCAAAGGCAGGTGGTATCCCAACTGCCTGGCATTTCCAGAACAACGGCCCTTAGCATATCCTCTAGAGTCTGTATTGTCCGCTCCGATTGGCCGTCCGTTTGGGGTGATACGCGGTGCTCAAGCTCAGCTTAGTACCGAAAGCACGTTGCAATGCTCCCCAAAACCTCGAGGTAAACCTTGAATCTCGGTCGGAGACGATCGATGTAGGCACTCCGTGTAGGCGGATGATCCGAACGATGTACATTTGGGCCAGTTTCTCGAACGGGTAACTCATCCTTATCGGTAAAAAGTGGGCAGATTTGGTCAACCTGTCCACAATGACCCAAATTGCGTCGACTTTCTTCTGAGTCGGGGGTAACCCCGTCACGAAATCCATCGTGATGTGTTCCCATTTCCACTCCGGAATAGGAAGGGGGTTCAGAACTCCGGCTGGCTTCTGATGTTCGGCCTTGATCCTCTGGCAAGTCAAGCATTTACCCACGAATTTCGCTACATCCCTCTTCAATCCAGGCCACCAAAAACGCTCCTTCAGGTCATTATACATCTTCGTCATTCCAGTATGTATGGTGAACTGACTACGATGCGCTTCACGAAGTATATCCTCCCGTAACCCTTGTCCTCTTGGCACGCAAACTCGCCCGTCAAATCTCCATAACCCATCAACTCCTTGTGCAACTCCTTTCATCTTGCCTTGTCGGGCCGCTTCAAGTATCTCCTGAAACTCTCTATCCGTCGGCTCTTGCTGAGCTTCCTCAATCCGTCGCTTGAAATCGCTCGAAATGACCAAATGATGGAACCTAATACTTTTCGGCGTCAAGTCCATGCTGAGATCCATGCTTTCCAGTTGTTGTACTAGTTCCAACTCCTTTATCATCATCCATGCCGCATGCAATCTTTTTCGGCTCAACGCATCAGCTACCACATTGGCCTTTCCAGGGTGGTAGTGAAGCGTGAAGTCGAAGTCTTTAAGGAACTCCATCAAGCGACGTTGTCTCATGTTGAGCTCCTTTTGATCGAACAGGTACTTGAGGCTTTTGTGATCCGAAAATACTTCAAACTTGGTTCCGAAAAGGTGGTGTCTCCACATCTTTAGAGCCGATACCACCGTTGCCAATTCCAGGTCGTGTGTCGGATAGTTGAGTTCGTGCGGTTGGAGTTGTCGCGATCCGTAGGCCACCGGTCTACCTTGCTGCATCAAAACGAAACCTAATCCTCGTCCGGAAGCATCACAGTACACTTCGAATAAGCGTCAATACCGGGGCTAAAGTCAGTCTCTTCTTCAATTCCTAAAAACTTTGCTCACAAGCTTCATTCCACACGAACGGAGCATTCTTCTTGGTAAGCTTTGTCATCGGGGCTGAGATCTGAGAAAACCCTTGAATGAATCTCCGGTAGTACCCCGCAAGTCCTAAGAAACTCCGGATCTCAGTCGCCGTGGTTGGCCGCTCCCACTCTATCACTGCCCTTACCTTTGCCGGGTCCACTGTTATGCCTTCTTGAGATACCACATGTCCCAAGAATTGAATCTCTTTAAGCCAAAACTCACACTTAGAGAGTTTGGCGTACAGTCTCCGATCTGCCAAAACGCTCAGAACCGTCCTCAAGTGCTCGACATGTTCCTCCTCCGACTTGGAATAGACCAAAATGTCGTCGATGAAGACCACCACAAACCGATCCAAGTATTCCCTGAACACCCGATTCATATAGTCCATAAAAACAGCAGGCGCATTTGTGAGTCCGAAGGACATCACCGTGAACTCAAAATGCCCATACCGTAATCTAAAGGCCGTCTTCGGGATGTCGGCTTCCCGAACTCGGATCTGATGGTATCCGGACCGTAGATCTATCTTCGAAAACACGGTTGCTCCCCGTAGTTGGTCAACGAGGTCGTCGATTCGCGGCAACGGGTACTTGTTCTTGATAGTGACCTTGTTCAATTGTCGGTAGTCTATGCACAATCGCATCGATCCATCCTTCTTCCTTACGAACAATACTGGTGCTCCCCATGGTGACGCGCTTGGTCGTATAAACCGCTTCTCTAGCAATTCCTCCAACTGCGCCTTCAGTTCCTTAAGCTCAGCGGGGCCATCCGATACGGGGCGATGGAGATCGGTCCCGCTCCGGAACTAAGTCGATCGAGAACTCCACTTCACGTTCTGGCGGGAACTCCGGTATCTCTTCGGGGAATACTTCCGGAAAATCGCGAACCACCCGGATGTCCTCAACCTCTGCTCTTTACCAATCGTAGTCGAGGCGAACGTGGCGAATTCCTCGGTATCCACCCTAAAATTGTATAGGGATGTTTGGGAACTAGAGGAACCTTCTAAGTTATGGATTCTATTTTGGTCAAGTTTCTCTAGGTCATCGGGGAAAAGGACAGTTTTAGAATCACACACTAACATAACCCGATTTAATCTCAGCCAATCAATTCCTAGATAATGTCTAGCCCAGTTAGGGGTATGCATATCAAATCAGCCCTAAAGGTTCTCCCTAACAAAACAAAAGTGCACCCACAAATGCATGATGAGGTATTAACATGTGAAGAAGTCGGGGTAGATACATGCAAGGTGTATGGTAGGGTAGTAACTGGCAACCTAAGCCTCTCAACGCATGTATTAGCTATAAAAGAATGCGATGCGCCAGAATCATATAAAACAGATAAAACATCACCGGACAACCTACACTCACCTTGGATCAGCTCTCCCGCTGCCCGGGCCTGCTCCGCCGTAACCGCGAACACACGGGCTTGACGAGGCTGTTGCTGGTTTCCTCCTGAGGGCAGAATCTGCATAGTGTCCCTTTGTCCACACGAGAAACAAACTGGGCAGTCCCCAAAATGCTTCAATCCGCATCGACCACAACGGTTCTGTTGTTGCATGAATGGTGCTGGGGGTCTAGCTGCAGGCTCGGCATGGCGAGCAGGTTAAGGTCGCCTAGCCGCATTGGGTCATGGCGGGGGCGGCGGCCTGCTGTTTGTTGTTGTTGCCTCTGCTGCGGTGGGAAGTGCTGCTGGGGTGGCTGAGGGCGGAACTGGGGTTGCCTTGGCAGCACTGGCGCTTTGGGCCTCCCTTGGCGGTGGAGGAAACGAGGGTGGCGCCTCTGGGGGTGCCCGCCGTACTGAACGGGAGGGAGGGCCCCTTGTATCTGGCTAGGACCCGCCTCATCAAACCTCCTCTTTTCCCGGCTCCCGCTCGCCTCAACTCTCCGCTGGGAGCTCTGCTCTTGGGCTATACACATGTTC
>RYYW01000040.1:72575-84325 GCA_013621005.1 Aeschynomene evenia | reverse complement strand
CTAAACCTTCCTAGTGACTAAAATGGAGCCATTGACCAGAGTAAGACAAAATGAAGATAAATACACTCAATTTGCACCAAAATAGGCTCATTACATCATCCTTTGGTTATCTACAACATCCTAGTGACTAAAATGGAGCCATTGACCAAAGTAAGACCAAATGAAGCTCAATACACTCAATTTGGACCAAATACGCTCATTACATCATCCTTTGTTTATCTAAACGTTCCTAGTGACTAACATGGAGCCTTTGTCCAGAGTAAGACCAAATGAAGCTCAATACACTCAATTAGCACCAAAATAGGCTCATTACATCATCCTTTGGTTATCTACAACATCCTAGTGACTAAAATGGACCCATTGACCAAAGTAAGATCAAATGAAGCTCAATACACTCAATTAGGACCAAAATTGGCTCATTATATCATCCTTTGATTATCTACAACATCCTAGTGACTAAAATGGAGCCATTGACCAAAGTAAGACCAAATGAAGCTCAATACACTCAATTAGGACCACAATCGGCTCATTACATCATCCTTTGTTTATCTAAACCTTCCTAGTGACTAAAATGGAGCCATTGACCAAAGTAAGACCAAATGAAGCTCAATACACTTAATTAGGACCAAAATAGGCTCATTACATCATCCTTTGGTTATCTACAACATCCTAGTGACTAAAATGGAGCCATTGACCAAAGTAAGATCAAATGAAGCTCAATACACTTAATTAGGACCAAAATAGGCTCATTACATCATCCTTTGGTTATCTACAACATCCTAGTGACTAAAATGGAGCCATTGACAAAAGTAAGACCAAATGAAACTCAATACACTCAATTACGACCAAATAGGCTCATTACATCCTTTGTTTATCTAAACCTTCCTAGTGACTAAAATGGAGCCATTGACCAGAGTAAGACAAAATGAAGATAAATACACTCAATTTGCACCAAAATAGGCTCATTACATCATCCTTTTGTTATCTACAACATCCTAGTGACTAAAATGGAGCCATTGACCAAAGTAAGACCAAATGAAGCTCAATACACTCAATTTGGACCAAAATAGGCTCATTACATCATCCTTTGTTTATCTAAACGTTCCTAGTGACTAACATGGAGCTTTGTCCAGAGTAAGACCAAATGAAGCTCAATACACTCAATTAGCACCAAAATAGGCTCATTACATCATCGTTTGGTTATCTACAACATCCTAGTGACTAAAATGAAACCATTGATTAAAGAAAGACCAAATGAAGCTCAATACACTCAATTAGGACCAAAATAGGCTCATTACATTATCCTTTGTTTATCTAAACCTTCCTAGTGACTAAAATGGACCCATTGACCAAAGTAAGACCAAATGAAGCTCAATACACTCAATTAGGACCAAAATAGGCACATTACATCATCCTTTGTTTATCTAAACCTTCCTAGTGACTAAAATGGAGCCTTGACCAGAGTAAGACCAAATGAAGCTCAATACACTCAATTAGGACCAAAATAGGCACATTACATCATCCTTTGTTTATCTAAACCTTCCTAGTGACTAAAATAGAGCCATTGACCAAAGTAAGACCAAATGAAGCTCAATACACTCCGTTAGGACCAAAATAGGCTCATTACATCATCCTTTGTTTATCTAAACCTTCCTAGTGACTACAATGGAGGCATTTGACCAGAGTAAGACAAAATGAAGCTCAATACACTCAATTTGCACCAAAATAGGCTCATTACATCATGCTTTGGTTATCTACAACATCCTAGTAACTAAAATGGACCCATTGACCAAAGTAAGACCAAATGAAGCTCAATACACTCAATTAGGACCAAAATAGGCTCATTACATCATCCTTTGTTTATCTAAACCTTCCTAGTGACTAAAATGGAGCCTTTGACCAGAGTAAGACCAAATGAAGCTCAATACACTCAATTAGCACCAAAATAGGCTCATTACATCATCCTTTGGTTATCTACAACATCCTAGTGACTAAAATGGAGCCATTGATTAATGTAAGGCCAAATGAAGCTCAATACACTCAATTAGGACCAAAATAGGCTCATTACATTATCCTTTGTTTATCTAAACCTTCCTAGTGACTAAAATGGACCCATTGACCAAAGTAAGACCAAATGAAGCTCAATACACTCAATTAGGACCAAAATAGGCACATTACATCATCCTTTGTTTATCTAAACCTTCCCAGTGACTAAAATGGAGCCTTTGACCAGAGTAAGACCAAATGAAGCTCAATAGACTCAATTAGCACCAAAATAGGCTCATTACATCTGTAAGCTCCCAGAACCCTTCTGAGAGAATTAAGCATAATTCTCTTAGAGTTATGAAAGTTTTAATGATAACAAGGTAAGCCATAAGTATAAAATTTTACTTAAGGTTTTGCTAATATGTGCGCTGAGTGTCTCAGAAAGCTTTAAATTATTGCAATGCCATGAGCAAAGATCAAGACAAAACATCAAGTAGCCTTGAAACCAATTGACAAAATCATAGCGCCAAAGATATCAGAAAGGATGTCTCAGAAGCGCTGAAGGTGAAAACATGTTTCTGAGGAAAGAACACTGTCGCCTCAGAAAGGTCTCAGAAGACCTTGCGACTAGTAGTTCTCAGAAGGGTCTTCCCTCAGAAGGTTCGCCTCAGAAGTCCGTACAACTCTTAGAAGGTTGGACTCAGAAGCAACCAAGTGTCTGGACTCAAGGAAGTGCAAACAGTCTCAGAAAGCTTGCTACAACTAGCCAAGGAAGTGGGAACACGCGCACTGTGCAGTTCTGAAAAGTTCCTCATTTTACGCTGACTGTAGCAGGGAGCCGTTCTGAAAAAGACACAGCCACATAAGCAAAGTGAAAGCTTCTAATTTCGCGGCTCTTTGATGCCTATATATATGAGTTCAATTCCAGAGCAATGCGACGAAACTCTTGCGATAAAAATCTTGATTAAACGTGCCAAAACTCTGTTGAATTGAAAATCATTTGCGAAAACTTAGAACTTTCTCAGAAAGACAATTTTTACGAAATTGTTTCTCTAACTTTGCAAAATCTTCTAGTTCTGAATTGGTGTAAATTCTTACTTTTGTAAGTTAATTCTAGAAGTCTACTAAGTGTAAAACTAGGTTTGTAACTTAGTCTTGGTAGTTATTTTCGATCAAATCAAACCTTCGAAAAACGCTAAGTCCTTCTTTGTGTGAAGGCAAGTTTAAGTCCTCTGGTGTTTGAGGCAAAGTTCGAAGTCCTTAAGTGTTTAAGGCAAGGAAGTCCTCTGTTGTGAGGCAAGGAAGTCCTTAAGTATTTAAGGCAAAGAAGTCCTCTAGAGTGAGGCAAGGAAATCCACTTCGGGTTGTGAAGTGGTGGAAGTCCTTTACTTGGTAAAGGCAGTGTTGTCTGAGAAGGCACATTAAGAAGAATATCTAAGAACTCTCAACTGAAGGTTGAGGACTGGAGTAGGTTGGTTATAACCGAACCAGTATAAAACTCTTTGTGTTAAGCTTTTCTCTCTTACTCTTTAATTGCATAAAGCTTTGAGAAAAACTCAACCACGGTTTTAATTAAGAGGTCTTGTGAAACACATTACTGATTAAAATCAGAAAGCGTTTAAAAGATTATAACTCAAAGTCATTCTCTTAAGACCACTCAGATAGGAACTTTCTTAGAAAGACTAAGTTCTCAGAAAACTTAATCTTCTCAGAAAGCTATTACCGCTGCAAGCTCTTAAATCCACCTTCTGAGTAAAAACAGCTTTCTAAGTAAAAGTTTAAAAGGTAATTTTTAAAACTTGCACGATTCAACCCCCCCCCCTTCTCGTGCACACATAAACTTTCAATTGGCATCAGAGCTCGGTCCTTAAGGGGTTGAGCACTTAGCAGTGTCAAGGAAAAAGATCCACGAAAGGAAATATGAATTCACCAGCTGCATTCATATCAGATGGGGCTTCAATAAACAGACCTCCGATGTTCCTTGGAGACAGCTTCGACTACTGGCGTGACAGGATGACGCTGTTCATCAAGCACACCAGTCTGGACTTATGGGATAGGATCGAGAATGGAGACTATCAGCCTCTGCAGACAATTACAGAGGATGCTGTAGTTGCAACAGACGCTGAGCCAGGAGTGGCACCTCCAGCACTCAGAACCTATACAAGACGGGTCCCTAAGGACGAATGGACTCAAGAGATGAAGGAGAAAATACAACTCAACTTCAAAGCCAAGTATATTCTCCTCTGTGCTTTACCCAAAGTAGATATGACAAAATTGTGTCATGTGATACTGCACAAGAGATTTGGGAAAGACTTCATATGCTGCACGAAGGTAATGACGAAGTCAAGGAAACAAAAATCTCAATGCTCGTACACAAATACGAATCCTTTAGCATGCAGCCTGAGGAAACTATTGACAGCATGTCAATAAGATTTCTCCATATCATCAATCAGCTGAAAGTCTGGGAAAGACTTATTCAAACGCTGAGATGGTAAGAAAAATCCTCAGAAGCCTTTCTGCAAAATGGCGTCCTAAGGTCACAGCAATCCAGGAAGCCAAGGATGTAAACCAGCTAGGTTTGGATGTACTATTTGGTTCGCTCAGAACGCATGAGATCGAACTGGAAGGGTTGCTCGGAGGACCATCCGCTTTCTCCAGACCTCAGAAGGGATTGGCTCTGAACAGTCAAGTCAGAAAGTCTTCCAAAGCTTTCAAAGCTGAAGAAGCTTCTGAGTCTGACAATGATGAAGGCTCAGAATCCGACGAAGACGACATCTCTCTCCTAGTAAAGAAAATGAAGAAAGCCTGGAGAAAGAGGCCAAACAAAAGCAAGGAATTCACTCCTAAGAAAGGAAAGTCAAAGCCTTCAGATGCCACATGCTTTGGATGTGGAGAAAAAGGCCACTTCAAGACGGAGTGTCCACAAAACAAGGGAAGAAGAAATTCATTCCCAGAAAGAAAAAGAAGGCAATGGCTGCAACCTGGAGTGATTCAGAAGACGAAGCTTCTGAAGCAGCAAGTGAGGAAGAAGAAGCTAATGTGTGCTTCATGGCAGGAACTGACTACATTCTGGAAACAGAATCTGAGTCAGAAGAGGTACAAAATTCCCCTCCTCTTTCATACTCATACGATGAGCTTTCAGAACTCTATTATGATCTTCTGAAAGACTCAAACGAGTTAGCTAACAGTTTCAGCGACCTAAAAAATCTTTTAAAAACACAGAAGCTGAAAATGCAAGACTAACTCAAGAAGTTCAGAACCTAAGGCTTGAAAGAGACGACTTTAAAGGTAGATTCCTTGAAAGTCATGACCTGTATCAAGCATTAGAAAGTTTGTCTTCAATCACAGTAGAAAAGGCTGAAAAGGCCATGATCGAACTACAAAAGACAAATGAACTTCTAACCTCTGACTTAGTTAAGATGGTAAATGGTGAAAGATGCTAAGTCTTTTGCTTGGGGGCCAAAGACCCTATAAAGACAAAAACGGTCTTGGATATGAAGAAGTCTTTGAACCACATAATCTTGATCCACTCTTAACTAAATCACCCCGCATGTGCATTGCATGTTTTAAGAGTGGTCATGGTTCTGAAAAATGCCCTATGTTGAAAAAAGGAAAAATCTCTAAGTCTCAGAAGGTAAAACTTCTCAAAAAGCAAGTGCTTCTGAAAAGGGCAAACAAAAGGTCTCTGACTCTCAAAACCATGACACTTCTAAGAAAAGAAGGCAAAAATCCAAGAAAGCTAACAAGCAAGGACCCAACAAAGAATGGGTACCTAAATCTGTTAACTTTGTGACTGCAGGAACATCATCAAGCGCTGCTCCACCACCACGATGAGCAGTGGTACCTTGACAGTGGCTGCTCGAGGCACATGACTGGAAGCAAGCACTGGTTCAGAAGTCTCAAGCCCAAGAAAGGCGGAACAGTGCGATTCGGTGATGGCGTTAAGGGAAGAGTCACTGCAATCGGAGATGTTGGTAAGGATTCCTCTCACAAAATCTCAGATGTACTGTTGGTCGATGGCTTAACTCACAATCTATTAAGCATCAGTCAATTTTGTGACAGAGGCTTAAAGGTTGAGTTTTATGCCAAGTATTGTCATGTGATTAATCTCACAAATGACAAGATCGTTCTGGAAGGAAAACGTTTGGTAACATCTATGTTATCCATCTGGATGATCTAAAGGATCAAAATGTGGAATGCCTTGTCTCTGTCCAAGAAGACAAATGGCTATGGCATAAGAAACTTGGTCATGCCCATATGAGACTTCTTTCTGAACTCTCTCAGAAAGGACTTGTAAAGGGCCTTCCCAGAATTAAGTATCAGAAAGATGCAACCTGCGACTTCTGTGAAAAAGGGAAACAGACCAAGGCTTCCTTTCCTAGTAAAAGTGGTATTTCTACTCAGAAACCACTGGAACTGCTCCACATGGATCTCTTCGGACCAACCAGAACAGCTTCCCTTTCTGGAAAACGCTATTTGAGCTTCATTTGGTCTTACTTTGGTCAATGGCTCTTTTTTAGTCACTAGGAAGGTTTAGATAAAGAAAGGATGATGTAATGAGCCTATTTTGGTCCTAATTGAGTTTATTGAGCTTCATTTGGTCTTACTTTGGTCAATGGCTCCATTTTAGTCACTAGGAAGGTTTAGATAAACAAAGGATGATGTAATGAGCCTATTTTGGTCCTAATTGAGTGTATTGAGCTTCATTTTGTCATACTTTGGTCAATGGCTCCATTTTAGTCTCTAGGAAGGTTTAGATAAACAAAGGATGATGTAATGAGCCTATTTTGGTCCTAATTGAGTTTATATTTGGTCTTACTCTGGTCAATGGCTCCATTTTAGTCAGTAGGAAGGTTTAGATAAACAAAGGATGATGTAATGAGCCTATGCCATGCAGGATGAACTTGACCAATTCGAGAGAAATCAAGTTTGGAAACTGACTCAGAAACCCAAAGGCAAGAGTGTCATTGGGACTAAATGGGTGTTTCGAAACAAACTTGATGAAAACGGTCAAGTCATGAGAAACAAGGCAAGATTGGTTGCTCAAGGGTACAACCAACAAGAAGGGATAGACTATGATGAAACCTTCGCTCCAGTCGCAAGATTGGAAGCTATCAGAATGTTGCTAGCTTTTGCTGCACACAAAGGTTTCAAACTCTATCAGATGGACGTTAAGTCTGCCTTCTTGAATGGATACCTTTCTGAGGAAGTTTATGTAAAACAACCTCCTGGTTTTGTGAATGATGCATTCCCAAATCATGTATTCAAGCTTACAAAGGCTGTCTATGGTTTGAAACAAGCTCCAAGAGCTTGGTACGATAGATTGAGCTCTTTCTTGCTTAAAAACGGATTCTCAAGAGGGAAAGTGGACACAACTCTTTTTACGCTCTCAGAAGACTCTGGCTTCTTGATTGTCCAGATTTATGTTGATGACATAATATTTGGCGCAACCAATGAACGCCTTTGCAAAGAATTCTCCAAGCTTATGCAAGGTGAATTCGAGATGAGCATGATGGGAGAATTAAAATTCTTCCTAGGATTGCAAATCAAGCAAGAGTCGGAAGGGACAGTTATTCATCAAGAGAAGTATACCAAGGAACTTCTGAGGAAGTTTATGATGGATAAGGCCAAACCCATGAGCACTCCCATGCATCCCTCTCAAGTAATTGACTTGGATGAAGATGGTGAGAAAGTTTCAGAAAGCAACTATCGAGGGATGATTGCTCACTTCTCTACTTAACTCCAGACCAGATATCCAACTCAGTGTTGGGATCTGTGCCAGATTCCAGTCTAAGCCTAAACAATCACACTTAACTGCCGTTAAACGAATTTTACGATATCTAAGTGGAACTACTAATCTTGGTCTTTGGTACGAGAAAGGTTGTTCTTCTGATGTTGTAGGTTACTGTGATGCCGACTACGCTGGAGATAGGATAGATCGCAAAAGCACAAGTGGCTGCTGCTGCTTCTTTGGAAAATGCTTGATCACTTGGTCCTGCAAGAAGCAAAATACGATCGCCCTATCAACTACTGAAGCTGAATATGTATCTGCTGCGAAGTGCTGTTCTCAGATGCTCTGGATTAAGAATCAGCTACTTGATTATCAAATAAGGTACACCAAAATCCCTATCCTCTGTGATAATACAAGTGCTATCAACTTAGCTAAGAATCCTATTCAGCATTCTCGATCCAAGCACATTGATATAAAACATCATTTTATTCGGGATCATGTGCAAAAAGGCGACATTGAACTCAAATTTGTAAATACTGAGGATCAAATCTCAGATATATTTACAAAGCCTTTACCCGAGGATCGTTTCAATGTTCTGAAAGGATTTCTCAATCTAAGACGCTTCTAAGTGCTTTGAAAGTTAAAAACTCTCTCTTAGAAACTCCCCTTAGTCCTAGTTTAGACTCTGAAACGAACAATAGAACTAAGCTTCTGAGCTAGAAGTAGGAAAATACAGAAAAACTCTATCTGAGAAAATTTGTTCTCAGAAGACTCATCTCTCAGAAAGGAGATCTTCTGAAACATCTCTCAGAAGGAGGGTTCCTCAGAAGGACCACCTCTCTCAGAAAGGTACCTTCCGAGAAACAAGTTACCAACGGTAACTTTTGGATAAGTGGCAGGAAACGGCTAGTTACAAGCCATGTCTATAAATACTCATAGCATTGTTTCATTTGAGCACTTTACGCTCAAAAACTTACCAATACTCTGCCAAAACCTCTCCTCGCTTTCTAATCTTCATCTGCTCTTTCTCTCTCTCTCTCTCTCCTGTTCTTCTCTATCTCTTCTCAAACCTCAAACCCTTCTTCCAAATGGCCATCTCTGGAGAAATCAAGGGCTTAATGAGAAACAATCTCAATGAGATATCCGAAGATATTCTCTATGACAATGAGGAAATGCAGTCCCTATTCCATAAGACTTATCTCCCACGGAATCTAGCCATGGGAAGGGTATTGCCTCTCAATGTCTACAATCAGGTGGACGAAATTCAATTCACCTTCCTCAAGCAACCTGGATGGCCAGCCATGATGAGTTGCGAGGACGTGCTACCCAAATGTGGTGAGAGCTTTCTACTCGAAATAGAAAGGTTCACCAACAAAGGGGTCAAGAGCAAGATTGGTGACCAACAGATCCGCTTCTCCTCTTCTGACATCAACAAAGTCTTCAAGACCTTGAATGGGGGTGCTGTCATCGCCGACGACCCAGAATGGGTCAAGGAGGTAGATGACTCAGAAGAAGAAGTCGTGACACTTCTGACTGGTAGCAACAGCCTACCTCTCAAAGGGGTAAAGGTACCTCATCTCACGCAAGAGGCCAGAATCATCTTCTCCGTTGTGCAACACACCCTTCTCCCTCGGATTGGAGACATGGGAAACGTTACCACCATGGATGCCTGCCTGCTGTACCACCTGCTGAAGAAGGAAAGAGTAGATTTTGGGAGGATGGTGCTCAACTACATGATGCACCAGGCTCATCCGAAGAGGGCTCTCACAAGTCTACCTTACGGAAGCCTTCTGACCAGAATCCTCGACCATTTCTCCTTTCCACTTGAAGACTATGAATACGTCTTCAACCACAGCAAATTCTCCATGGTCACTTTCAACAACATCAAGAAGAAGAAGGTACCAGATACGGGGGCACCTAAGAAGAAGGAAGAAGCAAAGCCTTCTAAGGGGGCTGCTGGTCCCAACCAGCCCTCCAAGGCTGAGAAAGGAAAGGAAAAGGTTTCCGATCCTACAGAAAAGAAGAAGAAGAAGCAAAAGGTAACTCATCCTTCTCCAACAAGGGTGACAAGGAGTATGGCTTCTGAGGAAGCTCAGAAGACTCCTCAGAAGAAACAACTTCTGAGCAACCCATGACCAGAAAAAGGAAAGCACCTCCCACTCTCCAAGTCCCAGACGTGCCACCAGAAGGGAAAAAGAAACGTGGTCGTTTGGTAAAAGCTAACTCTAAAACTCCACCTTCATTTCTTCACTCTTCTTCTACTTCAATTCCTATTTCTGATTCTGTTGCTGGTTTTAAACCCACCAAATTTAAAACTAAACTCCTACATTCCTTGAAATATCAGGGAAAAACTCACAAAGGAGTGGGGATAAAAACCACCAAGAAACAGAGCCCGCCAAAGACGACGGGAAAAGAAATTGTAGCAGTTACTGCTACTGCTGCCACCACCGCTGCTGCTACTACTGCTGCTGTTGAAGAAGAAGCAGAAGCTTCTCATCACTCCTCCCCATCTGGAAATGTCTCCCCCACCAGAGAAGACATTCAGGGGCATGAGGAAATGTTGCTGATTCCTCTTCGAGGAAGAAGATGCGGCAAGCTTTCGCATTGAGCATCGTACTCCAGATGCTGGAAGCTCCAAGAAAGAGCCCCAGAAGAAGCACTCTGCGGTTTCTATGGTGGAACTTTCTGAGGCAACCACAACTGAAGTTGCCACTGTGAATGCTGAGTCATTGGCTCAGACGATTCTTGACGTCCAGAAGGCGCTGGATCAACCTTCTGAGACTCCAGAAGCTGCTCAGATACAACAACAACTACAGCATGAGGAAGCCTTAATTGAACCAACTTCTGAGGTTGGTCTCCTCTCTACTGAGATCCCTCTGGAACATGAGGAAACTCATGTCTCAACACATGACGTAGTGCCAGGGACCACCAGCACTGGGCTCAGCTCAGAGGTGGGCGCTGACGCTACCATGGCTGCCGGAGTTGCAGCAGTTGAGGCATTTGTTGCCCACAGTTCCTTAGAAGGAACTCTATCTGAGAAGGACTCTCAAAAGGAACCAGAGGTTCCTCCTCAAGATATAACAGAGGTTCCTCCTACATCCTTTGATCAACAAGGTCCCACCTTCTCGATAACGGACTCAATGATTGGTTCCGGCTTTCAGCTGGGAAGGATGGTAGTAACTCCACCCTCTGTGCAATTTCGGCCTTTCTTTGGTCGAACCGAGAAGTTGAAGAGCATTGAAGCCATGCATAGCCAGATCTCAACCTTCAACCTCTCCGACGATGCTCAGACTTCTGGTGCTATGGAGCAACCATCAGCTAGGCAACCCTCTGATCTAGACCTTGCTCTAGTTTCTGAGGACTCTCAAAGGCAGCCTTCCATTGAACTTGCTGCTATTGAAGGTAAAGCTGTCCAAGAAGAAGAACCTCCTGAATATCAAACAAGGGATATAATCGATGAAGTACTCGAGGCTGAAGTCTCTCGTCCTCCTTCATCTCAACCCTCATCTTCTCAACAGCCTTCCACTGCCTCTGAACTCCCTCCAGAATGCGCTCAGAATGCGACTCAGAGCGAGATTC
The DNA here is from genome assembly GCA_013621005.1 of Aeschynomene evenia. Classification (NCBI taxonomy): domain Eukaryota; kingdom Viridiplantae; phylum Streptophyta; class Magnoliopsida; order Fabales; family Fabaceae; genus Aeschynomene; species Aeschynomene evenia. Next base: position 73,029 of record RYYW01000040.1, on the reverse strand, counting down.
TCATGGAGATATGCCAGCTGCTACGCTACATTGCGAGAAAGCAGTAGTTCTAAGCCAATAATGGCGTTTATGTCTTAGCCACCCTTTTTGATGTAACAAAGGGGGAGTAGATGAAAATGAATGATAAAATTTTTGTACATTGGCTATCGTAAACACTAGGCTAGAACTTAGGGGGAGCAACAACTTAGGGGAGCCAATATTTTGTATCTTTACAAAACCATAAATGAAAAATCATTATTTTGGCATCTCATGTTTTATTTATTTTATCTTATCTTTCATTATTTACTTTTTGGCATCTCTTGATTTACTTAGCTTGGTATTTCTGAATTTTTCTACATACATTTATCATGAAATACATGCTATGTAATGATTAATCTCAAACAGTGATCATACATTGCAAACTTGAACTGTGATTATCACAGCCTTCTAAGAAAATAACGAAGCCTTATCTCAG
>RYYW01000040.1:45894-68709 GCA_013621005.1 Aeschynomene evenia | reverse complement strand
AAGTCTTTTGTGCGGAAGAAGCTTGGTTTTATTTAAGTCTAGGTGTTTGATTTTTCTATGTTGAACTCTTTGCAAGAATAATATTTGCTCGATTTTTTTAGTTATTGCATTTGATTTTTCTATGTTGAACTCTTTGCAAGAATATTCATTGTTGGATTTTTTTAAATTATTGCATTATATTTGGTTTTTCTATGTTGCACTCTTTGCAAGAATAATATAATTATTTTGTTGGATTTTTATTTTTAATAAGTAATTATATTAATGTCAAATTGAAAAATATTAAGATTAAATTGATATTAAATTCAAAATATAAAGACTAAAGTAATTATTCACTCAATAATTTACTATCAAAATCAAAGAGAATTAGGAATTTATATGTAACATGTTATGTATTATTTTTTTTTTATAATACATGTTATGTATTATAGTATACAAATAACTAATTAAATATAAAATTGATCAAATTTTACTAATTAAAAATGTTTAGAGAGTGAAACTAAAAATTAGAGGGAATTATAGTCATATGTGTATTTTGGAAGGTATTTTATAATAATATGTAATATATATTTGATTAATTATTTTATAATTATTTAGAGGGTATTATAGTAATATACATATATTACCTTGTAATCATTTTAATATACCAAATAAGATAATGTGGATTACTAGTAATGTTATTTGTACATACCAAACAAGGTAATGTGGATTACCGGTAATTAATTAGAGGTAATCTATATATAAGGTAATCTAGATTACCGGTAATCTTCCATGATAATGTGTCAAATGTCCCCTCAATTCTTTTGTAAAACAGTGGTTTTCAATTTTAAAAATGGAAAAAGAATTACTGAAATATTTTAATCTGTCAATAATACATAAAAAATTAACAAAACAAATAACAAATAGTGGAAAATTGGAAAAGAAATAATAGAAATTTATAAAAATAGGAAAAAGAAAAATTGGTAAAAAATTAATAACATTAAACAAAAAAATAAAAATAAGAATATATTGAAAAAATTAGAAAATAGTAACAAAAAGATATAAAAATAGAAAATATAATAACAAAAATAAAAATACAAAGATTAAAAATTATAAATAAAAATCATAACAATTAATTAAAAAATATAAAGTTTTGGTCCTTCATACCATCTTTTTAATATTGCCATTAACCCCCTTCGTGCACAAACCTTAGGAGCCCTTATATGTGTTATTCTTAAGCCTTTTTTTATTATTGTTGCCTCCTTCATTCAAGTCATAATCATTCAATACCTCCATTCTAAGGGAAGGTGAACTTTACCCTCTCTCGCCCATAAGATTAAGATGAGCTCATGTCTAGCGGCTAGATTTTCGGAGTCAAAAGGATGGGAAGGTGGTTTGCCACAATATTACAGAGAAAAGATAGGATTAAGGAAAACTATCTCATAAGTTATGATTATTGCTTTTGTATGTGCATTGTAGGGTGTAAGTAATGCATGTCACTTTATGATTATGTATGTTCACATGTATAAAATTAATCAAGACGCACTTAGGTTAATTTGCTCCGGAGAATTAATGATTGTGAAATCTTCAAATTGAATTATGTATGCTTCACTTATAATATAACAAACCCGGAGTGATGCCTCTACTGAGTTAACTTTCTAGTTGCTCACCCCTTATGTTTCCATCCTTCTATAGAGGACCATGTGGACCAGGATGTTGAAGCTAGCGAGGAGCTAGTGCAGACATGGATGATTTATGTTTTTCCTCTTATTTGTTTTCAGACATATTTATATCTATCAGTAGTTTATTTCATGCTAAGGATATGTATAATTTCATGCTTCTAAGACCATACTTTTTTTAGCCGACGACTATTTACGGATTTGTATTTATTGTGGAGTCTAATGGGTCTCAGTGTTTGGCTTATGGGATAAAACCTAGTTACTTAATTATGTTATAAACTTGATGGGAGATTATTTGTTTATGGATTATATTCATGAGATGCTTCCTTTAATATATATATATAATATATATATATATATATATATATATATATATATATAAAAGTATGATTATTTATATTTATCGTTATGTATGCAAAGATCCCTTATTTTTTTTTCCATTATTTTCAAAAATTTAACTCCTAAATTTTTTCGCGTATATTATTTTAAGGGTAAACCCCCAAGTTGGTCCCTGACAATTTTCACTTAGGACAAGTTAGTCCATGACAATGTCCAAAAATCGGACACTCGTTCATCTCTTAAACGTCTCTGTTAACTTATCCTACGTGGCCTCAAAATGCACGCATTTTAACATACCCAGATGTGTTCATCTTCCTCGTTATACCCTTATCCCTCATATACCAACCTTCTCTTCACTTTCTCCACTTATCCTCTCCATTTCTTCTACTCTCTCTACTTTCCATTTTCCTATGGTTCGTGCTTATTTACTGTAAGAGTGATGAGTGTGGGAAACAAAGGGTCACGTTTTTTGAATCAAATGGTGGATGGGGTTAGTGAGACCCAATCAAGTGGTAGTTTTTCTTCCCAGCAACCAATGCTAGATTGATTCAGTGGTTGAGCTGCTATTGTGGGAGAAACGTGTGACTATATGTCAAAGACTCAAAGAAATCCAAATAGAGTTTGGTGTCCAAATTATAGGGTAAGGATCATTGGTCAATCTTGGTTGTGATTTAGTGTAAATTCTTAACCATAACATCAGTATGATCTTTCATCTTTGATGTGTTTAAAGAAGTTATTATAGCTACTTCACTTGGGTTGATGAGTTTGAGAAGCAAAAAGGAATTAGTCAGGTTGGGTACTTTGAAGATATGGTTAATGGTGTGGAACAAAAAATGATGATGGAGGTTGATATAGTGGATAAGCTAATCATGAAGATAATGATTTGTCTAATTATCTTTGGGGTTATGTTGGTAGGCGTGGTTTCTTGCTTGTACATGAAAAAGTAATTGTTGTTGTACGATCCTAGTGCTTACTTAAGGTGTATTAGTTAAAATGTTAAATGGTATGTGTGGATGATTAAAGTTCAATGAATTATGACAATTTTGTATGAATTATGATCTTTTGATATGAATTATATAATTGAATGAAGGTGGTCTTCAGACATGAGTTGTTGTTTTTATTTTTGAGCATAACAATGCAAGACTACAATTGACAATGATAACTTTTATATTAATAATCATAACCTGTAAATTTGAAATGGAATAAATGTATCCTTAATATTACAATGTAAATCTGAAAATTTGCAATCATAACCTGTAAATTGAAATGATATAAATTTGTCCTTAATATTTCAATGATAACATGCTAATTTCCAACTATAAATTTGCAATGATGGAGTTCATCATGATAACCTGAATCTTCCTTTTTCATTAAAAACATGTCCCAAGACATCAAATACATCTACAAAACATGTCCAATACCAACAAAATGTTAGTGTAACAACCCTATTTTGGTTTTGAAGATAACAAAACCAATGATAATTTTCTATCTAGAAAGATTGTGTAATATGTAAAAGATTTATATATATATATATATATATGAAAGTCTGTATGATTTGTGCTGGAAGAACTTCAGAAGATAAGAAATTATCTTCAGATGTTGAGATCAGAATCTCAGAAGCTCAGAAGGTGAAGTTCATAGGCTAAGGGCCAGTTTGGATAAAGAGCTTAATTAAGTCCTTATACATAAAGGACTTCTTAATAAGAACTTCAATAATAAGTAACTTTTAAAAAAGTTATTTTGTGTTTGGAAGTAAAATAATATAAGTGCTTATTTTAGTTTGTAGTGGTAGTTTTTAAAAAGTTGTGCAAAGACTTTTTGAAGAAGTTAAATATTTAAACTTCTCCAATAAGCACTTAAAATAACTTTTTAAAAAGTCAAAAGTTATATAAAAATTAATCCAAACATCTATTCAATAACTTATAACTTATAAAAAGTTAAAAAAAGTCATAAGTTTGCTATCCAAACTGGCCCTAAGTGTCTTGGTTCAGTAACTAAGTTTCTGACTTCAGAAAACTCTTCAGAAGCTAAAATTGAAGGTAGTGAAACGTGAGAAGGGGGTTGAATCACATTCCAACTATAAATCCTGTTTTTGAAAATTAATAGAAAATAGATCAAGTCTAGGACTTGTCTTGCACAGCGGAAACGATTTGTTAGTAAATAGACAGAAAAGCCTATAGACAAGGCTTTTATAGATCTTGAAAGTATGTTGACTTTTAAGCTCTTATGAGTGATAAAGGTCAAAACTTTAGCCTTCAACACTTAATCAATGATGATGATAAGATGCACAATATATGGTATGTGTGTGTGCAATGTTAAAATATTAAAACAACAAATATAAAGAGAAAGAGAAGAGGAGAGAGCACATACAACGTTTTTATACTGGTTTGGCAGCGTGCCTACTCCAGTCCCCAGGATACACCTGAGAGTTCACTATCACTACCTAAACCAAAGTGGACTTTCTTTGCCTCTACAACACCACAAAGGACTTCAATCTACACCTTCAACCAAGGTGACTAACTGCCTTCTCTCCTGAGATGGACTTCACATGCACCTTCAACTAAGGTGACTCACTACTCTTGCAAACCACAAAGGACTTCAACCTTGCCTTCCACACCGAAGGACTTTTCTACCCTGCCTTAGTCCCACTAAGGTCTTTTACCTTACAAAAATAAGGACTTTATACAAAAGATCAAATCTTTAACCAACCAAGAACTTAGATGCAACTAAGTTTGTCTCTGATGGCTTTTCTCTCAAAGAAAAAATTAGCAAAGCTAGGATAAAACAATAAAACTCACAACTTTATGAGAAATACAACCTTTACCCAATAAAAATCGAACTTTAAGGTCTAAAGGTTGAAGATGAAGAGAAATTAGGATTCATTTCGACAACATTTTGACACTTTTCACTTGAATGGTTCTCTTGAATTTTTGGGCATGGAGATCTTTTATTTATAGAGAGACTCCTTGTAAATTTCAAAATCTTCATGCTTGATCTCCACCATTGATTTGAATTTTGAAATCTTTGATCCAATGGTGAGAGCATCTTCAAATTGATTGAAATTGATTTTTCCAAAATAAGGTTGATCAAAATAAGAGGAAGTTTAATTTTGGCCTTTGATTCAAATATATCCATTAATCCAAAGGTGTATATTTGATCTTGAAATATGGAAATATTTTAACTTGCACAAAATATGAGGAAACTTCATCTTGGACCTTGATTTGATGTGTACCTTGATCTTTGTGGTGTGCAATCTGCATTGCTTCATCTTTTATTTTAGGAAATCTTGCACAAAAGGCAACATATTGCGCCACATGTGAGGAATAAGGATTAGGGTTTTTAACCCTTCTTTCCTTCTCCTATGTGCCTCCATGTAGTGCACTAGGATTTCATGATGTTGTTATTTTGAAATTCCTAGAGTGTCAAACATGGTCTTCCAGGGAATCTTCTAATGTTGATTCTTGAATCTTGATAATTCTTCAGAATCTTGAGAATATGAGGCTTGAGGATTCTTCTGGGTGTTTGGAGATTCTTCAGGGATCTTTGACAGGATCTTCTAAAATCTTCTGGAATCTTCTGGTGACTCGTAGAATCTTTGGAATCTTCTGGATCTTGTAAAGCTTTGCAGAATCTTCTGACTTCGTGCAGAATATTTTGGTCCCGCACGGAATCTTCAAAATATTGTAGATTCTTACAGAATCTTTAGGAGTCCGATAGAATCTTGGTTGCACGAAATATTATGTCATTAAATGCAAGATATTTTCTAGAAATAAATCTAGATAATTGTTTTTTATCAATTGCATTTAATTTCTTCATACAAGATCTTTCTAGATTTCCTAATATATATATATATATATATATATATATATATATATATATATAAAACATATAACAAGATATGTATGTATACAGATTGATTTTGATTCTCTATTTTTTTATGCATATTTCGAATGTATATATATATATTTATATATATGTGTATTTAAATAGAGAATTTTGATAAAAAGGATTCTCCATTTAATTACATGTACTTTCCATAATTAGAATCATGGGAAATCATAGAGTATTCGAACAAAGCTTACATACATTTACCAACTATTTATTACGTCGATTTATAGACATACAAAAAATGTATCAAATTATTTCTGATTAAATATAAATTTTATTAGAGATGATCTATAGTATATAAGCTTTCAATCTAACCGTGAATTTGGAAAAAAAAAATATCCAATAAAAGGTTATAAGATCAAGATTATATTTTACTTCCGTGTAACAGATCCTCCTCATATATAAAATTTATAATAAGAACAAATGAAACATCATCATCATGTGCTGTTGACTGGTGTCCCCATTCCTCAATGTCTTCTACTCAACAGAGATTCATACCCTACTACAGCCACTTTCATCTGCATCCCTGTGAACGTGTGAATAAATCAGAAGAATGGCAATGAGCAGTGAAGAAAACAAAATTCAGGGAAGAAGTAAGAGAGCATTAACTAGGAATAACATCAGAGAATGGACGAATATAGCACCCCTGTGTGAATCAATCTAGGCAGCTATAAGGGGGACTATAGTCCCTTGGTTTAGATTTTGATAGAATTGTTTTTAAAGTAATTGATGTTAAAAGAATTGTGGTTAAAATAATTGAGGAAGAAAAATTGATTTGTGTTCGAAAAAAATGTTAAAAAAGTGGATTGAGAGAGTTGTTGTGAGATAGTAAAAGTAAAGATACTTTTAGCTTATTAGAATTTATTTTGTGATACACTTTTTCTAGAAGTAAAAACAAAAAAACACACTAACCTTTTTCTTACTCACTTTTTTAAAGTCAACTGAGTTTTAGAGTGTAACGAAACACACACTAAGGGTCCGTTTGGTAGAGGAAGGAAGTGGGGAGGAAAGAAGTAGAGAGGAAAGAAGTGGAGAGGAAAGAAGTGGAGTAGAAGTTGAACTTCCATTGGTTTGTTTGGTTAGAATGAAGTAGAAGGAGAAATGTTGAAGATTTAAATTTTTTTTTGGAAAGTAGTTAAAAAAATATTTATTAATATTAAATTATAATTATAATTTTAAAAAATAATGTTTGTATAATAAAATTAATATATTATTAAAAAATAAAAATAACTCTTTTACAATATAATAAATTTATTAAAAAAATATTAAATAAATTAAATATTATTTAAAATATTTAAATAATATTAAATATTTTATTATAAGTTCACTAATATATATTAATTTATTTTTTAAAATTATTATTTCATATCTGAAACAAAAATATTGTAAGAATAAAAATTATATAAGAGGCAAAGTAACTTGTCAAACTTCTCCTCCATTTCACTCCACTTTTAGAGAGAAATTGTTTTACATAAGTTTACACTTCCCTTCCATTTCTTTTATACTTCTCTCCTATAATTCTTTCCATTCAAATAAGGGAAGTTCTCCAACTTCCTTCCCACTTCTTTCCCCCTCCCAATTTTCATCTCACTTCTTCTCAAACTTCTCAAACAAACATAGCCTATCTGTAATTTCCCCTACACATTCATTTCCATACACTGGCCACAACAAGCCTCTGCTCTCATCACCCCAAACACAAGTCCAGAAAATCATTCACAATCAAATACAACCCCAACCACAATCAAATTCCACCTCAAGAGTTACAATTCCAAATTTAGAACAAAAACACAAATCAGTCTATAAACAATTCAGTCTAGTTCTAGTCCAATTACAGCAAAGTTAAACAGAGTAAAAAATTAGAAAAACGAAAAAGAAAAAAGAGAGGCAGAGAAGAGGTTCATCATCAGTCCATCCATCATCAGTATTCATTACCTCCATCATTCATCAACTACATAAAAATAAAAATAAATAAAAAGAGAAATAAAAAAGCAGAGAAGAACACAGAAACATGGTAAGCAGTACTAGCATCAGCATCAACATCTCGGTCATCGTCGCCATTGCACATCAACGGCAGCAACGATAGCAGCTGTAGTGGCGGAGCCAGGTGCGACCTCCGCTACTCAATCCCTCCTCGGATCAGCACTCCCAACAGCCATCTTCACACAATTTCACCACCACCTTCCATCATCATAGTCGCCCCTATCGTCTTCCCCCATCCCCCTTTTCCGCCGCTAGATCTCAATAGTAGTAGCGGCAGCGCGACTTCTCCGTCCCGCGGCCACCGCGACAGCGGCTCCTTTTCTTTCTTCCTCCCTCGGCTCTCCCTCTCACTCACCCTCTCACTCACCCTCTCAGTTTCGTGCCCAACCAGAGTAACAACCGTGACTCCTCCTTCCCCCCTCATCGTTCAAGCCCAAACCAGCAGTGGCAACCTGCAGCTCCTCCGAGCCTTCTCGCTCGTCCGAGCAGCCATGGCAGCACCAGCCACCACCTTCAACCTCGCACAAATATGTGACCTGTAACCCCTAGTAAATAGTCTTAAGTCATCTATCTTAGGCCACATCTTATTATTTTTTTTAGATAACATACACGGAAAATAAGGTGGAGTAAATTTTTTCGCAATTCGTTACGATATAAAAATAGGACTTTGCGCATATGATAGTCGATACAATAATGCTACATGTACAACGAGATTAGCCAACGAATCAGTCATCAAATAATTAATATGCACTTTAACTGTGTAATTAATACTATTATCAGTTAATAAAAGGAAAGAGATTACACAACTAATTAATCCAATGTAGATTACACATCCTACTAAAATCAGAAAATATAATGTGCAAATCTTCTTGATAGATTCCCGAAATACATCAATTACACATACTTCGTAAAATAGCTTACACATACCCCTATAATGATATTACACATACATCAGTAGTAAAAATACACATACTTGAGTAAGGATATTACACATACCACTCTAAGGATATTACACATACCTCTTTGTAGAGATTACACATACCTAATAATAGAATTGCACATGTCTTTTTAAAGATATTATACATATTACACAATGGATATTACACATACAACATAAAAAATATTACACATCACATGAAAGAAATTACAGATACAGGTATAGAACAATAAATTTATTAAATGAATTCGTGACATATAAAAGGATAAATAAACCTAAATATATGGAGCATTAAGGTCAAAATTATTATAAATATGTTGTCCATTAGGTTCCTCTATTGACAGTGTCTTGTGTCACCCCATTGCCGAAAAAAAAGGCTACAACATATATTGTATTAATGGAAAAAAAAAAGCAAAGAAACATGTATTTTAATGGAACAAAATAAAAGATTAAATGGATTAATGGTGCAAAGCTTGACCTACGATGAAAAAAATAAAGAAAGTATTAAATAGTACATACATACAAGGATTAACATGTGCAAAGCTTAGTACGTACATACAAGGATTAACATATGAAAGCTTGGCAGGCGATCAAAAAAATAAATAAAAAATGATTAAATGGATAAGTCACCTAGCAAGGATTCACGGTGCAGGCTTGGTATGCGGTGGTGCTGCACTCCGAAAGGATGAAACTATGATTGAAGCGGTTTGAACGTGTGCAAGGGACTGTCATCTATAATTTGATTAATTTTCGAAAAAAAAGGATCAAATTTTGACCATAATAATTATTGATTGTATAAGATCTTCCATATATTTGTTGCTAATTAATTCATGTATCTTATTATTATATTTCTATATTTAAATAACATTATTTTGGGAATATGGTTAGTTGTAATAAATCGTTGGCTAATCGTTAGCTGAATCTTGACGTACGACTAGACTTTTTGTAGTCGATAATATAAGCAATACAAACATATACTGAAAATGTCTCGTCACATATAGATAAACTCTCATCAAGTATCGAAACATAAATAAATACTATGTTTAGCCTCATAAGCCAAAATCGTGACTCATAAGACTCCACCATAAATAAGAGTAGATAAATAGCTGCTAGTTAACAATGGTCCGGTCTCAGGAATATAAATAAAGCGAAAAACATAGAAACTGTAACATCTGAATGAGAAATAACACATGTCTGTAAACTGGAATCAAATGACTGAAATATAACTATAGAATAATCTAGCTAATCTGCTCCTGCTCCTCAGTGACTCTGGCGTCTTGCTCAATCTGATCCTCTAAAGGTGGGGAAAAACATGGGTGAGTACTGGGAAGTAACTCAGTAGAGGAAGTCGCACCGGGTTTAGTTATAAAATAAGTGAAGCATGAATGAGTTTAATTCGGATATAAGTTTGAAATAAATCTTTTCCCCGAACGTCTTACTTAAGTGTGTCTTGTTCATTTTATTAATTACATATAACATTACATCTAAATATAAATGTCCTTGTGTAGTGTACTAGTGAAAGTAAGGTTTTGCACGAGAAAGAGGATTGAATCGTGCTTCTTGACCTATTAAAGTTTTCTCTGAAATATAGAAATGGTTTTTTCAAGCTTCAAAAGGCTTGTTGACACTTAGATAGCACCAGAATTATTTTAGAGGTTAAGATTCTAAGCTTTAAAAGTCATTGAGCTTCTGAGGTAAGTTCAGAGGCTGTAGTTACTTTAAATCTTAGATAAGTGACTTCAGAAGCTTCTGAGGTAGCTTCTGAACCCCTTAAGATCCTTTGAATTAATTCAAGAGTTAATATAACAGTTTATAACATTTAATTCAAAGAGTTTAAGGTTTATAGAGATTTTACACTTGTGTTTTTATACTAGTTTGGTCAATCTGTTACCTACTCTAGTTCTCAAACCAACTAGTTTGAGTTTCACTAACTTTCAATCAAAGTTATAACCCAGGATTGATAGTTTCTTCAATCCAAACACCTTGCTCGCCCTTTCACTAGGGAAAGACTTCTGCCAATCTCCTTCAGAGGCTGGACTTCTCTTGCTCACCTCCCTCAGAGGCAAGACTTCTGTCTTCTCTTCACTCGAAAAGGACTTTTGCCAATCTCACTTTCAGAGGTTGGACTTCTCACTTGCTTCCTCAACTAAGAAAGACTTTTAAACTTAAACAAATTGATGGTTGGAGTCTAAGAGACTCTCAGATTGATTGTTTGAGAGTTTAGATGAAACTAAACTTTAACCCCAAATAATGTCACTCTTAAGATGACTTGCTAGAGCAAGGATATTTTCTTTTGGGTTACAGGAAGTGTTTATCTTTCTAGAGAAAGACTTACAAATGAGATAGTGAGGCTAAGACACTTATGAATGATTTACAGAAAAATAATAAGTGTAAGAAGTTGTATACAAATATGCACAAAAGAATAAAACACTTGAAGTATTATTTGTGTATTGTTCGCTTGTGTTCTGTTTCTTCAAGGTGCATGAGCTTCATTTATATAGCCTTGAATATGTCTTATTCAGAAGAAGAATTAGGCCAAAAATTAGGATACATTCTGGGAAAATAAGACTTCCATCGAAGAGAAGCAAATGAAAGGCTTTCATAACGTATTTTTAATACATTTAGTCTCTTGATAATTTGATCACTCGAAGCTTTGATTCCTTCATTCAATGGATGTGGTCGAGGATTGTCCATGCTACGGTGTCCTGCATTTTACTTTTGCTAGAATCGAGCCAATGGATGTTAGAATATTAAGGATAATTGTGCTTAGTGCTTTAATTGCAATGTCTCATGCCTCGACACGATATATGTGCTCCACTGACAATATAATATATTATCTTTGCTTATTCGAAGCCTTTTTGTGGAACGGTTTCAAATAAAATATATTTTATAAGGGTTTTTGAATAAACTAATTTAAATAACCATTTATAAAATAATTTGTTTTTGAATAAAATATAGAATGACTATAAAACATATTCTGAGTGTGTATTGTGCAGTCTTAGCTTCTGAAAGAGTCGAATAGATACATACTTAGCTTCTGAACTATTTAGAAGCATATCTTAGCTTCTGAAGTATTTAACATAAGAGATAAGCATGCAAGACAGCTTCTGAACTTAAGCTAAAAGTACCAGATTCTTAGAGCTAGCTTCTGAGCATGTAAACTATATTGTTCCAGCTTCTGAAATTGTTTACTAGGTCAATTATTATGAATTCTATTTACTGGACTTATAACTTAGTTAACCAAGACTAATATAGCTTTTGAGATCTTGAATTTATCAATTATGCATTATATCAGCTTCTGAACAGATTAAAATGCATTAAATAATAGTCAGAGACTTCAAGCAAAATGTTTATCATATTTAAATGATTTTTTATCATTCAAAAACATATGAAAAGGTTCTGGAGCTAACAACTAGTGCTCATAACCATAAACATAATATAACATAACATTCGTAAATTTTATCTTGCATTAATCTTTTGGCATGCCCACCCTCTGTAACATATCCTCCACTTCACCGACCCCTAAGCACGAGCTCATCCTAAACTTATAGGGAGAGGGGAATTCACCTTCCCTCAGTGGTAGGTTGCATGTCGAGGTTGTCATCCCCCTCAGCAACACTACCACATGTCGAAGGATATTATGTTTTATCATGAACTTTAACTTTATCTGTGCGCCACCTAGTGATGTCTTTGCCTTTAACATATATCTTTCAGCATTACATGGTCAATAATAACATAGCACATCCACATATTGGCACAATTACATAACATAATCATATAACATCATAATAACATCACAACATTAAATCATAACACATATTGACATATAATCATGTATATAACTCATAAATATCACATATAATTCATAGGTAATTCATACATATCATACATATAAGTTGTAGAACACGTTAGAGCACAAAGGGTCAAAACAGATAATTTTCGTAAAATCTGCAGTGTTGTAATCGATTACAGGAACGTGGTAATTTGAAGGTAGTGAAACGTGAGAATGGGGGGTTGAATCACGTTCCAACTATAAATCCTGTTTCTGAAAATTACTTAAAAATAAAGACAAGTATAAACTTGTCTTGCACAGCGGAAACGGTTTGTTAGTAATAAACAGAAACTTAGCCTATAGACAAGGCTTTTGTAGATCTTGAAAGTATATTTACTTTCAAGGTTTTCTAAATGATAAAGGTTAAAACTTTAACCTTCAACACTTAGACAAATGATGATAATGTATGCACAATATGTATATGTATGTGTATGCTATGATAAATTGTAAAAACAATAATAATAAAAAGAGTAGGGAAGAGAGAAAGCACACACAAAAATTTTATACTGGTTCGGCAACGTGCCTATTCCAGTCCCCAGGATTCACCTGAGAGTTCACTATCACCACCAACACTAGGTGGAATTTCCTGCCTCTGCAACACCACAAGGACTTCAACCCGCACCTTCACCAAGGTGACTAACTGCCTTTGAAAACCACAAAGGACTTCCCTTGCACCAACAACTAGGTGACTCACTGCCTTTGACAACTCCAAAGGACTTCTCTTGCACCAACAACTAGGTGACTCACTGCCTTTGACAACTACAAAAGACTTCAATCCGTGCCTTCAACACTGAAGAACTTTCTACCCTTGCCTTAGACCCACTAAGGACTTCTTGCCTTACAAAATAAGGACTTTGTATAAAGATGTGGTTTTTACTAATTAAGAACTTAGATGCAACTAAGTTTGAACCTTGATGGATATTTCTCTCAAAGAATAACTAGCAAAGCTAGGATAAACAAATAAAGCTCACTCTTTTAAGAATTACAACCTTTACCCAATAAAAATAAGAACTTGAGGTTTAGAGGTTGAAGATGAAGAGAAATAAGGATTCAATTCGACAGAGTTTTGGCACTTGTAAGCTTGGGTAGTCTCTTGAATTCTTGGGCATTGAGGTCTTCTATTTTAGAGAAAAAGATCTACAAATTTCGAAAACCATGTCTTGATCTCAACCCTTGATTTGAATTTGAAATCTTTTGATCCAACGGTGAGAGCTCCTTGATATGAATTGAAATTGATCTTCCAAAAATAGAAAAATCAAATAAGAGGAAGTTTCATCTTGGCCATTGATTCAAATAATTCCCTTTAATCCAAAGGTTATTATTTGATCTTAAATATGGAAAGTTTATAACCAAGCATTTGAAATAAGGAAACTTCATCTTGGCCCTTGAATTTGAATTGTGCCTTGATCTTGTGGTGTGCATTGCTTCAACATTTTTTCACAAAATCTTGCAAAAATAATGCAAGCTTTTTGCGCACTTTTAGGAGAGAGAAGGCTAGGGTTTTTAGTTTTTCTTTCTCCACAAGTGTGTCTCCATATTGGTACGAATTAGGATTTCACAATTTCTCATTTTTTGAAAATCCTAAAACACCAAACATGGTCTTCCAGGGAATCTTCTGTAGGTAGATTCTTGAATCTTGAATATTCTTGAATCTTGAATCTTGAGGCTTGAGATTCTTCTGGAATCTTGAGATTCTTCAAGATCTTGATAGAATCTTTGAGAATCTTCTAGACTTGAAATTCTTGACAGAATCTTATGAGGTCTTCTAACTTCGTGTAGAATCTTCAACAGAATCTTGTGGTCCCGTATGGAATCTTCTGGGAATCTTGTAGATTCATATAGAATCTTTAGGGAGGCTCACAGAATCTTTTTAAAGTGTTCGTAAAATATTTTGTTACTTAAATGCAAGATATATTCTAGAATAAATTCTAGATAATTATTTTTAGAGTAAACCCCCAAGTTGGTCCCTGACAATTTTCGGGTGGACAAGATAGTCCCTGACATTGAGAAATTGACAAGTTAGTCCCTGACAATTTCAATTTTCGGACAACCGTTAGTCCCTAAACGGCTTCCGTTAGTTCGAGGGACCAATATGACTTATTTATTAATTGTCAGGACTAATAAAAGAAATTTAATAAAAATGAATCCTTTAAATTATGATATGAACATTGGCTCATATTCATTCTAATTATGTATTATTCCAAGCTACATATAACTACTCCGGTAAATATTAAGTCTCTATTTGGATGTATTATTATCAAAAGACAAATATGTTGGGTAATTTTTCAATTGAAGAAGTAACAACATTTTATTACTTTGCTGTAGAAAATAATTACATGCATATAATTATTTGTTGGTAACTATCACGGTTGATTACTTGATTCTAGCAATATATATATATATATAGTGGAAGAGGGGTATTATTGATACATATATACAATAATATTTGAGTAGTAATGTTATATGTATATCATAAATTAGTTATCATGTGTGTAATAATTTAATATTTTGAAACTAATAATCTAACTTTTATTATTAGACATTAATCCAATATTTAAAAATTGAATTACTAATTTTAAAATGTTGAATTATATTTATATGATGACTAATGGTGACTGATTTTATGGTGTACATAAAAACATTTATCTAATATTTTTATAGTTGAATTTGTACATCACTGAAATGCAATCGTAATTATAGTTGATTTTATGGTGCATGTAATTATTTTCTACAACAAAGTATAGAATGTTGTTACTTCTTCAATTGAAAAATTACCCAACATATTTGTCTTTTGATAATAATACATCCAATAGAGACTTAATATTTACCGGAGTAGTTATATGTAGCTTGAATTAATACATAATTAGAATGAATATGAGTCAATGTTCATATCATAATTTAAAGGATTCATTTTTTTAAATTTCTTTTATTAGTCCCTAACAATTAATAAATAAGCCATATTGGTCCCTCGAACTAACAGAAGCCGTTTAGGGGACTAACGGTTGTCCGAAAATTGAAATTGTCAGGGACTAACTTGTCAATTTCTCAATGTCAGGGACTATCTTGTCCACCGCGAAAATTGTCAGGGACCAACTTGGAGGTTTACTCTTATTTTTAAATCATTTGCATTTAATTCTCCATACAAGATCTTTCTAGATTTCCCCTATATATATAATTTCGAAAGCTTTAAACAATATAGTGTAAAATAAAGATTTGATTTTGATTCCCTATTTTAATGTGATTTTCGAAATATATATATTTATATATAAGAGTAAAGGACAATAGGTCTCTATCGATTTTTGTCGTGGACACGTACGTCCCTAACAAAATAAATAGTAAAATTGTCCCTAACCAATACAATGTTAGACTTATAGGTCCCGGTTACCTTTACCGTTTGACTCATAGGTCCCTAACTAATATAACCGAGGGACCTATGAGTCTAACATTTGTATTGGTTAGGGACAATTTTACTATTTATTTTGGTTAGGGACGTACGTGTCCACGACAAAAATCGATAGAGACCTATTTGTCCTTTACTCTTATATATAAATATATATATTTCGAAAATCACATTAAAATAGGGAATCAAAATCAAATCTTTATTTTACACTATATTGTTTAAAGCTTTCGAAATTATATATATAGGGGAAATCTAGAAAGATCTTGTATGGAGAATTAAATGCAAATGATTTAAAAATAAGAGTAAACCTCCAAGTTGGTCCCTGACAATTTCGCGGTGGACAAGATAGTCCCTGACATTGAGAAATTGACAAGTTAGTCCCTGACAATTTCAATTTTCGGACAACCGTTAGTCCCTAAACGGCTTCTGTTAGTTCGAGGACCAATATGGCTTATTTATTAATTGTTAGGGACTAATAAAAGAAATTTAATAAAAATGAATCCTTTAAATTATGATATGAACATTGACTCATATTCATTCTAATTATGTATTAATTCCAAGCTACATATAACTACTCCGGTAAATATTAAGTCTCTATTTGGATGTATTATTATCAAAAGACAAATATGTTGGGTAATTTTTCAATTGAAGAAGTAACAACATTCTATTACTTTGTTGTAGAAAATAATTACATGCACCATAAAATCAACTATAATTACGATTGCATTTCAGTGATGTACAAATTCAACTATAAAAAATATTAGATAAATGTTTTTATGTACACCATAAAATCAGTCACCATTAGTCATCATATATAATATAATTCAACATTTTAAAATTAGTAATTCAATTTTTAAAATATTGGATTAATGTCTAATAATAAAAGTTAGATTATTAGTTTCAAAATATTAAATTATTACACACATGATAACTAATTTTATGATATACATATAACATTACTACTCAAAATATTATTGTATATATGTATCAATAATACCCCTCTTCCACTATATATATATATATATTGCTAGAATCAAGTAATCAACCGTGATAGTTACCAACAAATAATTATATGCATGTAATTATTTTCTACAGCAAAGTAATAAAATGTTGTTACTTCTTCAATTGAAAAATTACCCAACATATTTGTCTTTTGATAATAATACATCCAAATAGAGACTTAATATTTACCGGAGTAGTTATATGTAGCTTGGAATTAATACATAATTAGAATGAATATGAGCCAATGTTCATATCATAATTTAAAGGATTCATTTTTATTAAATTTCTTTTATTAGTCCCTGACAATTAATAAATAAGTCATATTGGTCCCTCGAACTAACGGAAGCCGTTTAGGGACTAACGGTTGTCCGAAAATTGAAATTGTCAGGGACTAACTTGTCAATTTCTCAATGTCAGGGACTATCTTGTCCACCCCGAAAATTGTCAGGGACCAACTTGGGGGTTTACTCTAAAAATAATTATCTAGAATTTATTCTAGAATATATCTTGCATTTAAGTAACAAAATATTTTTACGAACACTTTAAAAAGATTCTGTGAGCCTCCTAAAGATTCTATATGAATCTACAAGATTCCCAGAAGATTCCATACGGGACCACAAGATTCTGTTGAAGATTCTACACGAAGTTAGAAGACCTCATAAGATTCTGTCAAGAATTTCAAGTCTAGAAGATTCTCAAAGATTCTATCAAGATCTTGAAGAATCTCAAGATTCCAGAAGAATCTCAAGCCTCAAGATTCAAGATTCAAGAATATTCAAGATTCAAGAATCTACCTACAGAAGATTCCCTGGAAGACCATGTTTGGTGTTTTAGGATTTTCAAAAATGAGAAATTGTGAAATCCTAATTCGTACCAATATGGAGACACACTTGTGGAGAAAGAAAAACTAAAAACCCTAGCCTTTCTCTCTCCTAAAGTGGCGCAAAAAGCTTGCATTATTTTGCAAGATTTTGTGAAAAAATGTTGAAGCAATGCACACCACAAGATCAAGGCACAATTCAAATTCAAGGGCCAAGATGAAGTTTCCTTATTTCAAATGCTTGGTTATAAACTTTCCATATTTAAGATCAAATAATAACCTTTGGATTAAAGGGAATTATTTGAATCAATGGCCAAGATGAAACTTCCTCTTATTTGATTTTTCTATTTTTGGAAGATCAATTTCAATTCATATCAAGGAGCTCTCACCGTTGGATCAAAAGATTTCAAATTCAAATCAAGGGTTGAGATCAAGACATGGTTTTCGAAATTTGTAGATCTTTTTCTCTATAAATAGAAGACCTCAATGCCCAAGAATTCAAGAGACTACCCAAGCTTACAAGTGCCAAAACTCTGTCGAATTGAATCCTTATTTCTCTTCATCTTCAACCTCTAAACCTCAAGTTCTTATTTTTATTTGGGTAAAGGTTGTAATTCTTAAAAGAGTGAGCTTTATTTGTTTATCCTAGCTTTGCTAGTTATTCTTTGAGAGAAATATCCATCAAGGTTCAAACTTAGTTGCATCTAAGTTCTTAATTAGTAAAAACCACATCTTTTATACAAAGTCCTTATTTTTGTAAGGCAAGAAGTCCTTAGTGGGTCTAAGGCAAGGGTAGAAAGTTCTTCAGTGTTGAAGGCACGGATTGAAGTCTTTTGTAGTTGTCAAAGGCAGTGAGTCACCTAGTTGTTGGTGCAAGAGAAGTCCTTTGGAGTTGTCAAAGGCAGTGAGTCACCTAGTTGTTGGTGCAAGGGAAGTCCTTTGTGGTTTTCAAAGGCAGTTAGTCACCTTGGTGAAGGTGCGGGTTGAAGTCCTTTGTGGTGTTGCAGAGGCAGGAAATTCCACCTAGTGTTGGTGGTGATAGTGAACTCTCAGGTGAATCCTGGGGACTGGAATAGGCACGTTGCCGAACCAGTATAAAATTTTTGTGTGTGCTTTCTCTCTTCCCTACTCTTTTTATTATTATTGTTTTTACAATTTATCATAGCATACACATACATATACATATTGTGCATACATTATCATCATTTGTCTAAGTGTTGAAGGTTAAAGTTTTAACCTTTATCATTTAGAAAACCTTGAAAGTAAATATACTTTCAAGATCTACAAAAGCCTTGTCTATAGGCTAAGTTTCTGTTTATTACTAACAAACCGTTTCCGCTGTGCAAGACAAGTTTATACTTGTCTTTATTTTTAAGTAATTTTCAGAAACAGGATTTATAGTTGGAACGTGATTCAACCCCCCATTCTCACGTTTCACTACCTTCAAATTACCACGTTCCTGTAATCGATTACAACACTGCAGATTTTACGAAAATTATCTGTTTTGACCCTTTATGTGCTCTAACGTGTTCTACAACTTATATGTATGATATGTATGAATTACCTATGAATTATATGTGATATTTATGAGTTATATACATGATTATATGTCAATATGTGTTATGATTTAATGTTGTGATGTTATTATGATGTTATATGATTATGTTATGTAATTGTGCCAATATGTGGATGTGCTATGTTATTATTGACCATGTAATGCTGAAAGATATATGTTAAAGGCAAAGACATCACTAGGTGGCGCACAGATAAAGTTAAAGTTCATGATAAAACACATAATATCCTTCGACATGTGGTAGTGTTGCTGAGGGAGGGATGACAACCTCGACATGCAACCTACCACTGAGGGAAGGTGAATTCCCCCTCTCCCTATAAGTTTAGGATGAGCTCGTGCTTAGGGGTCGGTGAAGTGGAGGATATGTTACAGAGGGTGGGCATGCCAAAAGATTAATGCAAGATAAAATTTACGAATGTTATGTTATATTATGTTTATGGTTATGAGCACTAGTTGTTAGCTCCAGAACCTTTTTCATATGTTTTGAATGATAAAAAATCATTTAAATATGATAAACATTTTGCTTGAAGTCTCTGACTATTATTTAATGCATTTTAATCTGTTCAGAAGCTGATATAATGCATAATTGATAAATTCAAGATCTCAAAAGCTATATTAGTCTTGGTTAACTAAGTTATAAGTCCAGTAAAATAGAATTCATAATAATTGACCTAGTAAACAATTTCAGAAGCTGGAACAATATAGTTTACATGCTCAGAAGCTAGCTCTAAGAATCTGGTACTTTTAGCTTAAGTTCAGAAGCTGTCTTGCATGCTTATCTCTTATGTTAAATACTTCAGAAGCTAAGATATGCTTCTAAATAGTTCAGAAGCTAAGTATGTATCTATTCGACTCTTTCAGAAGCTAAGACTGCACAATACACACTCAGAATATGTTTTATAGTCATTCTATATTTTATTCAAAAACAAATTATTTTATAAATGGTTATTTAAATTAGTTTATTCAAAAACCCTTATAAAATATATTTTATTTGAAACCGTTCCACAAAAAGGCTTCGAATAAGCAAAGATAATATATATATTGTCAGTGGAGCACATATATCGTGTCGAGGCATGAGACATTGCAATTAAAGCACTAAGCACAATTATCCTTAATATTCTAACATCCATTGGCTCGATTCTAGCAAAAGTAAAATGCAGGACACCGTAGCATGGACAATCCTCGACCACATCCATTGAATGAAGGAATCAAAGCTTCGAGTGATCAAATTATCAAGAGACTAAATGTATTAAAAATACGTTATGAAAGCCTTTCATTTGCTTCTCTTCGATGGAAGTCTTATTTTCCCAGAATGTATCCTAATTTTTGGCCTAATTCTTCTTCTGAATAAGACATATTCAAGGCTATATAAATGAAGCTCATGCACCTTGAAGAAACAGAACACAAGCGAACAATACACAAATAATACTTCAAGTGTTTTATTCTTTTGTGCATATTTGTATACAACTTCTTACACTTATTATTTTTCTGTAAATCATTCATAAGTGTCTTAGCCTCACTATCTCATTTGTAAGTCTTTCTCTAGAAAGATAAACACTTCCTGTAACCCAAAAGAAATATCCTTGCTCTAGCAAGTCATCTTAAGAGTGACATTATTTGGGGTTAAAGTTTAGTTTCATCTAAACTCTCAAACAATCAATCTGAGAGTCTCTTAGACTCCAACCATCAATTTGTTTAAGTTTAAAAGTCTTTCTTAGTTGAGGAAGCAAGTGAGAAGTCCAACCTCTGAAAGTGAGATTGGCAAAAGTCCTTTTCGAGTGAAGAGAAGACAGAAGTCTTGCCTCTGAGGGAGGTGAGCAAGAGAAGTCCAGCCTCTGAAGGAGATTGGCAGAAGTCTTTCCCTAGTGAAAGGGCGAGCAAGGTGTTTGGATTGAAGAAACTATCAATCCTGGGTTATAACTTTGATTGAAAGTTAGTGAAACTCAAACTAGTTGGTTTGAGAACTAGAGTAGGTAACAGATTGACCAAACTAGTATAAAAACACAAGTGTAAAATCTCTATAAACCTTAAACTCTTTGAATTAAATGTTATAAACTGTTATATTAACTCTTGAATTAATTCAAAGGATCTTAAGGGGTTCAGAAGCTACCTCAGAAGCTTCTGAAGTCACTTATCTAAGATTTAAAGTAACTACAGCCTCTGAACTTACCTCAGAAGCTCAATGACTTTTAAAGCTTAGAATCTTAACCTCTAAAATAATTCTGGTGCTATCTAAGTGTCAACAAGCCTTTTGAAGCTTGAAAAAACCATTTCTATATTTCAGAGAAAACTTTAATAGGTCAAGAAGCACGATTCAATCCTCTTTCTCGTGCAAAACCTTACTTTCACTAGTACACTACACAAGGACATTTATATTTAGATGTAATGTTATATGTAATTAATAAAATGAACAAGACACACTTAAGTAAGACGTTCGGGGAAAATTTATTTCAAACTTATATCCGAATTAAACTCATTCATGCTTCACTTATTTTATAACTAAACCCGGTGCGACTTCCTCTACTGAGTTACTTCCCAGTACTCACCCCATGTTTTTCCCCACCTTTAGAGGATCAGATTGAGCAAGACGCCAGAGTCACTGAGGAGCAGGAGCAGATTAGCTAGATTATTCTATAGTTATATTTCAGTCATTTTGATTCCAGTTTACAGACATGTGTTATTTCTCATTCAGATGTTACAGTTTCTATGTTTTTCGCTTTATTTATATTCCTGAGACCGGACCATTGTTAACTAGCAGCTATTTATCTACTCTTATTTATGGTGGAGTCTTATGAGTCACGATTTTTGGCTTGAGGCTAAACATAGTATTTATTTATGTTTCGATACTTGATGAGAGTTTATCTATATGTGACGAGACATTTTCAGTATATGTTTGTATTGCTTATATTATCGACTACAAAAAGTCTAGTCGTACGTCAAGATTCAGCTAACGATTAGCCAACGATTTATTACAACTAACCATATTCCCAAAATAATGTTATTTAAATATAGAAATATAATAATAAGATACATGAATTAATTAGCAACAAATATATGGAAGATCTTATACAATCAATAATTATTATGGTCAAAATTTGATCCTTTTTTTTCGAAAATTAATCAAATTATAGATGACAGTCCCTTGCACACGTTCAAACCGCTTCAATCATAGTTTCATCCTTTCGGAGTGCAGCACCACCGCATACCAAGCCTGCACCGTGAATCCTTGCTAGGTGACTTATCCATTTAATCATTTTTTATTTATTTTTTTGATCGCCTGCCAAGCTTTCATATGTTAATCCTTGTATGTACGTACTAAGCTTTGCACATGTTAATCCTTGTATGTATGTACTATTTAATACTTTCTTTTATTTTTTTCATCGTAGGTC